>SWKU01000042.1:0-185337 GCA_011058905.1 Curvularia kusanoi | reverse complement strand
TATACGAACGCTTGGAATCTCGAAATATCGCCGCGTGCGCTGCTCTGTCGTGTCGACTTCATGTCCTTCTTCACCACTGCTCTCTGTGCCCCCCCCCCCCCCCCCCCTTCCCATTACTTAATCCAGGTACTCAGTTTCCCCCAACAGCAAGCGTGAAAAGCACTGGATCCCCCGCATGCAGCGTCCCTGCTACGTCTTGACCACCATCTGGCACAACATCGTCATACGGAAACGCGTATCCCCTGCCATCCTTCTGCACTGCGTGCACCGCGCGGCTGTAATGATTCGTAGTCACATCGTTATAGTAACTCGCCGGCGTTCCTCCATTGGGGAACTGGTTACCAGGGGTATTCAGCAGCTGAGACCTGTTAAACGCCGCGGCAAGCCTTGGAATCACACCGTCGCGGGCGAGGTTCTGGCCAGTCTGGAAAGGCCCAGTGGAGCAGGTGAAGATGTCTGCGGAGTTCGGGCGCGAGAAACTGCCCGCAGCGCCGAGCTGGAGGAGCCCGTTGGCGTCGACGCGGCCCGTGAGGTTGCCAGCGGCAGCTTGCGTGTTGATGGTCATGTCTTCGTTGCGGTACTTGTTCCACACTGCTGTCACGTAGCCGTCCCAGTAGTTGCTCCATGCGTTGCCGTTGGTGGCGAGGAGCTGCGTTGGGTTGAGCACGCGCAGCGGCTGCCCGCCGGGCGGGGTGTAGATGAGCTGGTCCCAGGGTTTTCCGTCTCGTTGTGCTTGGGCGCGCATCTCGGCGACGACGCGCTGGAAGCCGTCGGCTGCCATGCCGGGCACGGTGAGGGTGCCGCTGTTGACGGTGGTGAGAGTCAGCCCCACGGGGATGCTGCAGAAGTCGACATAGGAGATGTTGGCGAAGAGCTGTTGGTCGTTGTAGGTGAATTCCGCGAAGGTCCAGTTGACGTTGTAGTTGGGGTCGGAGGAGTTGGTGGTGCTGGGGTTGACGATGTTGGGCCCTGGGTTTACGAAGAAGGTCAGACGTCCGTCGACTACGAACCAGATGCGGCCGCCGGCGATTTTAGGGATGGTTGCGTTGACGGTGTTGCCTGGGGCCCCGAGGGGGATGGCGACGTCTACAGTGACGTTTGCGAGGGGTTGGGCTGGGGAAGGTGGGTAATGGACAGTTCTGCCATCGGCTTGGATGAAGATAGGCCTGTTGCCGTTGTCGAGAGACAGACCAGTAATGTACGCGTGAACATTGCTTGAGTTGGTCCTGTTCTGCAGCGCAAGCTGTAGGGTTCCAGGAGTGTTTGCTGCTAGAACTTGTTGTTGTTGCTTGCGCTCGATGGCTGCCGGAGCTGCTGGTGAGTCCACCCTTGCTGGAGCCGCCGACGATGGTGCAGCCGTACCCTTGCTAGCTTTCCCCCTTATCTTCGCGAGCACCCTCTTGAAAGACTTCATAATGCTGGCAGAAACAAGTCAGTATTGTGGTGAAATGCGAGTGAGTATGTACAGCTCGAAGCTGAGATGGAAGACAACAAGCTTGATGGGTTCCAGTCCATTGCAATTACTACGCCCATCTTATACACTTGTCTGGCCTCGTCCACTCAAGCTCCAGGTTTGTTGCTACTAGGTCTGCACGTTGCAGCTGATGTCACACATGCGATGGAGTGTCAAACCGGCTGCTGGATCGGCGGCGCCATAGTTAATTAGAATGCTGGTGGCGCTGAGGTCATTTCGAAAACGCGACCAATCAAGGCACACATTCAGGCACCATTTACGCTCGGCTTCAACCGACAACCCCAGGTTTCAGAACCACGCGCGTCGTGCAGGTGCTTTCGCCGGAATGGATGGAATTAAAACCAGCGGAGGTACGCGATGGAAGGAATGAAAGAGAAATGGAAACTGAAAGCGTGTTGTGGAGGCTGTCATTCGATGAGGTGGAAAGACAATGCAGCCCTTGTGGAAGTCATGACGGTACTGAGAGCTTGGAAAAGGAAAACGCCTGACAGGTTGGCTCGTGCAGAAGCAATTACCTGACAACAAGACTAAAAAGGACAGCGAAGAAAGCGAACTGCCCAGTCCGAGCCAAGCGCCGCACGCAACGTCTCATGGCTACTCGCGGTCGTTCTCTGCTTCGACTGGCTCGTCGTCAGGCCCGTGTGGGTGTGAAGCGCGCACCTTGTGATTCTGAGATTGATTATCTCCGCTTTGTCGTTCTGCAGCACGGTGAGAGGCGTACATCAGCAGCCCAAGGCTTACAACAGTGCGAAGAAGGGACGACACGGTCAGCTCAGTGTAATGGAAGAGACGGACGAGGCTTGTATCAATGGGGAACACGTGTCTTGGGACAGCAACAGGATCGAGTGATCGCCCAGCGGATGGCGCAAGCTGTGTGGACAGATCTGGCTCGTCGACACCGGTTTAGTGTTCCGAGCAAGCCATAGAAAGACGTAACACACCATCAAGGCTTCGGGCGATGAGTGGCTGGAGGTGGGGCGTATTCCAGGCGTAGTGACCGTTGTGAGAGTGAGGCAGAGGTCGTTGAAAAAGCAAACAAAGACATCTCGCTTGTACCTCTGTGTAACCACGTGATGCTCTTAAACCAACTTCTGTACGACTCCGCAAGACACTTTTGGGATGACAATGATGGTGTGACGATTGCGTCAATGCGAAGTCTCGCCCAGAGGTCAGCCGTCTCGTAGGTGCCGTCAGTAAGGATATTTTTTCTTGTTGTGGACTTGGACCTGAGTATGTTTGAGTCGCCCATGCGGGCAGGTCCATGCACTTGTACTACAATATCCTACGACATTATTACAACTGAAGTCTATTTCTACATCCACAAACACAGCTTGCCTGACGCTGTACCCGCAGCTATCCAGTCCATAGTAGGATGGAATTTGGCCACTGCGGGCACAGCAGTGATGCCCTCGCCGCCCAACTGCGCCAACTGTTGGCCTTTCCCTGTGTACACGTCGACAAAGCGGTTCATATTGCCAATGCAGAAGCGCTGGATGTTGTCGCTGGGGAACTGCTGCCACTGCGCTCGTAATCTGTTCTGCGGTCAGTACTTGAACGACAGGAATTGTCTCGGACGACACAATAGGGGCAACATACATAGTGACCCATCGGCCAGTCTGGTTGTTGTGCGGTACAATCACACTTGGCTTCATTGCCTGCTCCGTCAGCTCATGCCCTGCTTCCCACTCCTTGCAGTCCCCAAAATCGTAAATCTTCACCGTGTCGTCGTAGCTTGCGGTTGCAACCTGGCCTACAGAGTTCCATGCCGCGTGGCTTACACTCAACCTGCTCTCGTGCTCGCCTACCAGTGCCGGCCCTCGCTCGTCGCCCGAGCCGGTGATCTTACGCAGATCCCAGATTTTGAGGGTTCGATCCAGCGATGCGGTTGCAACGAGATGTGGGTGTTGTGGGTGTAAACTGAAGCCGCCGATCTTCTTGTCTGAGAGCTGAAAGATCTGCGCATCCATGACTTCTGTGCGCATGTCGTACATACCAAAGCGGCCATCGAGAGTGGAGAAATACAGCATATTTGCGTCATCCTTGGAAATCTCCAGACCCGAAAGTGGTGCATCCTCGTTCGGATCTTGTGGGCCGTATACCTCCACTGCAACACCTTTGGCGAGGTCAAGCTTGCGAACTGAAGAGTCGTATGAGGCGGAGTATAGGGCATTTGCATCGTGTGGGCTGAATTGAAAGGTGTGTATGGTTCGTGTATGCGGCTTCAGGGTTGTGATCACCGGCCCTTCTGAGTCGGCGTCTTCGTCGTCTTCAACCTTAACCTCAGCCACTTTCTGTGACGCGTCGCAGATCCCGAGATTGCCCAGCTTATCACCAGCGAACACCAGAGGTTTCTCTTCGGTAGGATGCAGGCCCATAGAGTAAATACGCTCCGGTGTGATCTTGATCTCATTTGGCTCGAAATCTTCCCAGAGTTGCAAACCGCTCATTTTCTCTCGCAACGCCTTGACATCCTTGTCCGTTGTGTCGTTTGTGCTATCGAAGTCGAAGTCGAAAGTGCGCTCGTAGGGGTTCGCAGGGCCGACAATACGCAGGAAGTTTCCACTTTGGTCCCATGTCTTTCCTACAACAGTGATGTCGCCAAAGTTGAAGGCATCGCTGATTCGCTGTCTCTTCGCGCGGTCGGCTTCCTTGATCGCGACGTATTCCTCCTCCGCCTTGCGCTTTGCTTTCTCGCTATCGGCTTCGATACCTTTGAGACGCGAGGAAGTTCGTCGCGGAGTCACGTCCTCAACTTTGACTCTCTTCGCTGGCGCAGCTTTCTTCGTCTTTGGTCTCGACGATGTCGAGGCTTTCGAGGTGGGCCCTAGACCGGCTTGTGCTGCTTCCGTCTCAAGATTGCGCAGCAGTGCCTGCGTTTTTGCAATGTTCTCCTGTCTTTTGCGCTCGAACTCACTGAGCTCCACCTTCTTTGCCTTCGCCATATCGACGCTCTTTACGTTTATTCGTCGATATCCGTGGGTGATCCTGAACGCGTTGGAAGGTTGAACCCCAAAAAAGTTACTGCTGGCTACGCGCGACAATTCGAAAATTTGAAGTGGACAGCACAAAAATTACCATGCAAGCGACAATGGCGATGATATTTACACCTCTGTGCTAGGCATACATTCAGTGGTGCAGGGGAATGGCAGGCTGCAGTGGTGAGATCTGAGCTTGAGGCTAAAGTGAATGGCGTCACGCGCATGAGAAGTAGACGCGTCGACACGTCCATCACGTGATCTGGAGACTCAATCTCCCCAAGGCTTGCATGCAAGCAACCGATTGTGCATGACACAGTGCTGCGATTACTGTTGTAGATATGGAAACTGGCGTGCATCGCGCAGAACATCACATCAGCAGGCAGCTCCTGACGTCTTTGTGCGTGAACCCTTGTCTTGGCAAGACGGCGGAAGTTAGATCATCATTTCATACTCCACATCGCCCGCGGCGGCAGCGATCTGATCATTGCCTACCAACACAATGTCTGCACCAACACGACTCCCCTCTACAATCCTCGGCACATTGCGCGCCAGCACAGCAAGGAAGGCACCTACTCTCAGACAAAGATGCGCATACCACTCGTACGATTACGCACAACCGCCTCCGTTTCCTCCGGCTGAGACAAAGATCCTGTCCTCCGCATATGCACACGTCCCAGACCATGGCTTCACAATTGATGCACTGAAATTGGGAGCAAGGGATGCCGGTTATCTCGACGCATCGACAAATCTCTTCCCAAAAGGAGTCTTCGATCTCATAGATTATCACCTCGTCACGCAACGCCTAGCACTGAAAGACTCGGTACAATTTCCAGACGAGAAGGATGGCAAGAAATTCGGAGTGGGGAGTAAAGTCAGGTCATTGACACTGGCACGATTAAGAGCAAACGAGCCTGTCTTGCACCGGTGGCAGGAGGTATGCATTTCGCGCCTCACACGTACTACATAATTGGATGCTGACCAAAGAAGGCTCTTGCCATAATGGCACAACCAAGCTATATTCCACCCTCCTTGCACGAGCTTGCCGCCCTCGCAGACGAGATCTGGTTTCTCGCTGGAGACCATAGTGTCGACACAAGCTGGTACACAAAGCGCGCGACTTTGTCGACCATCTACTCCGCAACCGAGGTCTTCATGACGCAGGACACGTCGAAAGATTTTGTTGAGACGGAGCAATTTTTGGACAACAGGCTGCAAGACTTGCAGTCTGTTGGTGGTTTCATGGGGAAACTGGGCGAGTGGGTGAACTACACAGGGCACAGTACAATCAATGTTCTGAGGAGCAAGGGTGTCAGGATATAATATTGAGATGCATGGACCGGGTCGAATTGCTCCGCAGCGAAGGAAAAATGTCCGAAGCAGGTGACCAAGGACAGTTGTAGGATACGTTGTTTATTTGTAGGTACCAGCCAACATTTGCCCGATTTTTCTTCAATGGAGTCCATTTCACATAGCTTCGCCATTTGCGAACCCATTGTGATCCTCTTAGCCCACTTCATGGAAATCTGTGATTGCCACAGTTGGAACGGCTATAGCTCCTGCGACCCTGGCCTGCACTCTGAGGTATTTTGACGCGGTGAAATACACACGCTGTGTTCCACAGTCACATCATCCCCACAGTTCAGATATTGGATTGGTGGGACCGCGGTTGACCAGGTGCGTTGCCACAATAGGAAGTAGGAACGGTCCAATGCATAGGCGAATTGGCCCGTCGGAATCTCCCGCATATGTACACACACAGTATGTACAATACGAGGCATTGCTTGCACTTTCTCCGTAGGGACTTCAAGACCAGAACTGCCGTGGCGGCGACTTCTGTGCTAGAGTACGAACACGAGAACAACTCACCGTCACACAAAGCCACAGACGTCGCCAGAGCCGCATTGCTGGCTGGCACCGCCACGGCACCGTTGCATATGTTCACGAGCGATTGACGTCCAAATGCTACCCTCACTGTACCATACTTTGCACTCCCACCTACCAGCGCCCAAAATATCCCGCCCACGTGAGTACACCGCTGGCACGCAGCGTTCATACAAGGACAAAGCAGCGAGGAGCGGAGCGATAGGCGTGCTATTTTTGGGCAATCGATCTGGGGGAAACGGAGCCTTCTCTGAGTTAAGCTTGCGGCTGCGGCGCTGCCGACGCGCGGGGCTACACGAGAAGGCGAGCTTCCAACGTCACTCGAAAGTTCTGCGCTCTTCGCACCCTCCGCTCCGCTGGTGTACCGACCAACTAAGGTCGAGCGGGATACGGGTCGGTGACATCAGGAGAGGACTTTTCGTCTGAGCGAAGCTTTGCGATCGCCCGCCGCTGGTTCCGACGTCTTCCACCCTCTTGTGTGCCGACTATCGAAATCTCGTAAATTATACAAATGATGCGCCTCGCTTAAGGCTAAACAGCTCCGAACCCGCGAATCCTACCAGGGATTCATATTGCCAGCCAATGGCGGGTGGGTTGGCTGCGATACTGCGAACACGAGGCGATCGGCACCGTGTTTGTGATTTAGTTGCGTGTGGAACGACACTATGCAACGCTTCCGCAGTAGCGCTCCATATACGCTCCTCTTCGTTAGTGCGAGGTACTCAATGCTGGTCGAAATTCCTCGAACTTACTCGATTGACGATGCAATGGCCGGATATGGATCCAAGTGGGGTTTACGGTGAGGGCAAGTGCAGGAAGATGCAGTGTGGCATGACGGATTGTGATACCCCTCACAACAGTATAAAGTGGAAGCAGCCTCGCTGTCTACAGTCTCCATTCTCTCATCATCAACTCATCAATTCATCAGCTCATCAATCCACCATCTCTTCCATTGCCTCAAGTCAATCGCTAAACACACACCCATCACAATGAAGTACGCTCTCGCTATCGCAGGTCTCGTCGCTGGTGCTCTCGCCGGAGGAGAGTGCGCCGCTCCCGCCCCTTCTTCCACTCCTACTCCTGCCCCTGGCTCCAGCTACTTCGGCGTCATCTCGTCCCGCAGCGCTTCCCCCATCCACCTTCTGCCTCTCCAGGCTCGTGGTGGCAAGTTCTACCTCGGTGGCAAGCCCTCCAGCTACTGCCCTTCCAACCTTCCAGCCGGCGCTTGCCCTGCAGGCACCGAGACTGTCCTCGCTGGCGGTGACAAGACCCTCAGCCTCGGCGTTGTTGTTCCCGGCGGCCAGCAGATCTTCGTTGCTCCTGACGGTACGCTGGGCTACACTCAGCCTCACTCTGTCTCCATGCCCGCCGGTGCCATCGTCGACCAGTTCTCCAAGACTGCTCCTGGTGCCAACGGCCTGGGCACACTCAGCTTCGAGACCGGCTTCGTTGCTTGCCCCACTACCGACAACGGCTACCAGGTCTTCGGCCAGACTGAGGGCTTCAAGGCTGCCGCTGACTGTCTTGGCTTCAGCGCCCTTACTTGTAAGTTTTGAACGGATTTGCTCTAGGAACTATTGCTAACGTTGTCACAGCTGCTGCTGACGGCCCTGGCGCGTGGGAGTACTAAAGTTCCTGGAATCTTGCTATGATCATCTGGGATCACGAACTTAATGGTTAATGTAATCGGTGAAATGAATTGATAATGGATACTGCACACAAACTGTACATATTGAGTAGCTGCATAATCAACGAACAACTCCTTCATTCAGAAGCAGAGCTCTTATACGCTCTACCTCTTCACCTGGCGTGACATCTCGTCCCAGCTGAATTGCCACAATTTTCTCGCGGCTCTTCAGACCCTTGGTGATCTCGACATCTGATTTCGGCACCTTCAGTGTTTTCGCAATGACAGCTCTGACAGCGGCGTTGGCCTCTCCTTCTCGAGCTTGTGCTGCGACACAAAGGTCAATGACCTCGTCCGTGACAGCTAAAATGCCCTCTCTGTTTGCACTGGCGCCAGACTTGACATGGCATGAAAGCTGGATGGTGCCTGTTGCAATGCGACCTTTGGCTGCTTTGCCGGCTACAAAGCGGACTGCTGACATGGAAAGCACGGTAGTTTTACACCGAGAGGTACTCAAAGGTAGCCTGAAGTTCCTGAGTACGTCTCTTCGAATCTAAAAGATAGCCTCCCGTCGTGAGAGATGAGTAGCTTTGTAAACTCTGACTTCTGTACGTCCTCTGGCTACTAAGAATCTTGTACTCTGCAGATGTGTGTCAGCGTGATCTTCTCAGCATGCCCCTGCGACCAACGAGTTCTGTTTGTTATATTTTCGTTACTACTTTTTGAACTGCTGACCTTTCAGCGGAACGGCACGTCCGATTCCACCTCGTGAAAGAGGTCTCGTGGTTTCGCGTTGGGTAAGACGACGGCCGAAAGCGCGCAAGGCCGAGGAAAAGCGATTGGTTCGGGCGCGCAGCGATAAGCCCAGTTGAACAGATTTGGCCGCAGCTGTCCGGCGGCCGGCCAATCACGCAAAAGGCGCTCCGCGAGCGCAGAGGAAGGAACAGCCTAATGTTGCGACCAACAACAACATATTGCATGCAACCTTCTTTGCTCGTGCTGCGATATTTTACTGTAGACTGTGAAGATTTGTGTCTTCGTGGAGGGCACCCTTCTCATTGCTGAAACAGCCCAGGTCACTGAGCAGCTGCCCTTTCCGACCTCGCGCCGGACCTGAGATGCCTAGTGGGGGGCTCCTAGATAAAAGCGCGTCCTCTTGTCCCCTAAGTACAGGTATACACGGTGCGTTGATCGTTAAGTGCAGTTGTACTCGAGATGAGAAAAATCGGTGAAGTCAATCACGTAAGAAGCGCGGCTGGTCCGACAATGATAAATACCGCCAGCTGGCCTTCTCTCGTTTTCATCTTCAGACTTTCGGTGTTCGTTTCTGTTGTTTGTCTGCGTCAAGTGTACATCTGTCCGCTTTCGTCGTGTCCGCATAGTCGTGTTCGCATACATTGTCACCGCCAACAGCCTCACCACAACAGTGCTTTTTCACCAATATTGTAAGTCGTGCACTTTCACCTCATAGCTATGAGAGAAGGCCTGGGTGTCATGATTTCGCCTCCTCTCTTATCAAACGCTGCGGCTGCGAGCATTCCACCTGCATCCCTTGTTGAGCTCAGCGCACGTGTGACGCACAACTAACAATGATTCAGCCCATAATGTCGGCCGCACCAACAATACAGCCCAAGTTTCTGCCCAACCGTCACGATGTCGGCGTCGTCGCGGTCGGGTTCAGCGGTGGTCAGGTAAGATCCAACGCTGAGAAATTCAAACTGCGAGGTTCCAGCGCTCACATACTCCGCAGCCAAAGCCCGGTGTCGATGCTGCGCCTATGGCTCTCATTGAGGCCGGCCTGATCAAGGAGCTGGAGAACGATCTCGATATGAAGGTTGCGTTTGACGGGCAAGTGCACAACTACGCCGAGCTTCTCCCAGCAGAGGACCCTGAGTACCGCGGCATGAAGCGACCAAAGTTTGTTAGCGCCGTCACAAAGACCGTCAGCGACCAGGTCTACAACTACGCAAAAGACGGCAAGCTCGTTCTGACCCTCGGCGGCGACCACTCCATTGCCATGGGCACCATCTCCGGCACAGCGAAGGCTGTCCGCGAGAGGCTCGGGCGGGAGATTGCCGTCATCTGGGTCGATGCTCACGCCGACATCAACACCCCCGAGACTTCAGACAGCGGCAACATCCACGGCATGCCTGTTTCTTTCCTCACAGGCCTTGCTAAGGAGGACCGCGAAGACTGCTTCGGGTGGTTGAAGCCGGAGCACATGCTCAGCACGAAGAAGCTCGTCTACATTGGCCTCCGTGACATCGACCGCGGTGAGAAGAAGATCCTGAGGGACCACGGCATCAAGGCGTTCTCGATGCACGATGTTGATAGGTAAGTCACATTCCATGTAAATACATGAGATATAGTCTCTGACAATCCGCAGGCACGGCATCGGCAAGGTCATGGATATGGCATTGGGCTGGATCGGTAGCGACACACCCATCCACCTGTCTTTCGACATCGACGCACTCGACCCCATGTGGGCACCCAGCACGGGTACAGCCGTCCGTGGTGGATTGACGCTCCGTGAGGGAGACTTCATCGCAGAGTGCGTTGCGGAGACCGGGTCTCTAATTGCACTCGACCTCGTCGAGGTCAACCCTAGCCTGGACGAGGTGGGCGCAAGCGACACCATCCGCGCCGGCAACTCTATCATTCGTTGCGCCCTTGGAGATACCCTTTTGTAAAAATTTGGATGTTTATTGTGCTTGTTACGGTCCCACGAAGCTGGTTTAGAAGTGTACCGCAAGGTTGGACGGCATTACATCGTGTTTTGTAGACCGATACTAGGTTCTGAAATTTGAGCCATCTTATTACCATTTCCCTGTTGATGAGAAAGACATGCTACGTGGGCCCTGCATCATCCTGACTCGAGATACCATTCGTATTACATAGGAGATATCTGACACATTGTGACGCTTGACTGCTTGTTGATGCCGAGGCTCCAGCTACTCGCAGAGCCAGCTGTCGTATGCCGTGAACCCTCATGCACGATAATGCAGATATGTAAGATGGCGAGACATCTCGTCGATGCACCAACGGATGAAGCAGTCGCCGACTGAACGTGATTAGAAAACATGTCACAACTAGGAGCAGCCTCCGCCAAGCTCTCCGCGCCCTCACGAGCCGAGATCTTTCCGGCGAACACCGACGTCATTTTTACTTCCGCTCACACCCGACCAGGGTCTCGAAATGGCATACCTTTGCAGACTAAGAAGAAGCTCAAATGCACAGTGCTTTTCAATTGTCGGATTGCAGCTTTCATTGATTCCTCCGACCTACTGCTTCGTCTGCTCGGTTTGAGCAGTCAATGACGATCATGCCCTGCTCTAATCGGTTAGCGTGTATTCATCAGATACCCTCAGGTATTCGACAGATTGTTGCGGGAAAAGCGAACGAGCGTGCTGTTTCTAGAATTGCAACGAGGCAGCTTTCAAGTGTGGCAAGAAGACCACGGCTTGGTGCTTTGGCAATTTCACACCCTTTGCAACGACAGCAGCAGCGGAGCGTGACCATCAAACAATTGGATTCTAATCGCGACAGTGAGTGTTCCGAAACTACGTTGAGCGATTAGACACAGCGAGCTGAATTGATCCTCAGACCGAGAAAGAGTCGTCATCTTGGGCAGCGGCTGGGCAGGGTTCACAGTAGCGAGACAGCTCGACACCAGCAAGTACCAGACTGTAGTAGTATCTCCAAGATCATACTTTGCATTCACGCCACTACTCGCGTCAACAGCGGTCGGGACGTTGGAATTCAGAACAGCACTTGAGCCAGTCAGGAGCCGGCGCACCAAAGTTGACTTCATCCAAGGCTGGGGCGACGATGTGGACTTCAAGAACAAGACGCTCACTGTCGAGCAGGCAGTGGACGACCCGACTCAAGGCTTAGCATTAACCCAGGACCGCCACGAGGGAGAGACGCAGGAAGAGAGGGCGCTGGAAAAGCAGTCGGATGTGGAGAAGGGCAGGATGTTCGACCTTACCTACGACAAGCTTATTGTCACCGTTGGCTGCTACAGTCAGACTTTTGGCACACCGGGTGTCAGAGAGCATGCCTTCTTCCTGAAAGATGTGGGCGATGCGCGAAAGATCAGGAATCGGCTTCTTGCGTGCTTCGAGGCAGCGGCTTTGCCAACTACTCCAGAGGAGATGAAGAGGCAGCTGCTAAGCTTTGCCATTGTTGGCGGCGGACCGACAGGAATCGAATTCAGCGCCGAACTACACGATCTCATCAAGGAAGATATGGCCAAAATCTATCCGGAGCTCATCAAGTACCACAAAATTACCGTCTACGACGTTGCGGAGAAGGTCCTGCCCATGTTCGATGAAAAGCTGGCCCGATATGCGATGGACAAGTTCAACCGCGAAGGCATCGACATCAAAACCAAACACCACGTGGAGGAGCTGAGTCTTGGCTCTCCCTTCGAGCGTGCGAACCTGACAGCCGAGAAGGACTTCAGACTGTTCACACTGAAGATCAAGGAAGAAGGCGAGCTGGGCGTAGGCATGTGCGTCTGGAGCACGGGTCTGATGCAGAATCCCTTTGTCCACCAAGCTCTCAGCGACGTACGCGCAGTCCCCGACAACCTCCACCTCGTCGAATCCGCCGGGGACCCCAGTTTCGCAAAAGACATTGCATGGAAAGTGAAAAAAGACGCCCGCTCTGGCTCAATCATCACCGATGACCGCCTGCGTCTCAAAGTCGTACCACAAGGCAAGAACGACAAGCACGTCGCCGCCGTCGTCGACGACGTCTACGTCCTAGGCGACTGCGGTATCATCGAAGGCACCACGTATCCCGCAACAGCACAGGTGGCGTCGCAAAAGGCGCTTTGGCTGTCTAAGCGACTCAACAAGAACGATCTGGACAAGGCGGGCTTCAAGTTCCGTGACCTGGGCACCCTGGCGTATATTGGGAATTGGGACGCGCTGTTCCAGGGAGGCAAGTGGGGGAGACTGCAGGGCTATATTGCGTGGGCGATCTGGCGCGGTGCGTACTTGACTAAGACGGTCAGCTGGAGGAATAAGATCCTGGTGCCGGTTTACTGGTAAGTTTTTTGTATCGGCGATGGTGAGGTGTGTTGTACTGACTGTAGTAGGGCTGTGAACTGGCTTTTCGGTCGCGATATTAGCAGGTTTTAGGGGCGATGTGGATAATATGAAGGGCGAGGTAAGAATAGGCATCGAGGCCACTATACACCTCACAAAACTTATCACCCTACAAGCTCCATAACTGTAATACCACTCCATCAACATCACCTCAAACCCTCCCAAAACCCACCAGCTTCTAAACAACTCTGCACCCCCCCCCCCCCCCCCCCCCCCCCCCCCCCCCCCCCCCCCCAATTATCCCCATCTCCGAACTCCACGACCCCCCGGAGCTCCGACACAACAAAGAGACCCAGTAGCGCCTCCCTTACTACGCCTTTCCGATCTCAGCGCCACGTTCGAACAAAACCCGCGAGGTGGCTATTCTAGGCACTCACGAACAATAGCCACGTGCACCAAAGTCTTTGTTCGCCATCGACGATGCAGCTTGGGAACGCGCCCAGCGGCACTGCGCCATCACACTGACCCTGGTGCAAAGCATATATTCGGGCGCGCAGTTACTGCGATACAATTGAGGTCGCGAAACCAGATTTGTCTTGCAGAAAGCGACGCTGTGAGAGCGCACCAACAACATCGGCAGCAACCGCATCATCAGCACTCTCACCACGATTTCGTCCTCTGAACAACTTACAAACCGCCAAAAATGCCTCCACACCTACAAACAACAGGACACAACCCGCCTGTCCCCTCACCTCTCTCCCACCCAGTCTCCCCCTTCTCTCCGCTCTCTCCGCTCTTTCCACTCCCCTCAAACCTACACCTCCCACACCGTCCCCTTCCCCCTTCTCGGACCCTATCCTCCTCTTCCGCTCCGACACCAGACTCGCCACTCCCCTGGCTCTGGACCTGCCACACCTGCCACACCTCGTATCCGCTTGGCGCCACTCGGCGCTGTCTCGACGATGGCCACACATTCTGCGCTGGAGTCTCGAGCGTGAGGAAGCGAGGCAGAAACGGTGTGAGGAGGGAGAGGAAGAGGAGCAGGGCGTGTGGAAATGAGTTTGATTATACGGGATGGAAGGCTTGGAGTCGGTGGAGGAGAGCGAAGGATACGGGATCATCTATGGGAGAACCAGGCAGAGCGGTAGAGATGGCAGAAAGCGATGTGCCGAACATTGGGCATCACAGCATTGGAAGAGGGATGAAGGATGAGCATCGCAGCGCGGCAAATCTTGGAGGAGATACAAAGACGGCGGCAAAGAAGAAAAACTGCTGGCAAACCTGCACGTACCCCTCGCATTGTCGTTGGGGCAAGGCGGTGGGGATTCACACGCCCTCGCCCAGTACTGCAACATTCTCGTTCGACAGATTTCCGTCTGCGTCGGACACACACATGGCTGACTTGCCTTCTTTGGACGCTTGCTGCGACCATTCGTCCCCGGCAAACGGTTCCAATCATTCTTCTGATGCGGAGATGCTCATCGATCCCAGCATCCTGAGCCAGTCGTCCAGCTTCATCTCGCTTCCATCGCCGCTGGCGCAGGGCCCGCAGGCGAGTGCCGACGAGGGCGAGGAGGGTGATGTTATGCAAGAAGTTGTCTCTGAGCCTGGGGAAATGGCACTTGAGTACCCTTTGGGAGAAGATGCGTTGATGGGGGCGAGAGGGTCTTCCGTTATGTCGATTGTGGAGATGGATGGTGTAAGGGGCCGGACAGATGGGAAGGACAGGAAGAGGGAGAAGAAAGCGCGGTCGTTGAGGAGGTGTGTTGCGGTCACGGGGTTGAGAGTTAGGACTGCCCTATTCTGATCGGCATGAAGACCGCTTGTATGAGACCGCTTGCAAACATGTAGAGTATTGGTGGAAGTAAATATATTGCAAGAAATGCCAAATTAGACAAGAGAAAGCATTTACATCCAGAAGCTGCAGAAGGCGCTGACATACTACTTCCTAAGGCTCAAAGTATCTCGTATGGACGAATACGGTTGATCGACTCTCTCCTGCTAAGTCTATATGATGCTTTCGATCAATCTGCGAACTTAAATCTGATTGTACAAGAAGGACTGCCTGCATCTCTCTAGTAACCCGAATATAAGTTTTGCGACAACTTCCTACCTAGCTGCAGCGTCGGTGCAACACAGCAGCCTGTCTTATGAAATTTTCAAGTACTCAAATGTTCAATTGTGACGCATGAAGTTCTCCGGTATAGGTGATTTTGGTCTGAGTGGTCCGAACAATCCAGGGTGACCAGATGCATCAAGCAGCAGCTGAATCTTCTGCTTATTATCCCTTAAAACTTTTTGCAACTCATCGTCCTCGTCAGAATTCTCTCGTTCAGACTTATCGTCCGGGGGAAAAGTGATACTGGGAAACGCTTGTACCACAATCTTCGCGCCTGCTTCACGCAAGATTTTAGATATCTGTGTGTGTCCACCGCAGATAGCTCCCCACAACGAGCTTTCGCATTTTTGCGAATAGATAAGGTTGACGTGCGCGCCTGCGTTGAGCAGTAGCTCAACGATCCCTATTCTGCCATATCTTGAAGCTTGATACAGAGGCCCGCCACGGAGATCCCCCAAAGCGTCCGCCCGAACGCCCTTTTCAAGCAGTACCTTCACCACTTGCTCATGGCCCCGATCACAGGCCTTGAAGAGAGATTCGCTACAGCTGTTGCGAGTATCACATCCATCAACCCCATCACCATTGTTAAGCAGCATCTCAACTATCGAATGGTGCCCTTCTCTCGAAGCCGTCAAGAGTGCTGCCCCGCTGCGCGTTGCGGCATTGGCGCCTTTGCTGAGCATCAAATCGATCATCTTCTCGTCACAATTCCTCGCAGCTTTGGAGAGCGCCCTCTTGTCGTTAACGTCAGCGCCATGATCGAGCAGCATTTGGACCATCTCAAAATGCCCCTTTTCAGCCGCTAGAGATAATGGAGTATCGCCATTGACGTCCTCACTGTTGACAATGGTTGCAGTGAGTTTGGGATTTGACTCAAATTTAAGTCGTCTCGCCAGAAATTTTGCCAGATGGGCAAGCCCAAAAGACGCAAGGTCATGTATGATCTTGTTGCCATCAAGAGAAAAGCCAAGCTTCCCCTCTTGCAGTATCTGTGTAGCGCACAGCCGTGCTCCACTGTGCAAGAAAAGACTCGCCTGATCAGCGACTTCAGTCTCCACTTCTCTTGAATGGTCACCCCAATGCTTGGCTGCGTAGTCGAGGAATTGATGTTCCTGCAGTCTCTTCACATACTCTTGCCAAGTTGTGCATCTGCCGCTTTCAAAAGCATCGAAGCGAAGGTATGTGAGACACGTCCTCGCAACATACACTCGACCGTCTGGCATCCATGTATCTCCATGTCGTTCAAAATATTCCTGCGTGGTGTAGTGCACAAGGCGGATGAAAGCACTGTCATGGTCAACAATGACAAGGCCGGCGCAAACAGATACTATGTCGTCGCTATCAGGCAAATTGTCGGGATCGATTTCTGTCCGCTCCGGTTCTACCGCCAGAGCAATGCACATCTCAGTAATAGTAAGCGGGCGCTTCGCGTATGTAATCCACGCTATGACACGTTTGGCGAGCTCGCGGTCTCCATCCAGCTGGCCATCGATGCGCCTAAGGGCTTCTTCATAGGCGATGTTCAGCGCGGCCGCACCTTTCTTGAGGTTCGTAAGGGCGATCTTAACATCCTTGGGTCTCCGTTTGTCTAGCAGCGAGTCAACATGCAAGCGAGCAAGGAGGAACCTGGGAGTGGTTAGTGCATGCCATCGCTTGGCGTGAAAATCAACTTACATGCCATCGGCTGCATCAGGTATCTCTCTGAGCAACATGTCCTGCAATTCTGCGCTGTGCTGTATGCAGGCAGGCAATCGGTCTATTTGGCCGGAAAGGAAACACTCTACATCTTCTCTGCTAGCCTGAACCTCTAGCCAAAGCGCTCCTGTGAGGGCATTCTCAATGTCCGGTATGAATCGCGCCGTGATCAGTAGACGAATATCGTTACTAATTTGGAGATCTCTGAGCTCCGCAAGAAGCCGATGCCGAACATCACTCCGGCATTCATCTAGCGCATCGATCACTACATGAACGCAAGGATAATACGTGAGTATGCTCTGCAGCGTTTCACGGATATCCTTCAAAGACGGTTTGGTACCTCGGTCGGAATGCTTCTGATGCAGCTGCCGTATGAGTCTCATGGCTGATGGTTGGCTTGCAACTAGCTGCTTGAGAAGAGCCGTTAGTATACTATGCACACTTTGCTCTTCTTGAGTTTTGTAGTTGCAATACACATATGCTAGCCCGTGCGAGCTATACTGCGTGCTGTTCAGCAGGTGATCGATCGCAATGGCTGCGATAACGGTCTTGCCAGCCCCGGGAATACCTGGACAGAACAGGGTAGCCTTAGACTCGCTGCACCATCTCAACGTTTCGGGTGCGTTCAGGAACCATTGGCCCGTCCCTTCCTCTCTGCGCTTCATGATATCTGACTGCTGAGCTGGGTAGTCTGAGGTGGATATCCAGTCTAGAAGTCTGCGGTGCTCAGTCGAATCATACTGCTGGCCAATATTTTGTATCTGGGATTGAATCAACGGAATCTGTGTTCGGAGAACGGCTGTGTCGTCTTGAATAGCTTCCACATGGCTCTTGATAGCTTGTGAGATTTTGCTTCGTAAGTAAGCTTCCCGCTACCATTCATCGATGAGATAAGAGGCTTACAAATGGTCCATCTCCAAGGCGATCACAATCAATGATTTCAATCTCTCCATCCGATTCAGAATATTTGCGGTCTCTTCTTTCTTGAATTTCCACATGACCGCCTCACCAACTTTTCTCAGTCGACCACCGCCGGTAAGCTTAGCCTGTAGTTCTTCTAAGGCTTGTTTGAACTGATCGAGCGGCCCATTCTCTACTGCGAGAGCTCGCACAGCAATCTTCCATTCTTGATCAGAGGCTCCTTCTTCCAGTCGATATCTCAGGTTGAGGAGAAGACTATAGAGGTTAGAGATCTCCCTCTGAATCTGATCACGGGATTTTGAAGCGTCCTTGACGTCGCCTAAATATAATAAGACTTTCGCTGAGAGTTGGAGAACAGCAATAATGCTCGCGGTGACACTGAGTGGATCCATGAGGGCACATGTGCGAGGAAGACAAAGGGATGAGGAAGAGGCATGAGGGGCAAGCGGTCAGGCTGAAGCCCATATATGCAGCGAGGCTGAGAGCTGAGCATGATGCATTGGGCGGCGCTGCAGGAGTAAGCACTAACGCCGTTTTAGGAAGCAACAGTAGATGCACACAGCCACTACTACTTCTAATAATCTAACGCTAGGTACCTACATAAAATTGGAGATGACTTGTGGCGGTTTCTGTGGACGTATGTATCATGCATGTACACTAGAACTGGACTGAATTGCCAACTTGACTCCAGACTTGCATGTGTCCTCGTACACCAAGGAACTAATTAAAGCTTTTCTCGCGCAACTTTATCGGGATATTGAGAATGCTTACCCCAACGCCTTGCATCCTTAGCATTTCTAAGCCCATTGCCTTCCTCGTCGGCAGAATTCATTTCATGAGTGCGACAACTCTTCACAATCGCAGCGGCAGGTTTTCTGCGCTTCCGCAATACGCTCTTGTTCTAGATTCTTTTCTTCAACCAGCCTAGGCAAAACGAGGTCGCCGACCAAGACGAAGACCTTGAGGTACTTGTAGGCTCTGAACGCTCTCTTGGACGTTGCCACCATTCTACCACAAAACACCAGAACGCCACGATAAAAAGACCAGCAAGACAGCGGTAGAACGGGTGGTGTAAAAGACCGCTTCGCACGAATACCGGACCCCACAGCAATACCAGAACCACGCGGCAGGGTTTTGACATCATTAACCCTAGAGTGACATGCTTTTGGCGTTCTGTCAACGGCATCCCGTTAATAGGTCGCACAGGAGCAGGCCAACCCAAGCATCGATATCCAGCCAGAGGGAATGGAGGAAACTCGCAATCACAAGAGCGCGAATGCAGCGATCCATTCCCGTCCCCGTGAAGCCATTCTACGGCGTGCTGGCCCCAGAAAGTGCAGCCACGAGCCCAGGCCACGCGAAGTCAACATTAACGAGAACCGCGTAGCCATCCTACAGCACAAAGGCCCAGAAAACGGCAAGCACGGAGGCAATCGGCAGTCCGACGGTCTGGAGGCGGCCGCCAGCGCCCTTGGGAACCACGTTGGTTGCTACACCGCCCATGTACCACGAGCCAATGTCTGTCAGCTTGCCGTCCTGGTTTAGCATGGCAGCATTGGGACCGACGTTGGAGACGTCGCTGCGGAAGGCGCCGAAGTAGGAGTAGTGGGTGACGTTGCTGCGCAATGGTTAGCATCTTTCTTACCCCTGATATCTCCAATCAGGGCTCTACTCACTCCCAGCTATCCAACATGTTCTTGCTCATGTTGTAGAACTCCTGCGTTGCCTTCAGGTTCTGGTTGGGAAATCCGTACTCAGTAACCCAAACGGTCATGTTGGGGTACGTTGCCACGACCTGACCGATATGGCTAGCCATGCCCTCGAAGTTACCATACCAGTGCACAGGGATGAAATCCGGCGTGCATCCTCCATTGCACTCATTGAAAAAATTCTGCAACCATTTATAACCGCTCGGGGCACCAGTAACCGCGGGTGCACCCAGCTTAACACCCAGCTTCTTCAGCGGCTCCATCTCAGCCTTCCAGCGCGCCGCAGCAAGATCAACAGGCAGCGCGGAACCACCAGTCGCGTGCGTACCATCAGGCTCGTTGAAGCCAAGAACATAGCTAATATTCGCACCGCCATCAATCTGTGCCTTGACCGAGTCGTAAAAGGGTGTGCCGGTGTCGCTATCCGAGGCTCCCCAGAGCATAGGCACAAATTGAAGGTTCTTGTTGTTCTTGTAGGAGTCCGAAGGCTGGGCTTTGTAGTTGTAGTACCATGTCAGATCGCCCTTATCCCAGAACGAGTCGTCACCAGGGTATTTCTGGGAGGGGACGTAGCAAAGCCCGCGTTTCGGCGAAGTGGACTGGGCATTTGCCATACGTGCGAGGACCGCGAGGCCCGCGAGGGCAGAGAGAGTTGTGGTGCGCATGCTGGCGGATTGTTGTAGCGAAAGTTCCCTTGATTAACGATATTACGATATAACGAGCTGAAGAAACGGATGTCTAGATGAAGCAGGCCAGGAACGAAAGGACGCTGAACAGTCGATCGACACAGCAGGAGCAGTCTTCACGCAACAACTTCCGCGCAAGACAGAAAAAGAAAAAGTCTCGAGAGAAAGAAACCTCGCCCAAGAAAACCGGGCAACCCAGACCCTTATCACCTCAAACCCTCAGCAGCATTCAGGTACGCCATCGGCAGCCCAAGCCCTCGCTTCGTGCATGGCAAGACCACGGGCCTGCCGTAGCTTCAGCTACGCGAGCACGCCCAAGAGCGAAACAAGATAAAATCGATATCTCCCGCCGCGATAGTGTTTCTTAGATCGTCTGAAGTAGGTCGTGGCGCGCCCGAAATAGGGCATTCACCTTACGGCAGATTCCAAACTGCGGATCTCCCGTCCACGCCCACGCCGTAACTAACGCTACTGTTCCTGCAGCCCGCGCTTCCGGCCCAGCTCGGCTGCCAGAAACGCCACGTCCGCTGGCATCTGGATCTAGGGAACTTTTTCAGCTTCAGCCTCACGATGTGTGGAAATGGCACAGGGACCTGGAGCTGGACCTAGAACATGGCGAGCGAAAGCAGTCTCGGACACATGTTGGCCTCCTTTACAACGAGTTGGTTCTGCGTGCAGATAGAACCCGTCTCTGCTGACCGTTCCCTTCGATAAACTCCCACTCTCTAGCCCACAGATAAGCACTGCACACTTTATTGCCTAGCGCAGCGATGCATCATCAGCATCATCGATGCCGATGCGCATGTTGACAAGTCCTCGACAAGGCTCTGCGCGCATTGGCGAGTCTCGTGCAGCCTCGGACACAGCGTCGACAAGAACGGTGCGACGGTCCAGCGCCTTGTCGACCCAAACACCGGAGTCTGGGCCGCCCGGCAGACCTCGCCAAAGCACTGCACTGCTTGTTTGCCCTGCGTTCCAATCCCAATCCCAACTCGAGCAGAGAATGATTTGGAGCTTGGTGTTGTAGATACCTGTCCAGCCATTCTGACCTGCTGATTGTTTGGCTTCGTAGGTAGCATCTTTGCATCTCCTCTCACTCGTGCTTTGTGAGGTCTCCTCGTTTCAATCCATCATCTACGTATGCACCTTGGCCCAGCCATGATTTCAGGGGTCGTTCCTCGCATCTTCGCGTACCCGCCAGCCTAGTCGCTCTCAACACCCGCCTTAGTACCTGGCGTTGGGACTTGCGTTCTTTGTCCACCTTGGCAGCAATTCAAATTCCCGGAACCTGGCGCACGCTAACACCGACTAAACTACTAAACCAAGACATGCAAGTGCTCTGCAAGTGCTCTGCAAGTTTGGTTTGACAGGCGCCTCTTGAAGGAGCTTTTTGAACCCTTCTTTTCATGATTAATGAAATATATATGTAGGATGGATGAGCGGTGGATTTGGCCGCTCAGGCTGGTGGTGGGACTGCAGCAGTGTGATTTAGAACCTGTGTGGTAGGGTTGGGAAGTGTACGTCATGGCTGCGAGACTTGTGAGATAGGTAGGAATACCTAGGTTGAGAGATTTAACTCTTAGGTTCGCGCAATCGCGTGCAGATTCCGACTTACCCGTACCCTTCTCACACCCACTCTTATACCCGAGTCTCACACTGCAAGCCCACGCGGCATGTCATCACTAGACAGTAGTCCAGTTGATAGTTTAGTAGAATGCTATTTCACTACCTCTACGCCATATTGCTACATACATACAGAAAGATAACACTGCTTACAAACTAACTCAGACACTGCGGGCGCCCCAGGCCCCGCATGCCCTCTCTCATATTGATTATATAAATAAAAATGTTGTGTATCAGAATGTTCATGTCATACGGTCAAGTCCGCCCTGGCAAATGCACATCTCTCCTTCTTCGGGGATGTCCAGGGAGCCTGCCGACAGAACACTGGTATATCGCCTCTTTCTTCCTCGCTCTAGATCTCTTAAAGATTCGAAGAATCTGTCTCTCGAATGATGTTCGCTCCACCATGCTAATAAACAAAGGAAACATATACAACCTCCGCCATCTTTCTACTCTGATTTACAACAACATTTTGGGTATCAATTCAGTAGGGCCTCTAGTACGCGTTGTTCCCCCGCTGAGGCTGCCACGGAGCGTTGTTGGGCTGGGTGTAGCCGGTGTTGTGACCGAAGTCCAGATCCGGCAGGCGAGGCTGCGGGCTGTGAGAGCGGTCGCGGTCGTCGCTGTAGCTCGGGGCGTGGCTTGGTGTCCTGCCGAACGTTGAGGCGTCGGCAAGGAGGTGGCCACGGTCTTCCTCGAAGCGGCGGCCGCCGTTGTATGCGGTGTTCTGTTCCGCGAGAGGAACGGCATCGTAGCCAGCGGCGCGGGGGCCGAATGGCGAAGGAAGCGAACTGCGCTTGTAGTCCTGGGGATCCATGAGGAGGGAGTTGCGGGCGTCGAGAGGGGTGAGGTTCTCGTTGCGCATCTTCTCTGTGTGGTTGTTAGAGTCAAGTTGTGTGAACGGGTATGTTGAAACTTACCAGCTTCCTTCCTCTTCTTGCGGTGAGGGTTCTCCTTGCAGCAAATGATGATCGCGTTGACTGCGATCAAGATAGCGAGAACACCGGTCAGGACAGCCTGCACAACGACAAGAACAAGGCCGGTAACAGTCTTCGTGGTCTGCGACATGCCAAGCTCCTCGACGAAAATCAAAATGCAAGCAACCGAAAGCACACGAACAACCTGGATGGTGATGTTGATCCAGTTACCAGACTTGAGGGAGTAAGGGCGTGCCCACAGAAGGACACAGAGAAGGAGCGCTTCAACGATGAGCTGACCCGCAGCCTGGGCAAGACCGTGACCATCGGCGCCGGCAATGACACATCCACGAGCGAACGCGTAGATGATAGCAGGCACGAAGATCCACCAGTAGCTCCTCTTGTAGTTCTCGTAGAAAATGGAGTACTTGCGCCAGGTCTCCTTGTCGTCGTAGAGAGCAGAGTTGTCGCCTTCAAGCTTCTTGTACTTAGTAGCAATGCTCCAGATCTTCCAGGTGAAGAAGGCAAGGACACCTGTGAAGGCAGCCAGTGTGACACCAGCAAGGACCTTAGGACCCCACGAATCTCCGTTCTTGAACTGGTAGACACAGTACAAAACCCAGATACCGTAAAGCAACATGATCAAGTTGGTGATTGTCTTTGCAAGAGTCCACCAGTAACGCTTGCGGAAGCTGGTCAGACGCTTGGGGAAGGTTCCGAACAAAGCCCAGGTCTCGAGGATAACCTTCAGGAGCAGAATTCCAACGGTGATGGCGGCAATAGCGATGGCAAACCAGAGAAGAACAGTCATGAAGGTATTGCCGTTGGGGATCTTATACTCCTCAACGTAACCCTGGATACCCTTGACTGCGTGGACAATCTTGTTGTCCTCACTGCTGGAACCCTCGCTGGTGCCATTGACATTGGTCGAGAGCTCATCACGGGTCCACAGAAGAACATCGCTGATTCCGTCAAAGCTGCGCTTAGTCAAGGTCATGTTCTGGTCGACGTGCACAAGTGTGGCGTTCGCAAGGAACTTGACACTGTCGGTTGTGAGGTTGCCACCAGTCGATTCGCGGAAGTTGTCGATGGATGTTTGCATGCCCTCCCAGTAAATCAGACCGGTGCTGAAAGCGAAGTTCTTGGACCAACTTCGGTAAACGCCAGGAATATCGGCACTCATCATGCCGTTGATGGCCATGCCCTGGAACCAGAAGACAACATCACCGAATGTAGGGCTGGAGTGGGCAACACCAGTGTGACCAGCACCAGCAAGAGCAGACATGCCTCCAACGGCAAGCGCAGCTCCAGCAATACCGGCTGCGACGTACGAAACTCCGGTAGTAGACAGCGACTTGCCGTTGCTGACTTGTGACGTAATACAAGCTAGCTCCTGGCCGCCGTCTTTGGCCTTCAGCTGCATGGTGGCCTGGCTGTCGATGTCAGGAATGTTGAAGGCGATCGCGGGGATCTGTGAGATGATATCATCCGGGATGCTCTGCTCTCCAGTCGCACCAAAAGTACCGGCAGGAACTGCGCCGAGTTAGCTATAGTCCGGCTGCAGTAACATTCGGCAACCTACCAGGACACAGCTGGTCCACCTTCAAGTCTCCCTCACAAGGGTCAAATGACTTGCTGTACACCTCCTTGCCATAGGCGTTCACCCTCAGTGTCGCCATGACATTCTGCGCCTTCGAATTGGTACCCGATACATCAAACTTGATCTTCTTGGTCGTTCGGTCAAACTGGATGTCGAGCTTGTTCACTGTGATGGTCGAATCGCCGGTCAAACAGGAGCTGTAGCCGTTCGTCTGCAGAACGTCGTTGGCAAGTGCGCCTAATGGCGCAGAGGCCAACAGCAGAAATGGTGCGAGCATGCTCGAGGTTGAGCTGTGAAACTTCATGGCGAATAGCCTACGCCCGCAGGCGATAGTCGTGGGAGTGTTCCTGGAGTGCGCGTGTGGCAGTCGCTGAGGATGCGTAAGCGGCCAGTTGTGGTCGGTGTAAGAAGGGGTCGTGTCCTAAGGAATACGAGAGCTGATTAAACGGGGTTCGGCCGGAGGGTCAACCTTTGTCGTGCCTGAAGAAGCTGGAGAAGTGCTGATGATACAGAAAAGCAGAAATCCTAAGAAGATGCCGTACGGTGTGGAGAAGACGGATATGAAACGAGGGACAACGACGTAGGAAAGCGCCGAGCAACAGATATGTGTGAGAAGCTGGAGACGGGTTGGGGAGAAATGGCAGGTTTAGGGCCGTCGCTGAAACCTTGGCCTTGCAGTTGAACAGGGGGCAATTGGACAGCGGTCCCGAACAAGCAGGGGCCGCGCGTGCGCTAAGATCAGGACGCGGCGGGCCTTTCGACTTTATCGAAGGATGATCGAAGAGCGGCAGGGTTCGAGAACTGCGCAGAGATTGGTTATTTGGTGATGGATGAGTGATGAGTGATGAGTGCTGCGAGGTCACCAAGTTGCACGAGTGCGCGAGTTGGGCGCTGTGGATTCTTTTAACACGACAGCGCTGCTACACCGCAGCAAAACGCGCTGTTGCTCGCGTGCTCGGCCACGCTGAACCACTGGATGCTGTGCTCACAAGCTGAGGACTGCGACGCTGCAGGGGAGCCTATCAGCGCTCTCCCGTCCGCTCGAGACCGCCGTGGCTCAGTTAGCAATGGCGCGAGCACGGCCGCCAAGGGTCACACAACCCGTATCCCACAAAGGGCTGCCTTCTGACAGACAAAGGGCTTGTTCATCTGCACTGCTCAGCATCTTTGACCTCGTGGCTGTAAACAAGACATGGCAAAGCCTCCAACCACAATGTGTTTCCTCTTTGCCATCCTGTCCGTCAGACTCGTTGAATTAGACCCCGTGCAGCCCCTGGCTTACTGTGCACTCGGTTGAGCACATGTCCGCTCTCGATGCTTCCTCGGTCGCATTTGTGGCTGTGCGAAGCAAAAATAGATCTTGGCCACCAACAAGACATTTTCGACAACAGACTCAGCGAAGCTTTATTGAAGGTGACGTGTGATGGCATGCAGAGCTCGGTAGACCCCCTGCGATAATGCTATGATGTTATTTATTGTCGATTGCGCAGCTCAATTCGCTGAGACTTGAAGCTGCCAGTTCGTTGAGGCTTGACACTGCCTGTTGCGGACTGCACAATAACACAAAGCGACAGCCCGCCTAGGTATTACTCCAGGCCGCCAATCCTCCATGAGAATGTCACTCGCCGCTGCCACTCTGACAAAGTCCGTATTGTTGAGATATGCTGCCTCTGCTGACTGCATCTTCGTCTGCGGAGCTGCGACATTTCGTGTATGCAGTCCTGGGTGCAGTCCCTCCACGTGCGTTGGTGCTGTCTCTCGCGTCTCACAAATGTCAGACTCCCCTTTGAACCTCAGGCACCCAAACAAATACCGTTCCGCACACCACTCACAAAAGCTCTCGAAGCTGTGTGCCGCGCTGTACGCTGACGCAATGCATCTGCTCATTCCCTAAATCGTGCTGCTTCGTTTCCCCCGATCCAAACGTATGTCTCAAGCTGGCGAGGTCGTTAGCTATCCTGCCATCAATCTCGTACAATTGCCACAGCGCTCTTCCAATTTAACCCTGGAGTTGTTTGATTGAGCTTCATCTCAGAGTCCCACCCTCGCACCCACGAGGGGAAGGATTCGTTACCAAGTCAACCCGCCTGTGGTGGGTCCTGTGGGGACTGGATAAAGAGATCTGGATCGTTGTAGCACGCGTCATGTCGTCAAGAACATGTCGAGACCAGAACGTAAGCTGAGAAGAAAGCACGCTCCTAGACATCATGTAATGGAGCTGCCAGCGCCGGCTGCCAGAGCTCCGGAACGCACTGTGCGTGGTGAACAGGCAGAGATGATTGCGCGACTCGTGCGAAGGAGCGGAGGACGAATCGCGCAACACCCAGACCATGCTCCTTCTGGCTGAAGTTGACAGACTCTCCCCTACAGCCGCAATCCACAGTCCAGCAAACCTGCCCGATCTAGTAATTTGGATCTTCATTGGCAAACCTCACGGTGCGCTTGGAGGACGAGTGATTGATTTTATGGACGAATGTATAATTGTCTTCCTTGCCTCTGCGATCGATGGGCGGGCGAAACTTGCTTAATACAGCAATGCAGGCTTCACTAGTAGACCTCACGGTGCACCGCAGTGCACTCGAAGGATGAGCGAGTGACTTTTGTGGACAAATGTATAAATGTCTTCCCTGCCTCTGCAATCGATGGGAAAGCGGAACTTGCTGAATGAAGTAATGTTGTCCTCCTTAGCGGTCCTCACGGTGCACTCGAAGGATGAGATGATGCTTTTGCGGAAGATTATGTAGTGCCGCATTCAGCAGGTTCTGCTTTCCCATCGATTGCGGAGGCAGGGAAGACACTAAATCCAACGGCTTCTAATTACTATATACAGCAAGTTTACGCAGCCGTCGATTGTAGAGGCAGGGTGGCCAGTCTGATGCCGCTGGTCGGTGCGATCGAAGACGCTCCAGTCTTGCATGGATGTGGTGTGGAAAGGGGGCGGTCCAAAATGGGAGTGTGTCGAAGATGCCGCTTGCTTCGGTATGAGTAAGGGAGACCTGACTGTGAATCTTTGCCTCCAGCGAATTAGTATCGTGGCGTTGATCGCATGCATCGTTGCTGATATTGCAATGATGTTGATTTCGTGAGATCGTGTCAGTATAGAGTTGACAGTCGCCTCAGATTTGTGCTCTGTTTTGCAAGGGAAGCATTGAGGTCACCGACGTCTTCGACTGGAATAAGATGGACTAATTTGTACTCTAGCTATGCCTTGTGTATAAGAATTGTCAGTCTAAAGGATATTGAGGCGGTGTTGCCAAAGCGAAACCGAGACTGTGAAGCCATGCAAGCACGGAGACAAAGCTCCAATCTTCTGTGGGACCAAAGATGGCGTATGCTAGGGATTCGACCGATATAGTTGAGCAGCTTGATTTGCATCCTGGGATCTTGACAAGCTAGATAAAAGCAAGGGTGTTTTCGCGACAGGAAGGAAGCTGAAATTTGACTTCGCCGTCTCATCACTCAGCCGGTCATTCGTGATTTTACATAGCTTTAGCTCTACATGAACAGCAATTGTTCTGACATTAGTTGCAGCCGAAAGAAATTACTCGTACGGACTGCTAGTTCTCAAGACAAACTCTGATAACTATTGGTAGTCCATTGCCAATCCATATAACAGAAATCGAATGAAGATGTGATCTGACGTGGCTACAGTGGAGCTCACATTGAAAAAGGCGCTGTTACGCTGCACAAGCTGATTTGCTAGGACAGGGCACACGTCAATTGCCCAGAACTGATAAAGGCAGCTGATTTGAGCAGGGCGCATGGATTCTACCGATCACGCATGCCGATCAGAGCTACATTCATGTTTATCAGAGCCCTTCGGAACAATATGGAAGCTCCAGCTAGCCATACTGTATGGCGAACATAATCTTAAGCGAGGTGATACAGCTCAACTCCTTTTCGCTGACTAAATAGTAAGTGAGGCAAATCAAGATGTTCTACTCGAATAGCTATAAATATACCTGCTCACTCGTAGGGTGCGGCATTGTAGACCGTACCTCCTTGGCTTTTGCAGCATGTATATTTCGACTGCAAATATGACTTCCAATACAACAAATGCTTTCTTACCACCCGGCATAACAAATCATGGCGACTCAAAACTAATATGCTTCCCTGCTAAGTGGACTGACGTGGCGACATTCTTCCTTGGCAACTATGTCGCTCACGCTATCACCATCGTCCCACAGCCTGGTCAGTCTGCATGCGAAGCTTTGAAAAACATGATTTTTGCAGCTTTATATCCAGTAAACGGAATACGCACTGGATTTCAAGCAATCTTTAGCAAGGCAAACTTGGAGTCGACAGACTTGAGGAAAGCAGCTAAGGCTGGTGCTTTGTGCCGAGTTGTAGCATTGAAGCATTACGCGAGGACACGGAGAGAGTACAGTCTCACAACTGGGCGTAAGCCGTTAATTCTCTATTCGATCGATCGAAGCCGGCGCTGAAAGAAAATAGCAAGTTTCCTTCGCACCACGATCCACGGTCGGGTCCGAGATCTCCCAGAAGACTACGGTCTGGGTTTCCTCCCCCCGAATTCTCTTTTTGAAGATGACCCAGATGGAGAAGGCAAGAAAATGACTATATGCTCAGATTGGAGCATTCTCAAAGTCATCATCTCGATGGCTCAGCTTCTCTTTGCCGTTGCGACCCTTTACCGTACAAGAGGTGATCAGGTCAATCAATTCGGCTTTGCCGCCTTTGGTCTTACGGTCATACAGTACGCTCTGATGGCATTCATCAATCTGGTCGGGAATCTAATGCGTGCACAACATCCTGCCGTATACCTGATTCAAACCAAGACTATGTTGCTTGCACAACAGGAGGGTGCGGTGATCGAGGGTGTCGTTGGCATCCTACGTGGAGATTTCGATGATGGAGATCTACATGAGCAAGAGACGGAATATTCTGCCAATGATTTCTTCAGTGGTTACTTTTGCGGTCTCAATCGCTATTTCCGCGCTCTCAGTCACTACTTTCGCGTTCAGGTTCACTCGATCCTGGATATTCCAAGGGCAAAAAACATTTCAACGCTTCTAAACACCCTAAGGCCGAAACCAAGGAATCTTCTGAAACTCATAAACGTCTCAGGACTAGGAAGGTACCTAAGGATCATCGGTTGGAAGTTCTTGACCTGGATCCCGTTGGCCATAACATTAAGCATTATTGCCGCGTTGACAGGATTCCGAACAGGTAACAGTACTTACACGGAACGTGTCTTAATGATGTTGTGGCTCGGCACGGGAAGCTATGTTGGGTTATCGGATGCTGAAGAATTTCGCTATAACAGTCTCAGCAAGGCGAAGCTGTACAGTATAATAGTCGGGTATGTGCTCGTAATCCTCACGTTTGCGGCACCTGTCGTGGCAGATTTATGGGTAGTCACCAATCAGATCATGAGGTATGGCATTTGCACAAGGTTATGATTTTGGTTTTACCCGTCAGCTAGGAGTTCTACTTTGAGTCGGAACTAGTTGAGTGGCAGGCCATTACATTCCGTCATACAGGATATCTGCTTTAGAGGATCTTCTTACACCCATGCTCGTCGTTGTAATCGTAGTGTCGCCACAAAGTCAGAGTCTGCCAAGCTTATTGTATCTAAGACTTGCTCCTTCTGTCCGAAACTGCTCCTGTACATATCACACATAGGACATGTATTTCCCAGCTCCTTTCACTTTTGACGCCTGGACCCTTGCTACCCTTGAAATCTGGTCAGCGGCTGCTCGACACCTTCCGAAAACTTGCTTTTCAGAGTTACTGTTGGAAAATGTTGGGTTGCTACTACATCAACTGCTGTACGATTGTGGACTCGCAGAGAAGGAGCTGCGAATATCATTACGCAATGTAAAGTTGTGTACTTAGGGAAGGATCGTCAAATCTCTGAAGTTTGATCCCCGCCTTCGTCCCATCTCGCTCAATTCAATACACCCGCAACGCGACATCCATCAGATTCGCTTTGCAGTCGATTGTCTCGCCCCTTCCATTCCGAACACAACCACAAGGTTGTCGAACGTGACACCTTGGAGGAATACATACGTTTTCAGCCAAGCGTGATAAGTGACCATTCTAGCGCGAAGCTCGACCAATCTGAGTTTCTCATCGTAGCTGATCCTATTCGTGAGAAGATTGTACCCTTTTTTACAACAAGCAAAGCCGATACCCGAACATCGCTATCATTAAGGGATGACCTCTCCGTTGCGACAGCAAGGACTTCGTGTATACCGGATTCATAGTTATGTCTAGCCCGCTGGATAGGTAAGGGATGTTGTTTATAACGTTCCATGTTGTCCCAGTCTAGCATCGTTGTGCAGTCAATTGAGAACGACCCTTCGATCGAATTACCTCTGGCATCAAGCCTTGCCAAGGCACCTATCTTCCCGTGTTCGTATCCGAAATAAAGTCTAGTGATACTACTCCAGAATTGCAGGTGGCCGGAATCGACAGGCTGAGCGCTGATTTCGATATTTGGAAGCCAGATCCGACGAGGCGTGCCTACCCAATCGTCGGGTAGCATTGATCTGGTATTTTGGCATTTGTCTCCAGATACAACTGATTCCCACTCCATCAAGTCAGCCACGTTGACACAGCTGTAGGGCACTGGCTCAAGGTTTGAGTTGAGCGTACAGCGATACATTAGTGCCCTGAATGAAGTCGTGACGAAGCGTCGCTGAGATTGAAAGATTCGGGTGTCCTCGGAGACACCTACCCAGGCACTCCAGGACCAACTCGGGAAAGAGGTGAAGATTTCCTCGCCAGTTGTTGATGTGGTCAATTGCTTACCAGCATTTCGGTTGCACGGCACAAACGTTCCCCAGTGCAAGGAATGTACGAACCATTTCTCTGGATGACCCCAATGGAAAGAAATATCCTTTGTTTGATGGGTTTCTTTGAGAAATCCGGCAAGAGCTTGCAGAGCATCTGATGTGTGAGACATTTGCCTGGTAGAGTATTGGTAGATGAGTTTTTCGTACCATTCGAACTGGAGTGCCTTCTTACTGTCCTTCAGCCACGGAACCTCGAACTCATAATCGTTTGGATCGCGATGCAACTGGGGAGCACCACATATCTCTTTGACTGTATTCTCCTGATAGGAGGCAGATGAACAACTCCAAGATACATGATTGGCTTGAAAGTAAAGACGTCTCTGGCTAAACAGCTCTTCCTGCAACGTCCATGCTCTCGAGCGCCAACGAGAAAAAGATAAGTCCTGTTTGCTCTGATAGCCGATGAGACTGGTCTGTATTGCCATTAAGCTCATACTCCTCAGAGCGATCACGTTTTTGGCAACTTTTCGGCTCCCGAACCGGACACCAGCAAGACCATCATCAGCGCTGTTGGCAGCTGCTGCGATGATGGTAAATACTCCCTGCGCATAGACCTGCGCCATTTGCTGTATCTGACCTTGGATTGTGATTGGATCATCTTGAATAATGCAGAGGGCATCAACCCAAAGATACTGGATGCCCGCATTGCGAGTAACCTCGATAGCGTCAGCGATCGTGTTTGGCAACAGGTCCATACTCAAGGCTTCAGGCTGCTTTAATCGTTCCGCGTTCTTAAGAGTAAGGATAGCTGTCTTTAAGCTACCCCAACAGTAGCTTAATACCACGTACTCGCAGTGTGCGGGTGCCAAATTTACAGACATGTTTCGAACGTCGATCACGCGCAGGTTTTCGATCATGGGCCGCTGTTGAGGTTTGCAGTTTCCACTGTGATGCTTTTGGCAAATTTCGAGCCAGCGACCATACAGAAGCGGATTGATGGTATCGTTCCGTAAACGACCACTGAACCGAGTGCCTTTTGGGGGCGAGAGGAGCTCAGGGCCGCCGTCGCACAACTGATCCATAGTGGGAACAGGATTTGTGCAGCCTTGCAAGCCCAGTAAATACCTTGTATCCAACGCTCGGCTGGGCAGCACTGGAAGTTGTAAACGACCGACGTCTGGCCGAATGCAGATAACAACCACTCTGACTATAGACGAACTTCCAGTCTGTTCGGTAGGATCACCCGGAGTGATGGCCAATGGAGATTCTTCTTGGAGTCCCCAAAATTCTAGTACACATCGATCGGTGGGGAATTGAAGGGTACTTGAGTCTACAGCTAGATCTGACCATGTAGTGATCAGATCACAGAGATCACAGATGTACCTTCGGTCCCTTATCTCTTGCATATTTCCAAGAAGGATCCGTTTGTTTCCCTTGGAGGTTCCTTCAGTCGACGACGGCCACACAAAAGCTGGAAAGTCGAAGCTACTGCACGTCTGACAGAGCGTCGAAAGCGGAGAAGCCATAGTGTACGACTGTTTCGTAGGTTCGCAGCGCAGACAAATCGAAAATGACGTCGAATATACTTCTGGAGAACAAATAGCGTACTTGATGTGTTTGTGTGGTGTATTTGTGTGGTGTATTTGGGGAGTGTCCGGCATAAGGTCATGCACATTATTGACATCGAGATAGGCAGGTGGGGTGAGCTGCATGGTTGCCTTGCGCAGCCTCAACGAGACCTAAAGTCGCTCCTTCCGACACAGCCTCAACATCAACACACTTCAGAGAGCGACTGTTTCCATTGAACGATAGTATTCTGAGTATCTCTCTACAGATATCTATCTAGATTAGCGAACGAGTAAGGACTCTGCCTTAATCCTAACCTGAATTACTCCACCAAACCATAATGAGCCTACAAACGCCCATTCGTTCCAGAACACGCCTCCATGAAATGCTTCCTCTTTACACGAAGAATATATACCCCGACCCGTCTCGTACCCGACGCCTGAGCCCCACTTACCATGAAACATGTACAATAACTGTTGATACCCTCTTCTACTCGTCACACTCGAGCACGTCTTCCCACTCGTCTTCCTGGCTACCAGCATCTTTCGGAGCAGCTTGTGTCGCTGTCTTTGCCTCTGCCGGAGCACTTGCACCAGCGCGGTGATAAGGTCCGCTGTACGGCAGCTCCCACGGCTTCCTGCCCCAGCCGTTTCGATCTCCGTTTAGAGCGTTGTTGCGGTACTTGTCGAAGTAGTTGCGCCAGCTGTCGTATGCAGGAGCCGGTCGCACGGGTTCTGGGCGCGGTACTTGGGCAGAGGGGGCTTGGGCGGGGGCTGGAGCAGGTGCTGGAACAGGTGCTGGTGCTGGGGCAGGTGCTGGGTTAGGGGTGTCTGGGTTGGCGGGTTGTTTATCGGTGCCGGCACTGTTGGGATTGTAGTCTGACCATTCAAAGGAGGGATCGTTGGTATACAGTGTCGAAGAGGGCGGTGGTGGAGGAAAGCCTTCGGTCGTTTCTGACGGAGGCTGTGGAGGAGACTCAGGCTGCTGAGGTGGTGGTGGCGGCGGTGGTGGAGGCGGTGGTGGTTGAGCTTGAGCTTGAGCTTGAGCTTGAGGCTGGGGCTGGGGCTGAGGCTGAGGCTGTGGCTGTTCAGGAGCAGGCTGTAGAGCTGGAATATGTGGAAGCTCGCTTGGCACCGGGGTCTCGGACGCGATCGTCTCGGTATCAGCAGGCTGAGAGGGCGGCTGCGGCTGAGCAGTGCACTCCTGCGGCTGCACAGGGTAGCTTGCCACCAATCCGTCTTCTGCCTGCGCAGCTCCCATATTCATCATCGCCGCTGCATATGCTAGATACCACGTACGACTGGCACCTCCATCTAGCGCTAGAATGTCGAAAGTCGGATTGGCGAAGTGATTGTAACTGGTCTGCGGATCTATGATTGCGAGGTTGGCATACAGGATACTTTGCCAACCAGTAGCGGTCTGGTCGACGCGCCCACCGCTGAAGTATGCATTCCACTCCTGCGCGACAAATTCTCGAGATCGCGTATATGCGGAACTAGGGTTCAGTGGAATCATATGGATGCCTTGAATGTACTCGGACTTGTTTCCGAAATACGTGGTATGATCGCATTTGTTCTCGAACAGGATGCCGGTGACCTTGTTGAAGATGAAAGACGGCGGCTGATTTTTGTTGTCGTCCTTGAGCAAGAAGTAATTGTTAAGGCTGCGCGCCAGAACAGCGAGCTGCAAGTTGCCGCGGGCTTCCATATTGACATCGCCAGAGGTCCGGCCCCACATCTTGAGGGCATAGGTCGAGAAAGCGTCTTCTGAGGTGGACTCTTGGTCTTTTCCGTCGCCAGATTCGAAGAGTCCCTTTGCCCATGAATGGCCGTGAAACCAATCGAAGGAACGTGAGAAGGGAAATTGGTCATCGGTCACTGGACTGGCGTAATCACGTACGAGTGAGTTGACCCATTGCTTGTTGGTACCTTCGTGCAGCCAGGTCGGATCTAGATAGCCAATGACTGCGGCAGTGTAGACGAAGTAACCGTAGTGGAAGTGATGGTCGTTGTAAGCGGTATTTCCAAAGTCCATCCCTAGGTCTTTGGTTGGCGACCTGTATGACCCACCAGAGACGACACCTTTCCACACATTGTCATACACAAGTGGTTGTATCTGAGTGTTGTTCACAAACATGTTGAAAACGTCCTTGAGTTTTCCGAGGCCAGCTGCAGCGAGGTTACTGTTGCCGACCATACTCTGCGTGGTGTAGACAACACCGGCAAACTTCGCAAGTGCTTTCCCAGAATAATACATGCTATCCAAGTTGACTTGCTTTTTGAAGTCCTGAGTTAGCTCCGTGTAGCTGGCAGCGTTCAGCAGTGGAAGCACCGATGCAGGTAGATTGATATTTCCCTGACCACCATATTCGCCGTTTGCAGCCTTCGCCCATGGCGCGAACCCCATTGTCGTTGGGAGGTCGGGCTCGATCATGGTCAAGCTGTCGGCTACAACCGCTGTGGCTGTTCCCTTGGTAGTTGTAACGAGCTGGATGCTAGTCATGGCGTCTCTCGTTGATTGGTCAAATGATTCCACGTGGTGTGGCAAGGCATACATAAGAAGTGGTCGACCGGATACACCTGATTTCGTCCACGACATTGTGTAACTTCCGCTTGAGCCGCTGACTGAGCCAGACATTTCCGCTTCGATCGCGTAAGATCCTGCACTAGCATCGAAATAATGCTCGGCTTGAGGGCCGCCAGGGTTCTTGGTGACCTGCACGAGACCAGAGAATGCTTCTGGACCAATGATGGTGCCGCCTCCCTTCAACGTCAAAGGTGGGATACCGAGAGCCTGCACAGGTGTAACGTATGCGAGCCATTCAGAATTATCCTCGAGCTGGATGTTGTATTTGAAAGTGACTTTTGCGTCATCCACTGAGCCTGCATACTTGAGGCTGCGAAAGAAAATACCACTACTAAGCACTGGCTGTGAGGTCTTGTAGATAGCCGTAATGAGACCCATGCCTTGTACTATAGGAACTGACATGATGTTTTCGGCACCAGCGGATGGCGCAAAGTTGGCGTAGACAGAGAATGCCTTCAGGTTGTCGAGACTCATCAAGGTGTTTTCTCTTAGCTCGGTCGCAGAGAGAACCACGTGCTGGGTCAAGGTAGGAGATACAAAATATTGTGGTTTGTTAGGGTCAGGGCCAAAAGCAAACTGGCTGCGCTCAGTATGACTGACTGCCATGCCATACGAGTTGCCCCGACCCTTCGCCCAAAACAGTGAGTAGGGGTGCGTCCATACTGATTGATCGAGATTGCCGAGAAAGAAGTTGGCGTAGAACTTGTTGGTCTGTATGGGTACGTTGCCGTCGGCAATATTTTTCTTCTGGATGGGATGATCGTTCCGGGAAGGGATATTCGAGGGAGGTGGCTGGGTGTCCAGTAATGGCACGAAGATATTTTCCGCAGGCTGTCCGGCTGGCGAAGTTGGGCCTGGTTGCAGAGGCGTTGACTCTGGACACAGGAGCTCAGCTGTCTTTGTGGTTCCAGGCAAGTTGGCAGGGTCATCAGTAATGCCTCCGCCTGTCGGGAGGACGGTGACAATAGTCTATACAAATGTTAGTTTGAGACATAATACCCGATGAATGTTTAAGGATACCCCTTGTGCTGGCGGACGACTGGTTAAGGTTGCACTTTGCAACGTTTGTATGGCTGTGCTGTAGCTGGTAGTGATTCCAAGGTTCGTTGATATTGTGATCGCACGTCCCTGCGCGTCTCTTTGGAGCTGTTGATTACTTCCCGCAGGATGACTGTAAACGAGTGAAAGCCGACCAACTGCCAGCAGCAAAGAAACCTTTGCCATTTCGATCAGATGAATGAGGGACTTTCGAGAGACAGAGTCTCAAAAATTCGAGGAGTTGGGGCGAGGGGGTTGGTGTGTTGTGGTGTTGCTGGCGGAATGAACCGAGGAATGCGAGTGTTGTGGGGGCGACTTCATGCCGCACCGTCAACCCTATATACTCAATAATTCAGACAATAGGACAGCATGCAAGATCATGCTTTGGGTGAAAGACGCCGTTGACGCTGTTCATGGGCGGTTCTACCCAGAAATTGAGACATTGCGTTCATGCGCAGTGGCTAAGGGTCTTGAGCAACGCCCACGTTACCCGACGAACTGCAGGTCCCTTCGCGACAGGTCGCACAGATCGCATCTGGAATACGTTACTGTAGTACTTTGATCCCATATTTCGCTCCTCGGGAGCAGCTAAGGAGGTGCCACAAAGCATCGTGGGCGGTACGGGCCGTGCACAATCGACATACAGCGATCGTCGAGAAGTAAATTTGAGCCTCAGGACCCTGACTTGCTCTTAGCAGAACCATGTTGAGGTCCTTGGATGCTCTTCTCAACCATAGTTGCTTCTGAATAGATGGATTTTGTAGTCCAGCTGACTTTGGGTCAGCGTTGCGACAACCATGGGGCCTTTACCTCTCCAGAAAGGGAGCCAGTACGTAAGGACCCATATATGGCTCCATACAGGAGCCACAATTGACTTAGAGGGCTGGCATTCTAGGGCCGTGATGTTCTAGCGTGAAGATGACCGGCTATGCTTGCTGTTGCAGTCAGGTTAGAGTGCTCGGGTGAACAGCAGATCTTGCGCAAACCACTAACTGGCTTGGCCTTTGTCAAGATTTCTGCGAGCGTTGTACGTAGACCTACTTGAATTATCTCTTTTTATGCGCGGGCATCGCTGTGCAGTGAAATCCTCTGAGGACGACTCGTCATGGCATAGCATCCTAGGGGTTCTTGTGAAGTTAGGGCTTTTACGCAGGGCAGATGTCCCTCCCTGTCTACAGGGCTCGGTTGCGGTCTTCCCCACTACGCGTCAATGTGTGGTCGACTATGCAAATCATGCGATGTCGTGGAGCTGCAGAGGTACTGACGTCGAGCCTAACGGCGGTGTGGGGAACAGGACACAAGACCTTCGGGCACCGGCACGGTTACTAGTCGCAGGACCAGATCTCGAGACCACTGAGACAGGCTCTTTAAGGTCTGAAGGCAGCACCGTGTAACATATGCACGCGTGTTAAGAGAGCACAGCATGAGCACTTGGGCGCGCTCTTGATAGGCAGATGGCGCTGTTGTAGTACGCTCATTCTGCCCTTGCCAGATGCGGGGAGACAGGCGCAGACAGACGTTGACAGGCGTTTGTTGGCGTTCGATGGCGTTGACAGATGTAGACGGCGGCGCAGTCCAGCCGGCATGAGAATTCCTACCGTCGCTGACTTTACGATCAGTGGCTTAGGCATGGAAAAGATGAAGAGCTGGGACAGAGTGGAGATGTGAAGTTGGGAAGGAGCGCCCATGCACAGCCACCGGCGGCTTCCCCGGGTTTAAAGATGCTGACGCCACGATGAACGCATACATGTAGATAGTCAAACAAGCAGCTTCATGCAGCCCTACAATCGATTCGCCAGCTCGCTCTTTCTAACAACTCTCACTCTACACATAACCTCTTATCAATCCTTCCTTCACCTCCACCTCGGCTCATCTCACAATGTCGGGCACCCAACACCCTCATGAGCCTCCGCCGTCCTACGAGACTGCCACGGGCAGCTCTTCTGCAGAACCCACGCCTGGTCTTGCGCGTGTTTCCACCGACGGGCCCGGCGCACGCACAGATCGCAATGGCATTCCTATGGAGCGGCGAAGATCTATGGAAGATGAGCTGCGACCACTGCCTCCAGGCTGGGTGCGCACCTTCGACCCGGAGTCGCACCACCAGTTCTTTGTAGACACCAAGGCAAACCCGCCACGATCGATCTGGACGCACCCGTACGACGACGACGAGTTCTTAAGCACTCTCAGCCCTGAGGAGCGCAAGAAGTACAGCCGCATGAAGCGCACCGTGACGCTCGAAGACCTCGCAGCAGAGGACTCAGATGACGACCACGAGCTCCCGCCTCGACCGGACGGGCGCGGCAAGAGCGCTGAGCCAGAACTCACAGGGTTCCACAAGTTCTCGCGCAAGCTCAAAGACAAGGTGACAGGCAGCACACATACGGAGCGTGAGCAGCAGCGAGCACGCCGCGCAGAGCAAGAGCGACGCGCCTATCAGGCACATCTGCGCGCACGTCAAGCACTCATCCGCGCGATGGAGACTGGCGAGCCTCAGTTCCTCTGTAAAGACGCACAGGGCAGGGACGTCTATGTCACACCACCGAACGGGTACGCGCCGCGAGGAGCGTATGGCTACAACCCTTACGGTGGGTACAACCCTAATGTGCGATATATGCGCCCAACGACGCCGTACGGCAGACCTTACGGTTACGGATATGGTAAGTCATCTCACCTGTGCTGCTCTGAGGCACTGCTAATGTGACCAGGTGGTGGAGCCGGACTGCCAATCGCAGCGGGCTTCCTGGGCGGTGCTCTTCTCGGAGGCGCACTGTTCTAGTACTAACCGTGGAGGAGTCAGTGTTGGAACCTTTTAACGACCTGCAATGAGTAACACGCAATGCACGAGATATCCCATAATGAAGATACAATTAACCGTCACGAAGTTCTTGCATGTGACTTCCGAGTCCTCGCTACATCGCACGGTCGTGCACGTGCCAAAACATTACCACATCCAGCCCCATCCACTCCACTCACTAGTCAGCAAAAAAGTCCACACAAACAACCGAACACCTCGAGAAAGCAAAAAAAGATATCCTGGAGGATCTGTACACAGACGAATGATGATAAGGACGAGACTCGAACTCGCGCCACTTTCGTGACCAGGAAGCTCAGTAGAGCAATGCTAAGGGAGTACCTTAACCTGGCGCCATAACCAACTCGGCCACCTTACCAGGATGTGTACTTTGATGAAAGTCGCCGCGCGGGGGTGCAAGATATTCTCGGACACCCCGGGTTTGTGGGATGCTGGCTGCTGTGATGTGGTATGCGAAGATTTGTCAGGGGGCAGATGTATGTGTATGGGACGACAAAAGATCGCCCTTTAGAGAAAAGCGTGTTTGTAACCAAATGCGCACGTACAAGAATTTGCCCGCCAGCAGCATATCACAAACCACATTTGACGAAGACATTTCCTGAACCTCATCAGAGTCCATCACATCCCATTGAAAGCCATTCACAACCTCCTCACAACCCCTCCAAAAACTCCCCCACCGGCCTTCCCCAATTTCCCTCCTCAACCAACCACAACACCGCCTTCTCAACATCCCCCACAAACTCCATCGTCTCCTCCTTACTATAATTCGCCACATCCCACCTCAAACTGATCCCAAACACCGTCCCATCAGGCCCACCAAGTCCCGCCACAAACACCAGACCCAACGCACACCTAATCACCAGATTCGCAACCCGGATCCTCTCGTACTCCCCCAGTACACCCGGAATCCACGTCAGGAAATAAGTATTATGAACCTGCGGGATGAGGTCTCCAGCCCTCTCACCAGGATGCAAGGCATTAAGACCATCGATAACGCGACGCCACGGCGCATTCGCGTATTTCGTCAGCAGCAACTGCTCCGCCTGCAGCCGATCCAGAAACGCAAGACCGGACTCCTCTTTCCCCACGGGAATAATATTCGTAACCCCATTAAACGTCGGCCCGGCTACATCCCCAGCATCCAAATCCGCCATCGTCGAACCCCCCACTCCAGGTACGTGTCTCATAGTATCGGGCCAGAACGGCATGCTCGAGCGGCAAGCTTCGTAGTTACTCAGCAGCGCGTGCGTATGCTTCGTACGCGAGACGTTGACAAGCGCCATAGCGGCTTTCAGGATCACGGAGGCGGTGATGTGCGAGTGCGCTTTTTTCAGGTCAAGGAGACCCGGTGCTGCGAAGCCGTAATCTATCCCGTCGGGGGTTGAGAGGTTCTCGCGCCGCGGGACAAGGGCGGCTGGGTAGAGGGCTGCGCGGTGGTGGTGTAGGGTTGAGAGCCGGGCTAGGTGCCAGTTTACTTCTTTGGTTGCGCGTGGGGAGTGGCGGAGGGAGTGGTAGATGTCTGCCCAGCTTTGGGGGGTGTTAGAGTGGGTACGAGGGGGAAGAGGAGGGGGGAGACGTACAGTTGGTATGGGATGTGTGGGCGCAGAGGGGTGGTCGGGGAGAGGAGTACGCGGTTTAGGTCTTCGAGCATGAGGCGCATTGAGGAGGCGTCGTGGACCATGTGGTGGACTGTAGCAGTTAGCGATTGCGGCTTAAGGGGAGTTTCAGGGAACATACCATAGTAGACGAAGCCGGCGGACTTGATGTCCTCGATGTAGTAGATCATCGCGTGGAACAGAGGTCCGGGAAAGAGCGAGTGCTCCGGGTGATCGCGAGCGTAGTTCATGGCTTGCTGCTGCAGACCCTCCACACTCGGCACCGAGCCGCCATCATGCAACACAGTGTCGTACAGTTTCTTCTGCGCTTTCATGGTGACATAGTACGGCCTCCCGCTGTTTCCGTGGATGCAGAAGGAAGTAAACATCGAGTTGTTCGCTAGGGCGGCGATCAAAGCTTCTCTCAGCTCCTATATCTCTGGTCAGTACTACGATGCAGGGGAGGTGCTGCATAGGATTCTTACAGGCACAGACGACCCCTCAGCCGGAACCGAAATCGCAAAGTTCCATTTGTGAATCATCCCGTCACTCTCCAATACATCCACAAAATCGTTCGTCTGGATCACAGACTCGACATCAGTTTCGAAATCGAACCCTTCTTTCGCCAGCGCCGCAGTTGCCGTCTCCACGAAAACCTCCGCATCGGTTTCCGGGCCAAGAACGGTCTGCAGCTCTTCCAATGTACGCGTGTTTTCGAGTCTTGGAGGGACAACGGATGCGCCGTCCTGATTTGAGGCGGAAGCTGCTTTGCGCTCCAAAGCACCGATCTGGCTCTTCAGGTCCGCATGCTCGGACATCTCAGCAGCGGTGAGCGTAACACCGAGCTCTTTCCTGTACATGCCTCGTACGCGCATGATGGTGATGGAGTCAGCGAAGTTGAACGTCGGGCTTTTCAGATCCAGCTTCTCGGGCTCGATACCGGTAGCTCTCCACCAAACCTTTAGCACCGTGCTCTCAACATCTACATTCTTGGCCAGTCCACCAGAGTCACCGTCGACACTCTCGTGCGCAGTGTTGCTGGAAGTTTCACTACCCTCTCCAGCCTTCATATCGCGGTTCTTCCGGTAAGCCGCAACGAGGACCTGCAGCGCGCCCTTTTGGATCTTGCTCGACATCGTCCGCGGGTAGTCTTCTAGCCCGAGACTCGAGAGTGTGATGATCTCATCAGGCACGTGTAGGACGCCCATATGTGTGCGGACGGCTTCTTGCAAGCGGCCGGCTGGGTTGGTACCCGTGGGGAGCTTTCGTACGACGGCTACGGGGACTTCGCCGGCGATGGGGTCGGATGCTCCGACGACTTGGGACTATGGGGTGTTAGTGAGTATTTAGTGGTACACTGGGGGTTGAGGGTGTGCTTACGTCGACGCCGGGAAATTGGTTGAGGACTGCTTCGATGGCTGCGGGGGCGATGTTTTCGCCGCCGCGGATGATCATGTCTTTGAATCTGCGTGGAGTTAGTATTTCGGTCAATGATTGATGAACCTGGGCTTGGAAGGTTAAAGGTGACTGAGGCGACATACCTCCCAACAATAGAGACGCCCCCATCCTCCCACATAACGCCCCTATCCCCACTCTTGAACCACATCCGCCCATCTTCCACATAGAAACTTTCTCTCCCAACTCCCTCCCCAATATAAGCTCTAATGACACCCGGCCCACTCTGATGAATCTCTCCCGGCTCGCCCCGAGGCATCACCTCCGTCGAATCCGGGGCACAGATCCTGACACGCACACCCGGAACCGCCGTTCCACAGACGACATCATCACCCTTGATAAGCGACTCCGGGTCAGAAACCGATGCAGCCCAGATGGGACTCCCCTCAGTCATACCGAAGCCAATAGACACACCCTTAGACCCCAGTTTCTGGACCACTGACTGCATCATCTGCGGCGTGATTGATGAGCCAGCGAGACTGACGTCTTTCAGGCTGGGGAACTTGATGTCTTGGGGCTCGATCCATTCCAGGAGGCTGTGCAGCGCGGTGGAGACGTGGACCGTGTGGGTACAGTTGTGTACTGTTAGTGCCTCGGCAGTTGCGGAGGGCTCGTATGATCCTGATGGGTATACAACTGCACTGCCGTTGCAGAAATAGTGGAGGACGTAGAAGTATCCCATAGCGTGGTTGTTGGGGAGAAAAGCGCAGAAAATATCATCTGACGAAGTACCACCGAGACCGAGGTTCTTCATGAAGGCGTTCAGTGTGAGATCGGTATGCGGGCATCCCTTTGGTAACGAGGTAGTACCACTGGTGTAGAGTATGGTAACGGTCCTCGAAGGCTCGGACTCGTTGGGAGATCCCATAGCGGAGTCCGGTCTGGCTGCTGTCTGGTCTTTGAACTCTGTTCTTCTTCCGAGTTCGATGAGTTCGGCTATTGTCGTCCATCCCTCGAGTTTTCTTTCGCCAGCTACGATCTTGAGCACTTCCTTGTCCCCGAGGTTGTATATTGAATCGAAGACAGTAGCTGACTCCGGACTTTCGATAATCACGGCCGCTACATCCGCAACTGCCAGCAAATGCCGTGTCTCAACAGCATTTGCAAGTGTTCGCGGGTTGAGTGGCACGAAAGGACAGGCGAGACTGTGAGCGGCCCAAAGAGACATCGGAAACTCAGCACCGTTCTTCAGTATGGTGACGATGGAGGATCCAGATGAGAGACCTTTAGCCTGAAGCCCAGCAGCCAGAAGTGCCGCAGCCGAACTGAGTTGAGAATACGACCATTGTAGATGTTTAGCTTGTGTTCCGCTGGTGTAATCAGAACTCTGGAACCCGTAAAGAGTGGGAGACTGGTGAAGACAAGCCAAAGCAAGCTTATCAGGGTTCTGCTGAGCTGCTTTCGCTAGCCGTTGCGAGATAGGCAACGGCGCATCCGGCCAGTCGCCGCCGTATGCCTCGCTCAATTGGGCAGTCATACTGGAAATGTCTGGATATTGAGAACGTCGAATTACCTCCACTACCTGTGCCATCCAGGTCTACTTAAATGTCAATAGCAGTTCCCATTCCATGTTGCCTTCCTGACTCGGCAGCGTGATTTCTGGCCTGAGCTGCATCCTGTGAATTCGGGGTAGCCACTTGGCTAACGGGCCGTCCCACCCTAGTCATGAGCAAGAAAGAATGACCCTATTCTTTAAGGTGCGGGAGCGGCCCAGACCATACGAGCTTGCGCCTGCTTTCTCCCGTGAAATCAATGCGTTACATGTATAGCAAGGCTAGCTTGATGCGCAGAACACACTGACGGAGACCCCTAGTATCGGTGTCAAATCGTGGTCCTCATCAGAATCACAAGACAGGATCATGGCTGTAGGAGTACGCTTTAGTAAGTCGGATCCTTGCATAGTGCCGAGTGGCTGCTCCACGTCGACAAGGTGCTGTGGCCTCGTCTCGATGTTCCGGGGTGCATGGTGCACCTAGTTTGTGCTGTACGAATGTGTCGAATGACAGTATGTAAAATGCGACCAGCCCCATCGTACGATGCAGGTCTGAATAGAGATCACCCACACTTTCGTCCGAATTCGTACATATCAGAGAATTGTGGAGCATGCTTTCGGAGATATGAAAATCAGGGATAACTCATTGGCTGTATTTACGCGTCGCTCGCAGTGATTGGAATTCTTCCGAGAAACCGAATGACCGCACTCGGAGCTTTAAACTACTCGAGTTACTCTTGATGCGTAGCTTCATTTCAAATCAAGAAGTCTCACTACAGCTGTAAGCGCATTGAACATAACGTGGACTTGTTCTTTATCGATGATTGCTGGTAACGAGCCTGGAAATAGTTGTCCACTCGTAGGCTGTACTGGGTCACGTAGAAGAACCTGCAGTCCATTAGTGGCAGGCTCCTTGTGTGAGCTATTAGCCGTGCCGTGATGGGCAGAGCAACCCGCCTGGCCTTTGGTGCTGTGCCGCATTGAGTGACCGGTATCATGAATCATGGAGAAATGGCCACCACGGCCTAGGTACAGCATCTTAAGCGCTCATGAACACCCCGCTCTAAGGCTCTGGACAATCCAAACGGCAGGTACCAAGCATTTAGGTGAGAGCCAACCTGTTTACGCAATGAAGGTACGGACCGTAACGGCAGTGAGGGTCATAAAAGGCCCGGTTTACTGAGAGCTAGGACTAATAGTGGGACCGTTCATGACATGGCAAGGGTCGTTTAGCGCGCAGCGCGCGGTGCCAGAGTCCAATCCTGAATCAGACAGTCTTGAAAATGACCGGGACATCAGATCAGTCCTACTTGTGGAGCGGGTGGGAACAGGGTCTGCACAGCTCCGAGGTGCAAGTCCAGGCCAGCTCACCACACTCCTTGGGACAGTCGATAGAGTAATATTTGATTGATAGGATCACCCACTCCTCACGCTTTCTTAGGTAACAGCTGCAACAGCGTATGCTCTGCGACGTCAGCCTCAACTGTCCCCTCTGCACTCCGCGCCATCATCTGCCCCACAAACCACTTCACCTTTTTGTCCTGTCCCTTTTCGACGATGTCTCTGACCATATCGGGTTTTTCAACAAGAAGGGATTGAGCGAGATCGCGGTACTCTGCCGGGGACAGTGGCTTAAGTATCATGTTGTAATCGTCGATAAGTTGCTCGACGGTCCGCTCTTCACCCTCGAATTTGGCGGCAAGCAACTTCTTTGCGGACCGTGATGTGATTCGCTTTTGCAGGAGCTGGCCGACAATAGACACAAGGACTTCCGGAGACACACGCGAATCTGACCAGTCTTCGTCTTTGTAGAGGGACCCAAGCTCCATCAGAACCCTGCTTACGATCAGTCTTGACTACGCATATTCAGGTAGCACGAACGTACCAGTTGCCAACAGCCTTGCCAATAATAGGAAATTCGGCATCACTCGGTTTGACACTTCTTGCCCTTGCAAGCTGATTCGTGACTTCAAAGTAGTATTCTAAGCGGCCGCCATTGTCGAAAGACAACAACGTGCCAGCATCCTTAGTCGACAAGCCATACCTTTTGACCAACACATCAACAACTCGGTCTGGCAAAGTCGGCAAGTTCGTGCGAAGGTGGGCGATGAGATCCTATGAGCTTTAGCGGGTATAGTTTTACTAAGCGACAAGACAAACCTGCGCAATGAAAACAGGTGCAATATCAGGGTCTGGCATGTAGCGGTAGTCGATTTCGCCTTCTTTTCCACGGAGCCGTTTCGTGGTTTTGCTGCCTACGGTCCAGCCGCGAGTCTCGCCCTCGACGACTCCTCCACCCTCGATAAGCTCAATCTGGCGGTCTCGCTCAGCAACGATAGCATCCTCGACTGCCTTGACGCTGGCTAAGTTCTTGATCTCGGTCCGTTGTCCCAGTCCCGATACACCAGAGTATGATAGCCCCTCTTGTGATGCCTTGCCTCGCTCACGGACCGACACGTTCACATCGGCACGCAGCCCTCCCATCTCCATGCCAGCCGTGCATGCGTCTACTGTCTTGAGGATCGTTTGGATCTTACGAACGCACGCAGCGGCAACGAGGGGATCGTGAATGTGGGGCAGTGTAATAATTTCGATCAAGGGATGTGAGACGCGATTGAAGTCGAGCAGATGTGTCGAGGGTGGCTGCTGTACAGTTTTCGCGGTATCCTGCTCCATCTGTACCTGCTTGATGCCGATCCTGATGGGAACATCCTCTGGGACTGAGCCCGCAGGAAAATCGTGCGCGTACAAAGTGATGTATCCGTCCTTCGCAAATGGCTCATAATATTGTGTTATCTGATACCCGTTGGGCTGGTCTTGATAGAAGTAGTGCTTGCGGTCGAAGCTACTCCGAGGTTGTATCGTGCAGTCGAATGCGAGTGCCGCGCGCAGGGCGGGCAGCAGTGTTTCCTTCTGGAACTGTGGCTGACTACCAGGAAATGCAGTGTCGAAGAGGGACGCGTGTGTGTTTGGCGCTTCGCTGACCGAGGTTGCAGCGCTTGAGAAGAGCTTCCGCGCTGTATTCAGCTCCGCATGTATCTCTATACCGACTGTCAACTCCCACTTCTCCAGGCGCGGGTCCACAGCTTTCAGCGACTTCTTTCCGCCCTTTGATGCTTTCTTTTGCTGCTTGGCGGCATCCTTGAGAGCTTTGCGGAACGGCGTATCATCTTGCGCCGGCTGATGACTTGCAGTTTGGAGGCTTCGGACAGAGGTACGAATGGTGAGGCGTTGCGCGCTCGATGGTAGATGCCCGGCTCGGCGCAAGCATGTTTGACATATATGTGGCTGTTTCGAGACAGCATTAAGGACGTTGCGCGTATGGCTGGTAAGCATCGTGTGACGTCTGCAGAGCTATCGTTCGCGATGCAGCGAACAATTGCGGCGTCTGTGCTCACCTCCGCTCCGAACCTTGACCGCGACACTCAACCAGCAACGACTGAAGTTCACTCTCGGGTGAAATCTTTTGCAGCAATACCACGAGCTTACGTATCAGCCACTGAAGAACAGCTTCTCTCTTCTTTATGTGATTCTCGGCCTTGATCTGACTTTCGGTCTTTTCTGCACTTTGCGGAACGGAGCTTGGAGGCGAGCTTCCTGCCGCAGATAGTGTAGAAGACGAGCTTTCGGTGATGCACCTTGCTGAACTAGGATTGACGTGTACCGTGGTCGGCGCGTATACGTGGTAATGGCAAGTGATGGTCTGATATGCTGTGTAAGTTCCTTCCTGGTCACTGCTAGGAATTTGATCACTGCTGGGAACGTCGGCAGAACCTGCAGTGGCCATTGGATATCACCAAAAACTCTCGCTGCCTTTTCCTACGTTCTGCTTTTGGTAAACGATGTAGTGCCTGTAGTCGCCGATAGCGGTCGCGGTAGCGGATCCAAACTTCGCCGTCGTCGTCAACACCGTCTGTGGCAGGTCTGAACTCCCCAGGATGGACGTAAACCCCAGGCCAGCGACTGAAGTCAGGCTCTTGTGGAATGGCAGTATCGCTAGCAAATCGTACGATACCCATGAGACAAGCCTGCAGGTTTTTTCTGGATCTGCTCTCCCAATTTCTCTTCTCGCGTTCAGCCGTCACTCAGTTCGCTCTCTCTTGACGTTACTCTTTCTGCCCCTGACGTGCCTGTTCTTTTGCCTCGCGCTGCTCTTTGCGCTTCTCCTTGCGCTGCTCTTTTCGTTGCTGATGTTCCTTTCTCTTTACTTCGCGTTTCTCTTTGTGCTGCTCTTTCTGCTGTTGCCGTATCTTCTTCTTTGCCTCGCGCTTTTCTTCGCGTTGCGCTTTACGCTGTTGATGTGCCTTCTTCTTGGCCTCGCGTATATTTTCCTTCTGGTCCTGTTGTTCAGGTGTGAGTTGGTCCTTCGAAGATACGGCTGGGATTGTTCCGGCGGGGAGGTCAGCAGAAGGTGCTGATCCAACCGATCCAGGGACTGATCCACAACCTGCTGATACACAACTTCCTGCGCCACAAGACATCCAGTCGACGCCCGTGAACGAGTCTGCAGAAAAGTTTACAGTGACCTGCTCAATCGAAGTCTTCGTATCGTCCTTACGCTATCTGCTAGTTGCGGCGTTCTTGTTCTACGCAGGCTTGTGTCCCGGGCGTAGATGACCAGAACCTGATCGACGCTACAAGTTCAAGTGGCGCAGTCGGACAATAAATTACATATACCACTCGAAAGGTCGCGATCAAGAGTGACAGCGAAGAACCTTGACCTTAATGTACGTCTTTAGTCGTTGGGTCTTGGTCTTCTTCGGCTTGGGGGTGTGCGTTTCTGCTTCTGCCTTCACTCTGGCCTTCTCCTTGGCTTTGCCCTCTTTCTTACGGCGCTTCTGCTCTGCCTTTACTCTGTGCTTCACTTCTTCTTCGCGGCGTAGTCGTTCGAAGGCTTTCTCGTAATTGCGTTGAGTAATGAATCGCTGTTCCTCCTGGGTAACGTAAGAGTTATTTGCTGCGTGTGGCCGACCTACAGGACTTTGCAGAAAGATGAGAGGCACACTCATCAAAAGTGCGCAGCTTGTTGTTCCTGTCGGCTACCTAGAGCTTGCCAGAGAGGGTGATCTTCAGTTGTGTCGAAGCTTATTCCTCCTGTGTTTTGATAGTTTTGACTTGAGAAGTTTTCTGTATCGATGTCTGATGCGTGTTGACCGGGTATGTGGGTCGTTTGTGGCAGGGGAATTGACGCCGGGACCGAGCAGAGAATGTGGTCGCCGCTCGAAGTGTCGAACACGGTTGGCAGCCACACGCAGTTTTTCCTCAAGCGTTAGGGATTGAGAATGTTGCTGAACCGGGTGTGAGCGAATGCCGAGTCGATCTTTCCAGAAAGCAGAAAAAGGTCCTTGAGGTGTTTCGGTGCGATGGCTAGAAAGCGACGGCCTGCGAGAAGTGCGGTTTCTACGCAAGTGTCTAGGAGAACGGATCGAGGGCAGAGATGACAGCGATTGTGAGTAGGAGCTGCGGTGTCCCCGTCCACGATATTCTGGGTGCGCGCTTGACGGGGAATGGCCTGTTGAGTATAGGGATGCAATGCGTAGCATGTAGCGGTGAGATGCAATGTAAGGATGTGCTCTGTGCAGAGAACGTGAAGAGCGTGAGTTCACACTCGTGGTCAAATTTGTGGGCTTAGAGATGCATGCGATAGCAAAGCATACTGCTAGTCTTACGTGCTGTCCTGTGTTGCTTGTCAAACATGGCAGGTGGCGCTGTCGTGTCAACAAGCAAAGCCGCAAGCAAGGAACAGGGAAGGAACCGACCAGATGTACGAGACTCCGAGGAGATAATACGTAAACTCAATACAGCAGTCTCCTATGAGGAGCAGCTGCTTATGAGAGCTCTGGAACATAAACGAGGACTGCGATTGCACACAATAATTATGGGTTCATTCGTCCACACCAACCTCAATATCCTTGACACCCTCAACTCTGGAAAGATCCAAGCAGTCCAGGCAATCATAGCTCATATACTCCCGCCGTGGTATGTTACTTCGCCAGCACAGTCTGACAGTGCGGTACCGAACGGTTTCCTTTTCCCTGATGTGTGCACTGGTCCCCCATCGAGCTTGACCGCTACCAATCCATGTGTATTGCTTAGAGTCCTTCATACTGAATTGCAAATTAGATTCTCCGCTTCTCCGTAATTCTGTGGAACGTTGGCCATCAGCACGATGAGAGGGATTTGCTTGTCCTAGGATGTTGACGTACCAATCTCCTTGCAGAGCTCAGCCTGACGCTGGAGATCCTCACGAAATTCAAGAACATCTTCTCGGACCTCAAATTCCAGAGTGACCTCCCGACAGGATGCTGGTAAGTTAAGGTCTGCAAGTGTTTTGGCCATCCGATCGATCTCGCGGTACCCAGCAAGGATGGGCGGCCATAGATACGAGCAGACTGTCCAGGTCACTCTTTTCCAGTGCAAGTGCGGGAGGAGAAACTTGGTAAAATTGTCTTTCTTCAGGGCAACCAGATTGTCATGCAGATGATATACCTCTGCACCGCGCTGCTTTGTCATGTGATGCAGCCAGACATCGCCTTCATAGAGCCACGACGTACTGCCTAGATGCCGGAAATGATGAGTAGCACTACGAATAGAAATTGATTGTGCCTCAAAGTAGACAAGACGACAGGTGAGTAAGACCGCTATGTGAATGATTGTGCGGTGCGTGTGACCTGGACGATAGAGTGGCGATATGCTGTGAACGTCGACGGGACGGCCCTCATCGTGAGTCTGGCTTAGCAGAAGCTGAAAGATGAGGAATCGGATTTCTCCAGGTAATTTTGAGAAAAGCGGAGATTGATCTTGAGGTTTGGCATTGTCTGGTGTAATCTCTGCCAGTCGACGCCGCACAGCGCGAGCCTTATGCTGTCGCTCACGGCGATTCAGTGAACAACTGGTCTCTGTCATTTCAACCAAGTAGCTACGGGGACTTGCTTGCGTATATCATGTTGTATCTAGGGTTGTTCAAGAAGTGATCGGTCGTGACATGCGATGACGTCGAATTTGGCAGGAACAGCCGACGCACAGACATGTGCTGCAACTCCTCGGATCCACGAATACCCTCAGCACAGTCTTTTGGGCACCTTCTGCATCTAAACGACAGCTCTGACAAAGCTCCATAGCAAGTATCAAGGCGACTCGGCGATTTACTACTGAGCCGGCGTCAACGAAAGCTTACTCCAGCAGTCGGAGCACATCCGCTCTGCGGACTATGCAGCCTTGGAGCTCCGGAACTACCAGACATACAGCAGCTGGATACGAGGTGCATGTGACGATGCGTGAGAGTGAGACTGAATTGACGTATCGAACGCGAGCGAACGCAACAGGGTGATTGGCATCATCTTATTGGACCTCACTCGGCAAACACGCCTGTAAGGGTGTCTTTGCGATTCCCGACGAATTGCTGGAGGCTTCTTGACTGGTGCAATAGCATAAAAAACACGAATTCGAGAGCTGATTGCGTACCTATCCGCAAGGGTCCAGGATTTACGAAGCTTCGGCTAATCCCGTCCTCAACGAAGCGAGAGCGTGCCGTTGTTAGCTCACAGCAAGCGGCTGTCACAAGGAAATCGCGCCTTTCGCTTTATATTCGCGATGACCTGAAAAGAACGAGCATAATGCTATGTTCACGTCCCTCACCATCAGTAATTTCGTCACTTTTCATAGAGCGAGGGGCTTTCACAAAGTGCTATCAAACGATCTTCCATCATCCTTCTTTACAGAGGTGGTCAGGGCTTTCAAATCAGGACAGCCCCACTGTGCATCCATCGCATTGTCACAACGCACCACGGAGATATAGAACTTGCCCACAGCTTCTTGACAACAATCGCAGAGTAGACACCTCACAACTTGCTCGACCGCAAACATCATCCGTGTCGCCGCAGCACTGTCTTTACACTCATTGGACCGCCCCTCCAACTCACCAATCAGATATACCATTTTTACATCGAGCGAAGCAGATTTCGACAATATCATTATTACCATCCAACGCCATGGACGAGTCAACACCCAAATGCCCCGCGCAACAACTATACAATGATGACGACAGCAGTCCAGAGGGTTCCGACGTGTCCTTGCAGACTACTGCTGCTACGACACCAGAACATACACCAGCGGTGCTTGCAAATCAATTAGCCAAGTACAACCTTACAGAAGATACCCTTCTTAAAGTTCAAGATGTTCTGATTGAACTGGCCGAAGCTGCGGGCATCATGATGGTCAATGCTGAGCATGATATCCTCGCGAAAGCATCCACCAAGAACAACACCTCAGACCTGGTATCGGATTATGACAAAGCAATCGAAAAGGTGGTGCAGAGGCGCCTCAGTCAGGACTTCCCCGACATTGGCTTTCTCGGCGAGGAAAGTTACCAACACGGTCAGAAGCTCACGGACAGCCCAATCTTCATTGTGGATCCTGTGGACGGCACAATCAACTTCACTCGCGGTTTCCACAACTTTGCTATTTCTCTTTGTCTGGCAATCGAAAAAAAGCCTGTCGTTGCAGTTGTTTACAGTCCCAATCTGGGCAAGCTCTTCACTGCTATCAAGAATCAGGGCGCTTATATGGTCAACGAGCTATTCGTACCTCGCAAGACAATTGCAGACCCGTCTGTATTGCACAACAAAGACTCTGTTCTCGCTGAAGCAGTTGAAGAATCGTCCATCGCAGGTGAGGGTGGGCTCACAAAGCTCAATCCTGCGCAAGAGAGGGCAGATACCGTTGCAGAAGACGTCTTCGTCCCAACCTTCAAGACGAAACTCGCAACATTGCCCAAGTACAAGCTGCCCCTCGCCCCAATCCCTCCGCCCATGCCCTCCCTTAATAAGCGTCTTATTGCAATCGAGTGGGGCAACGAGCGCAAGGGTTCAAATTGGGAGCTGCGCACCGACGTGCACACCAAGCTGCTTACGTCCGATGAAGCCGGAGGAAAGATGATCTTGTCATGCCGTTCATCCGGCTCTGCAGCGCTCGACTTCTGTTACGTAGCAGCCGGCATGTTTGACGCGTTTTGGGAAGGTGGGGTGTGGGTGTGGGACGTTGCTGCTGGCTGGCTCATTGTCGAGGAGGCAGGCGGCATCGTCGCGTCCGCGAACCCAGGCGACTGGCATCCGACCATGGAGGGCCGCACATACTTTCCTGTCCGCGGTGCGAAGCGTGAAGAGCAGGAAGCAGTCGTCAAGGAGCTTTGGGAGGTCATGGGCGACCGCAAATTCGCGTACAAAGACAAGAAAAAGCCGGATGATGGAGCCGTGTCGGCGGCTGAGACGGCCTAGAACTACCCCGTGAGGATCTCACGTCGGTAAACATATGCTTGGTAATTTCCTTGTCAAAGTCTTGCTATCTTTTCATAGTATATGTGCTGGATGCGTATCCAGGGGGGTCTGTTAAGGAATTTAGCATAGTATCTCGATACCATTTGAGCGTGGGTGGAAACGCTGCTCGCAGCATCAGCTTAGCGTCTGCAATCGAACTATTGTTAGCATTACAGCGAATGCTATTGTTATCACAACGTCAGTCACGTAAAAGTGTATAGAGCATATCCCTGTTGATCGTGCTTCCAGTGAAGAAAGGGAGGAGACTGAATGACAGACGCCTACCGCGCATGACTAGATGGGGCCGCTTGTACAAGAGAACCAACAATAAAGCCATCGACTATTTGTGTCTGGCATGCAGCTCTTGCATATTGTAACAGGCTTGGTAAGCTTGCTAAGCCCAATTTTGGCCTACTGCAGAGAGGATGTGAGCGCAGAAGGACGTTGACGTAAGTCTCAGGCCAAGCTTTGATGCAGTGTCGTACAACTCAAAAGGAACTGATCATAGAAACTCTTGGCAGATGCTCAGCAGCGTTGAGCAGTCGGCCACACTGGCATGCGGGTGGTTGAACGGAAGATGCCTCTAGCATTCCAGCTAAAGACAAAGCTACAGCAATAGTAATCAAGCTCGATTGCCGCATTCAGCGAATGACAGACTGAGTGTTCCAGCTCCAAGGCACTGAAGTTGAATTATGCTCAGGCCCCAAGCAAGTGATCGTCGAAAAGCATCAATAGGACGTCAGCCCCAAGGGCATTTCCCATCGCCAAGCAGAAGGGTAATATTTCCAAGGGCTCAGCATCAAAATGAACTTGGTGGAGTGTCGATCGATAAGGCATTGATCCTTACTTCAGTCCCGTAGTCATGGCTCCGATTCCGGCCGGGCGGTCATAGGCTCGCGGCTGGACGTATCGGTACATATCGCAACAGCGTGCCGGAAGAGTAAGAGAATTGGGTTCCCCAGATAAACACCCGGCTGCCGGCCAGAGGAGGATTTGGGGTTCTGCTGCCGTTGAGGCCTTTCTGATTGGTGGTGGTTCCTGGTCCCTGGACGGTGCTCGTATGAGCATCCCCACGGCGCTCGTGTCTGCACAACCTCCACGAGCCCACTACAACGGAGACGGCTTTGCTGCCCCACCGGGTCGGGGTCTCGCTCTCACATGCTTTCGCGTTGTCTCTTATGCCAAGCGACGCGGGGCGGACGCGGGTGAGGCACATCGACCTGCAGATAGGCGCGGTTTTGTCTTCATGCCACAGTCGCACGACAGTGGAACAGAAACTGAACACCGCACCACAAGCGCTGACCAACTTTGGGCGCCTCGGCTGGGCATGCTGACACCAGGGATACAACACTGAAATTGCTTCTGGAACACGCTCAAAGTGGATGCACGCGGCGGAAGAACCCTGAGCAGGTCGAGCTTCTCCACGACAACCACGCCCTGCGGACAGGCGACCGCAGGGTAGTCACTGGCCCAACGCAGCCTGGCCTAGCTGCGGTGACGTGTGGGTACCTCTCTTTGAGCTTGGTACAACGGCAGCCGTGCTCATGTCAACCACCATAAACAGCTCGGTCGCACGGGTGCTAAACAGGGCTCAATCAAGCAACCTCACAAAGCACTGGGCCACGAAGCACTGAACCTGCGCAGGAAGGGAGCAAGGTTTGGCGATGTTCAGGCTGCGACGTCACCAATGGCAGCAGACGCAGCGTTTGCCCAGATGCTGTGCTCGAGACGCATATCTTATTTTGACAAATTACGATCCAATGACATGACAATCTGAGCCGTGGTTGTTATCGCACGCATATGCGAATGCCTTACGTTGGCTGCGATTAACCAGGTCCGGGGTGGCGTTCGCTGTGAATCGAGAGCAACTGTGCTTGCGTCGGGCACACAACGGCAGGCACGGTCGGCTCCAAAGAGGGAAAGTGCGCCTTCTTAGAGCCTATCTTTAATCCGTCGTCTATTGAGCCGCCGATCAGCCAATCAGCGCCGACCAACTTATCAGCGCATTGAAAAGACGTTTACCTACAATCCCACATCGCCAAGCGCTCCGCCGACGATGAAACTGAGTTCGTCGTAGATGCGCTCACAATTAGCTGCTCAGCGGCCAATGTCGTGTGCGCGGTCGTTCGAGTCGGCGAGCGCACCCTTCCAAGGCGCCCGATGTGGCAGCCCACTGCTCTTGAGTGCTGCGCCTATCTGAAATGTGCCAGAGGGTTCCGCTCACGGCGAGATAAGGCACGCTAAACTATGACGCAGTTCCAGCGATTGACCCGGCAGAAAATGAACAAAGCTCCAGACTGAAGCTAGCAAACCCCACGGCGGTCGCGGCTGTGGGTGATGCGCCTCGTTTACTCTGTCTCAAGCGTTGGTCCGTGGACCGGGTCCAGATAAGAGTAGCACAAGTAGTTTCCCATAAAGACCCCGGTTGAGCTGCCGTGATCAGCTATAGGGCTCCGATTTCTCCCATAAATCTGTATATTACCGGCGCTGCTCCAGGTTTCAGTTGTTGCTCTCCTTTCATCAGGCCCTGTGCGACTCTTGCCTTTCCTCGACCAAGGCATTCCGGTCCCCTCCTGACAACACCACAACACACCTGGATAAACGGCCAAGATGTCCTACTCGTGGACTGGCCCTCCGGCCCAGTTCAATGGCACACTTCCCACAGGTGGAGACTCCGGTAAGTATCCACACATACTGTTCCTACGCACGTGCCGAGAGCGCACGACATAGAATCCTGCGAACCTGGGACGGTCACACCTTGAACTTGGAGCATTGGCTGATGATTGATCATAGTGACGGAGAACTTGAACCAATGGTACAACCCCGGTGACCAGGCCTACATTCTCGTGGCCTCCGCCATGGTCTTGGTCATGGTTCCTGGTCTGGCCTTCCTCTACTCCGGCCTTGCGCGCAGAAAGTCTGCACTGTCCCTTATCTGGGCGTGTATGTTTTCTTGCTCTGTCATCACTTTCCAGTGGTACTTCTGGGGATACTCGCTCGCTTTCGGCCCCGGCACAAGTGGTTTCATTGGCAATCTCGATGCATTCGGTCTCAAGGGCGTGCTTGGAGCTCCCAGCCAGGGATCTCCCCTTATTCCTGAGCTCCTCTACTCTTTCTACCAGGTACGTCATCTTCATGAAATTCGATCAACACAACAGGAGTTAACACCTTAAAGCTGCAATTCTGCGCCGTCACTGCTGCCATTGTCGTCGGTTGCGTTGCTGAGCGCGGTCGTCTCATTCCCATGATGGTCTTCATCTGGCTCTGGGCCACTATCGTATACTGTCCCGTCGCATACTGGGCCTGGAACGTGAACGGATGGTTCTTCAAGTGGGGTGGACTCGATTACGCTGGTGGAGGACCCGTCGAGATCGTTTCCGGTTGCTCTGCCCTCGCCTACTCGATGATTCTCGGCCGCCGTCAGGAGAAGATGATGCTTAACTTCCGCCCGCACAACGTCTCGCTCATCACCCTCGGTACCGTTTTCCTGTGGTTCGGATGGTTGGGCTTCAACGGTGGCTCTGCTTTCGGTGCCAACCTTCGCGCTGTTATGGCTTGCTGGAACTCCAACCTGACTGCCATGTTCGCCAGTATGACTTGGGTCCTCCTCGATTGGCGTCTTGCTCGCAAGTGGTCGATGGTTGGCTGGTGCTCAGGCGCTATCTCTGGTCTCGTTGCCGCCACTCCCGCCTCCGGTTTCATCACCCCCTGGGCCAGCGTTGTCCTTGGTATCGCTACCGGCATTATTGCTAACTTTGCTACTAAGAGTATGTATCAACTTTCCTCATACAACTCGAATCAGCCGCTAACTCCATACAGTCAAGTTCTGGATCCGCGTCGATGATTCCCTCGATGTCTTCGCTGAGCACGGTGTCGCCGGAATGGTTGGACTCTTCTTCAACGGCATCTTCGGCGCCGACTACATCATCGGCCTCGACGGCGTCAACAACGGCCTGACCGGAGGCGCCATCACCGGAACCCCAAGCGCCATCTACAAGCAGATCGCCTACATCGTCGCCTGCACCGCCTACTCCTTCGCCGTCAGCGCGCTCCTCGCCTTTATCATCAACAAGATCCCCGGTCTGCACCTCCGCGCCTCTGAGGAAGCCGAGCTCCTCGGTATGGATGACGACCAGCTCGGCGAGTTTGCCTACGACTACGTCGAGGTCCGTCGTGACTACCTCGCCTGGACCCCCGCCAAGGGCGAGCCCCTCAACGGCGAGCACAGCGTGCCCCAGGGTGAGCGCCACGGCATCCCCCAGCACAGCGAGATGCTTGAGGGCAAGGCGCCCAGCGAGCACAGCAGCGGGCATGAGCACACTGGCATCGGCGGTGATCGTCATGCCGTTGCCATGGGCCGCGAGAACGAGAAGACCACACCGCCTTCGTCGTCGCGCGACTATGCGTAGTTTGCTTGCTCCGTTGTAATTCTATGTCCTTTCGATTTGTTCAAGCTTGTTTAGAGATACCACCTAAGTTCTTTCCAAAGGGGTTGTAGAGAAGATTCGCGATGGATTCGGATATATACACGTGTGCTTGATGCGCACTTTTCTCTAATCATACATTCTACACATCAAAACACCTCTATCATACAATACACAACCTCGATTTACACATATGTGCCTTTTCTGCGTGACATCAAGCATCCTGCCCAACTCTTAACAATCCTCCCGCCCACGAGCCCTCATACCCAAGCTCACACAAACCTGTACCGTACCGTACCTTGCTACCTCGTTATCAAGATCTCATGCATGGTTACGTATTTGTCAGGTGGCGCACAGCCACGCAAGTCGAAACGCCCACCCACCTGGGCTAATCGACTAATCTAGCTGCCGAGCCGAGCGCTCCCCCTCCTCCCCAGAGTTTCCTTATCTCTGGGCAGGCTATTCCGCGAACGGAGACGAGATCAAGATACAGATCAGTGAGATCGTCGGGGCTGGGTCGTTACCCCAGATCTGGCGGTTCTATTGGGGACGGGCGCTAGGGGAGGTTGTGCGGAGCGTGGCAGTTGAGACATTCTCATATCGAGCCTGGTAAAAGAGGGGAGAGGATGGGTGGTGTGTTAGGCGCTGGTGTAGGGAGATGGGACAGCTAGGTTGTTGATGGCTGCTTCTCCGAGTTCTGCGTGATTATGCTTTTTAATTTGTTTTTGGGGAGAGGTTCTGGAGTTGAGGTGTTTTTTTTTCTTGTTTCTGGTGAATACGAGGGCTGGCCGAGGGTGCTTATTGGGTGGTGAGGGGCGTAGCGTCGATGGTAGTGTAGTGTAGTGTAGTGTACTTCGTAGTGTAGTGTAATTGATTTTGGGCGCGTTTGGGGAACTCCGAGGGGAAGGGCTATGTTGGGAAGGGGAATATGAATGTGGCGTATAGTACATACAGCTAGCGGTCTGCGAAAGTGCGATGGGTTGGAATGTGTTTTTGTAGATAACTTATGGGCCTGTGTCCCTGGATGCTCTGCATTGGCAATTCTGACCTCGAAGCTCGAGGTTCAAAGCGCAATGGCCGGAACTGAAATGCCGTGGCTACAGCACAACTAAGACCCTAAAGGATTATGAGAGGAATGGCAATAGTGCCTTGAGGATCTTTTGTGTAGTATGTCGATATTTTTTCGGCAGTCGATGCTGGCCTTGGCAAGGTACAACCTCCTCATCATTTGAAGACATTGCTCAAAGCTTCCTTCAGAGTTTCGGTAGCGTGATATCACTTCTCTAGGAATATTTCTGTTGATCTGTAGAAGGCCTTCATTTGCATCTTCCCTTCTGGGGTGGTCTGACATCTCAAGGGGATCCGACCAGATGGATCGCCCCCTGAAAAGGACTAGCTCGTCGGTACAGCGCATCATGCAGATGCAGCCGCGGTGTATTAGTAGCATGAGACTCGTTGATATTTGTACTATGAGTCATACTTTGTATATCGCGTGTATCAAGGTGCCGGAATCTCAATGTAGGATATCTTGGACCAGACTTGCAAAGCCATCCGCCTCAGATATGTCATCCCACAAATCACCATCGGACATGCCGGAGCCTGAGCAGACTGATCAAATCAGTAGCATACGCTCTGAAGGGAATCAACACGAGATTCTTCATCGAGAGATCTCTCCCGCTAGCGACTTCTCAGAGCTTCACTCTCAAATCAGCACCCCGGAAATTGTGCCACGGCCTGCCTTGTATGCGTTGTGTGAGCGTTGCGAGCGTTTGAGGATTCCAGCAGATCGCTACTATGGGGAGAGCTGGAAACATTTAATCCCCATATCCGAGAAGCAAATCTATGATTCTGCTAAAGCAGGTTGTCCTATATGCTGCAAGTTTGGGGCAAGACTTAAAGCCGACGACGGATTTCCTCCGTTTCCGTTTCCCCCAGATGATCGGTTAAATTATGGCCTGGGGATTCTTTCTTGGTACGCCGATAGAATCGCCTTGACAAATTCCTTCAGTGACTCCTTATCGGCCACTCTGTTGTTCCAACCCATCATCGAAGCAACAAAGCCAACAATCTTTGGGGAGCCGCAATGGATCTTAAACAGCGTCAACGGGCTTGGCGAATCAAACACAAGGGCTGTGCAATTATCGTCAACTAACAACATTGGCCGACGCGCAATACCCCAAATTCGAGAGTGGTTGCGTACCTGCGAGCGTGATCACGAGCGGTGTAATTCAGTGACCACAGTCGGAGACTCGAGTGCTGTGAAAAGCATTCGCCTCATACACGTTGGCACCAAAACTCGACCCGACGTATACCTGTCAAGTACCAAACATATGAGCTGCTGGCCAAACTATGTCACGCTCAGTCATCGTTGGACGAGTGCTACTAAGGATACCCAACTTCTGAGTGGGAACATCGAGCAAAAGTCTCTGAATATAGACTCTGTCTTATGGCCGGTCGTATATAAGCACGCTCTTCAGGTTACACGAGAATTGGGGATTGGCTATCTCTGGATTGGCTCAATTTGCATCGTTCAAGACTCGAAAGACGATTGGAATGAGCAATCAAAACTTATGGACCAAATCTATGCACGCGGTGTATTGAATCTAGCAGCCATGGGTGACACGGAATCCGAAGGATTTCGGAGCAATCGCGATCCATTTCTCGAAAGTCCATGCGTCTTTACCATGCAACGTCAACAGATGGCATCTGAGATGGAGATTGGACACTATATGTGCTGGGATTCAGAAAACCTTTCTGATGCATTTAATTCAGCACCACTTGCCAAACGAGGATGGGTATTCCAGGAAAGGATCCTATCAAAGCGTGCTGTTCATTTTGGTTCACAACTCTACTGGGATTGCGCATCCTTACAGGCTTGCGAGTCGCTTCCTGTCGGACACGGGTCCTTTTCCGGAAGTAATTGGGGAGTCATCAAGCACGAATTGCTGAGTGATACTAAATGCGAGAGTTTGGTAACGCCTCAGTATATGCTTGAGCTTTGGGCGAATATAGTATCCACATATACATCGACAGAGCTGACGGTGTTAAGCGATCGGCTCATGGCACTTAGTGGAATCGCGAATGTATTTGCACAGCGATGCAATCTTCCGATGAACACATACTTAGCCGGCACGTGGCAGGCTTGCCTACCGAGAGCTCTTTTGTGGCGTCTGAAGATCTACAGCGAATTTTACCCAGGCAGAGGGGGGAACCGAGGCCAATGGGAATTTCGAGAGATCGACCCTCGTAAGGAACTACTACGTTATTTTCCATCCTGGTCGTGGGCATCCGGTATTTCAAGTGTATACCTTGATCAGCCCGATGGACTTGGTGATGAGGGTGCTCTTGCTAGACCCATGCCGATGCAAACGTCATACAGCGAGATGGTTACTTCCACTTCGGCACATTTGTTACTACGCGGCTGGATTTTTACTGTGACGGTGAATCCTCCCGTATCAGAAACCCCATACTCTGGTGTTTATGAATCCGGCTTTTGTACAAGCGAAGATGAACTTGTCATCAAGCTCATGTTGCCAACAGGAGCTCTGTCCGTTGAATTGGATGACTTCGATGTCGTACAGAGCTCGAAGCTCCTACTCTTGCCAATCTGGCAGCTCAGATGTTTTGTAAGAGGCTTGATAGTACAGCACATGGAGAATGAGGGTGAGACACCGACCTACAGCCGCCTTGGCTTCTTCCAGTGCTCAGTCGGTAACGATGACTACTTCGATCTTCAATCAATAATCCGCGAAGCCAATGGTTACACCGAGAAACTTCTCACGGCACCGTTGATCAGACTTGTGTAGAGTACATATATACAACATCAAGGACGTGAGGGCCAGCAAGAAGTTGCTGCCTAAAGTCACCACGATATTTCCTTGCTTGCTTCAGAGCAGCGTAGAAGGCCACGACGATTCGCCGTCACGATGACTTTTTTCTAGAGCCTAGAGTGGCCACAAGCCGTTGATCATGTAGTGCTATCAGCAAGGGGCTGATTCTATCAGCAGCGTCTCTTGTCCAAACAAGTCATTTAATTTGGTTACCAACTCTACTTGGAGTGTGCCTCGATACTAGCGGATGAACTCTTCCCGTATGGTTACTATGCGGAAACAGCCAAGGCAGCCATGTTGTGTCGCAAATCGTGTTGGACTGTGGCCGCCTCCGGCAGTTCTCCATTCAAACTCTGGGAGGAGATCCTTCGTACTCATAAGATAGAAAATTTCTCGGATCTGCGAGATCGCCTCGCTTTCTTGAGGGGCATTGTCAACGCTAGCCTCCACCAATATAGTCTCGCGGGTACCAATTACGCAGCAGGCGTATGGAAGCGTCATTCACCGCAAGCATTGGTCTGGTACCGACTTGAAAGATGGACAGCCAACGAGGAGACTTGCGAGATCCGCCGGGTTCTGCTGTAATACTTCCCGTCCTGGTCTTGGGCCTCGTCCTGTGGGGACGGATTCACGTCGGTCTTCACATCCAATAAGCGAGAACCCGTAAGCATCGTGTCTATGCAGGGATCTGACAACAAAGCACACACCACCGTCACTGCAGAAATCATGCTCCATGACTGGACCGGCACCATTGACCCCCGCGGCACAATACTTGGTGGTGCAATCGATCCGGAAGTTCAGGATATCTCCTTCGAGACACCCAGTGGAACAAGCAAGTATTGTGCTCTGCATTGGGATGCACCGCCGTGTGGAGTCTCTGATGATGTCTGGCTATTACCTATCTTATTTGAAGACACTGAAACCACATGGGAGCGATACCAAGGTCTGTTACTATAGTCCGTTGCAGGCAGAGATGACATCCCAACTTTCTCTCGGCTAGGTCAGTATCAATGTGAATTCAACCCAATCCTGGGCGTCTATTCTGAGATACCTGAGCAAGGAGATGAGTGCAATGCAAGGATCCGATTGGCGCCTCTGATCAGGTTGGTGTGATGAGCACTGAGTGCTTTAAGGAGGCAAAGTGATGGTGGTTTATATGTGTATTACTCGAATACTCACGCAGTTTTGTTTATAGTCAGAATTCGTGGCAGCTCTTAGGTGAACATCATCTTGTTTCAAAATTTCTATGAAGTAAAGTCGGATCAAGTGACGTTCTTGGTCCTGGATCCTGATGCTTAAGTCATGTTCTATCGACACCAGATCTTTCGGAAATGGCGCTATTCCACCTCATTTACTTCCATTTATACTCGCATCTCCCAACCTTTCCTCTCCTTCCACATTTTACCCACCGTCCCTCTAAATCAAGGCATATGTCTTTAGTACTGCCTCCTCAACAAACCTTTCACGTTCACCTATATTGGTGGTCATTCGTACCCAGAACCTGGCCTTCTAACATAGTGTGACCAATATCTTTCCTTTCATCACCTATATATATGCTAATATTTGCTCGCCACACGTCATTATACTTTACGTGCAGGCAAGATGAGGGAGAACGTTATATTTCCTAAGCCGTTATTAGGACTTAGCAGCTCTCGATCGTCGCCCAAAGAAACATCGGAATTTGTTTCCGTGCGAAACGCATCTGCGAAGTTAATTGCTTCGCAGAAATATTCCGCATGTAAGTACAGAAAATAATGCGGGATGGCAACGTATTCTGGGGTGTTGTTGGCAACATACGGTTCATTCGTCAGACTCCAGTGCGCCATCTCGATTTCAAGCGCCCTTCAATTTCTGAGGCAGCGATACGTTGGCTTTCTCGAAACGGATGTACTATATTCGCACACAACCCCGCAACCCAGCCTGATGACCGATAACACAATCATCATCAAGGATATCTTCTCGGCAACCGTTCTTCGCCTCACGGCCGCAGACATAGTCAGATGATGGTTCTGTAGCGCGACCTCAACAATATCTCCAGGTACATGTGGAGATTGGCACGCTCATGCCAGCGCACAATTCACTCAACTCACTTTTGACGATTCGCCAGACTACATCACCCGTCCACCCAAACCCTTGCTGTAGCACTATCGACACCATGCATCTCCTTTGCAAATTTGCAAGACTGCTTCTTACAGAAGCAATTATGCCCATAGATACAACCCGAATTGCGACATTCCAAACGTTTGTCACAGGGCTGAGACTTCAGATGTGAACGGTAAACAAGTTTTTCATCGGCTGAAAGAGGACCATGCGAGTAGTCGCAACCACCAGCACAGCTGTCATTGAGCTGGTACAGGCGGCAATATCTCATTCCCGCCACTTTGATCTTATGATTCCAACTAATGACTGCCGCCTGGGGAGGTTTTGAAAGCTGCGCATCTACTCGATGGCCTCTTGTATTGACCAAAACTTTTGCGTGGTCAGCACTTGGAGATTTCTGGCTTTTGACACTGCCTAGTTTTGGTTTCGCCCGATCTGCCCATGTGGTCCCTTTGCTGACACGACTTGTTGTCGTCGTAGTATGTTCAGAGCCGCTACTAGTCTCCTGGACGTCTGGAGCAGCCGCCTTTGTGGTTCGAAAGATTGAAGTCATCGTAATCGACTTAAAAGGCAATTTTCGGAACTCTTGGCCAACCTCAAAGGAATGTAGGAGCGTAACCCGCTCAACGACAGCGCGGTCTGCTTGGAAGTCTTCCAAAGTTCTTACGTACCCATTGTCATGGCACGCCCCGAAGATGATGTGGCGACACGTAGGATTGTTCACAAACTGCTTGAATACACCTAAACTCAAATTAGTAAAGTGCTTTGCAGTGACAATTGAAGCGTTCCCACCCTCGATCTTCTTGTCCGCCATATCCTTACCACTCCCAACAAAGACGAAGTCAGACCCAGCATGGGCTTGGGAAAAGGTCTTTGCAAAATTCCACAAACTGGCCGAGGACTGAGCTAGCCCAAGTCTGGACAGATATCCAGGCATGCCGTCGATGTTCGCGTAAGCGCGCACAACAATTGGTAGGCGGGCAAGGTCAGGCTTCACTCTGGTGATAGAGCTTCTCACCTGTGCATGCAAGTCGTCCACAGCTCTTCGACCGCCATCGGGATTGAGGAAGTATGAGTCTTTGAACTTTCGCATCATCAGTCTGTCAGTAGAAGAAACCTTACCGAAGCTACTTACCGTGTATGCATCTGCATCTGCGTCTAACAACACCAAAATAAACGCGCTATCATCCTTTCTGTGTCAGCGAAATACCAAAAATTCTAGAGATACATACTATGGACCGCTGCAGATCATTCAATTTGCGGTCCAGTTCGTCTGCCCGCTCTTGAAACACGCGCGCCGCAACTTGTTCTCTCTCTAGGGCTTTGCAGCTGGTTTTGTGTCCTTTGGACAATTCTTCAACTTGAATCTGGAGAGCCTCGGTATAAATCAGTCATTGAAGTCAGGCGGACGTTATTGCTAACGGGTACTCACTTTCATCCACTCGAACCTTTCTTCGTCGCGAGCACGGAAGAGGCTCGCCTGTGAGGCAAGCTGCTCGAGGACATCAGCAGCCATCACCAAAAGCTTGTAATCACACCTTTGAAGGCAGATTTGCCAAACATCAGTGCTGATATGTATCATCGTATCTCAAGCGCGCTTTCGACCATTTGCAGCTGATACCTCGTGCATCCTGAGGCGCGCGCCTAGCGATGGGAGGCTCAGACCATGTAGGATGCATGCCGAGTGATCCCTGCGCGGCAAACACAGAATTATGAACAATGGCCCAATCAATTCTGAACATGCGTTTTGCAATTATAAGAGAACTGCCATTGTGAATGCGACTCGATTCTGGGTGACTATTTTGAGATACTTGAGCAAGGAGATGAGTGGGACGCAAAGCTTCGATTAGTGCCTCTGATCGGGTTGTTGTGATGAGCTCCGAGTGCCTCATGGACCCAGAACATTGACGGTGTATACGAACATCACTCGTCAAAGACTCACGGAATGTTGTTCATAGTCTGAGTTCGTGGCGGCTCTTATGTAAATATCATTTTAGTTCAGAATCCCTGTAATACTTGTGAAGTGATGTGAGCTCGGATAATTCTCTTTGCGGAACCATCTGAAAATGGCGCTATGAAATTTGATTACTACCCTCCATACTCAGACTTTCATTCCTTCCCCTCCCTGCAGCTCATCCACCTTCTCTTGTAAACCGAGGCATCTGTCTTCGACATTGCCTCTTCAATAAGCTCTCAACCATTCTGATCATTTACATTCATAGACACTCGTAACCAGAACCTAGCTCACTCAATATGGTCGTCACTAACGTCTTCCTTCCAACCACCTCATCATACGCCCATAGTTGCCCGCCGCACAAGAAGTTGTATGCGCAAAACAGATCGAGGGAAAATTTTGTACTTCTAGAATTCCACGTCCCTCCACTTCTCTCAGAAAAGCCTAGATTCTGGGTCGCTTTGAAGGTGCACAGGTGTTCTTGCTTTTCAATGATCAAGAGCGTCACCCGTAAGCAGAGTTCCTCATTCGCAGGCAAGCTCCTCGACAAGATCGGAAGCCATGATTTGGATTTTGTGCAATACTTACCGTTAGAGTGTACAATGCCGATGTTAATGGATTTGTGATAAGCGCCTTCAGGATGCGTTACGTAGCGCGCGCCTAATACTAGATCCCAGCTACTATGCCGGGCGCATAACAAGGAGTTCTTGGCTGGTAAGCACTGAGAAATTATCGTTGTTTGATAAGTACCGTTGCTTGCACTTCGTGTGAAACACATCTACAAACTGAATTGTGTCGCAGTGATGTCCTGCGTGTACGCACGAAAGCAAAATACGCGACAACGCCATGTTCTGGGATGTCGTTGGTCACATACAGTCTGTTCGTCAGATTCCGGTACGCAGATAATACCTCTAAGCGCCCTTACATTCTGGAGGCTGTGTTACGTTGGCTCTTTCTTGGAACGGATGTAGCTACTATATTTATACATAGCCCCGCGACTCAGCCTGGTGGCCGACAGCAACATCATCATCAACGGAATCTCCCCAGAAAACATCTCACTCTATCCTTCATGCTCACACGTAGTATAGCTGCACAAATAAGCCTCCTAGTACTTGTGCACGCTTCTCGACGAGTGTGACGTCCAATGTCCTAGGCCAGTGTCCGCACGACTGCACTGCTCAAGCCACGCTATCACTCAAAAGTTCGAAGATCCAATCCAATATTTGGGAGTCACAAGTACTCTCTTTGTGTGTGTAGGCGTTATTTAGCTTTGTTTTGCGATTTGCCACTGACGTTTCTGGCTAGATATAGAAGTCATCGTCGCCTCGGTTCTAGCTCCAAGCAAACCACAGGGTACCTCATCCGCCGTCCCCGTCCACAACACGGCCCAGCACATCGGATCATCTGGAATAGAGGATATCGTAAGCAATATGGAGTTTAAGCAGTCAGGCCTGAACCATCTTTGTGAACTTTGCAAGAAAGACTTCCCTCATGACGCCCCCTGGCCATGTTTTGACATGATCAACCCAGACAGATTAGGACGTTGCGTTTTCAGAACATCTAGTATGGGAAATCTACGAGATTCCTCTAAATACGGCTGCCATATATGCAGTATGTTGTTATGGCAGCTGCGGGACCAAGAAAGCTGTATACGATGTGACGGTCCAATGCCAGGAGATCAAGTTGTCAGTTGGCTATTGTCAGAGGTTGAACAAACGGTAAAAACAGATCCATATGGGGATCACAAAGCAATCGTGCTGCTCAGTCGAGTGGTTGGAGTGCCCCGACGAGATTGCCTCGGAGAAGTAGTTTGGAAGCTCGGCCTCGCGAGCATTGTGCGGGGGCCACCAGTACAAACTGCAGCTGCGCAGTCTACATCGCCAACCAACATCGGACCTCAAACTATCACACAGATCAGGGAATGGCTGTACACTTGCGAGAATACTCATGAGCAGTGCAAAGCCAATCTAGGGTTGACAGCGAATCGGGATGCAGAAAGTTTCAGACTCATAGACACTGGGAATGGCGATAACCCAACAGTCCGCTTGGTTGATTCGGGAGATCTTAGCCAGCCTCTGAGATACGCTACTCTCAGCCATCGATGGACGAATGCCACGAAACTCACGCAACTGACATGGGCTAATGTTGAGCACAACTACAAGAGCGTGGACACATCTTCGTGGCCTCAGGTATATAAGGATGCGCTTCTATACACTCGGCAATTGAACCTCCAGTACCTGTGGATAGATTCGACATGTATCATCCAAGACGCAAAAGTCGGGCTCCTAAAGCAGGATTGGGACGAACAATCAGTGCTGATGAGTCAGATTTACGCAAATGGAGTTGTGAATCTTGTAGGTCTCGACGAAGAAGACGGTGGTGGTTTCACTGTACATCGCAACTCGTTGATTGAGTTCCCGTGCGTGCTTCCTTCCCGGAAAGAAGGCGATGATTCTACAGTCACACACTATCTATTTTACTCGGATGATTACTATCGCCAAGCAGTGAGCCTTTCACCACTATCTGAACGAGGCTGGATTTTCCAAGAGCGTCTACTTTCAAAACGAGGTGTCTATTTTGGCCGCCAGATGCACTGGGAGTGTCTCTCACTATCCGCTTGTGAGGCTTTTCCGAGTGGGCACGATACTTATAGGCCGGAGCATCGTAACTACCGGTCATATCGTTACCAACAGAATGAAGATCTCATGCAGGTAATGAGAGCAGATCTATCATTATCTCTCAATTTCCGCGCTCAGGACACATTAGATCATTTTTTCGAGATGTGGGACAGAGTGCTCGTTGTCTATAAGCATACTCAACTGTCGCAGCTCAGTGATCGTCTTGTGGCTCTTAGAGGAGTTGTGAACCTCTTCCAAGAGCGATTCAATTTTCCTCCTACTGCTTACAAGGCAGGAATATGGGAGCCCTGTCTTTCGTTGTCGCTCCTCTGGTTCATCAATAGACTGAGACGCACGCCACACAATGAAGATGATCTCAGTACTCGCAAAACACTACTTCGGCATTTTCCATCGTGGTCATGGGCCTCCTGCATGGGAAACGCATGCCACAGACGCTTCTACGACTCCATCAATCGTGATGAAAGCTATACAGATGCTGTGGACTTCATTAATCTGCAGGGATCAGACGATAAGGCAAAGAGTACCTTACCCACGGAGCTTACTCTGCGAGGTTGGATAGGTAACGTTGGATACCCAGGCATCAAACCAAGAAGCACCAGCTTCGACAATACGTACTTCAAGTTGATCATCGGTGACAGAGGGTTCATCTACTCGATCAATTGGGACATGGATGAACCTTCATCTCTGGAATCAACGAAAGCGCTGACCATAAAAGTCCACACAAAAGTAGGGAAGAATGGCGGCTGCCTCTACGTTGGTCTTATCTTGAAGAGCGTTGACACAGACGATGATGTTCCGACATACATGCGAGTTGGTAGCTACAGCTGCCACGAATGCCCGGGGTACGATCCTCTGATTGACCCAGGGTTCGAATTGAAGAACAGAGAAGAGAGAAAACAGGCACTTATGTCAGCACCTCTGATCAGACTAGTATGAGAGACGTACGTTGCGTCATATGTCTCCAGAAGGACCCCCTCCCCGGCCCGCAACAGGATAGATTCCGAATCGCTATCATTTATCTACTGCTTTTTCTCTCAGTATGATGCAGTCAAAAGGAGTCTCTGTATCCTCAAGTAGCATGTGCGAAAAGGTCGGCAATCGACTTTTTGCTTTGCCTGTACATACTTTACTACTCTTTGCAGATCATCTTGATGTCAGCTTTCTGGCAGATGAACGTGTGAAATACTCCAAAATCGAATCACCAAAGAGTTGTGCCACTCCCTGTTGGTTGCAAGGTAAAAACGAAACTCCAAATAAATAGCAGTCATTCCTTTCAACCGTGTCTCGCCTCAACTGAAGCGAGTGACTCGACTTCGCACAGCACAGATAAATGGCCGTTCACTGTCAAAAACATAACTTGAATATCTACCAAGTCTGGTCGTTCTGTACTAATCCCGCTACTTATTCTCACACTCCGCCCCATTCGTCATATTAATATCCGTATACACCAAATGATCCTGATTAATAAACCCCGTCTGTGTCGCCCTATTACAATCACTCGCCTCCTGTCCAAAACATCTATACGTCGTCTCCGGGCTCTGGATCCCCGCGGCATTATCAACCTCAAAGATCTCCGTCCGCGAGTGCTGGAACCCCATATCCTGGCGCGGCAGACCAGGCACACCATCGATACCGTGGGTAATGCGGATCAAATCGCCGAGGTTGTTGTCTGAGGCGCCAGAAAGCTTGTCGTTGAAGTCGGCATAGGCCTGATTGCCCACGCGCGGGGAGCCCATGGTGTATGTGATCTTAAGAGGGATATTGTTGGCGCGAAGGTCGGTGAAAGCCAATGTCGCAAGCGCGCCGCCGAGACTGTGACCTGTGAGGATAGTGCTATAGCTGGGGTTCTGGGCACGCAGGTCCTCAAGGGCAGCGAGCGTTTGGTCCTTAACGGAGCGCCAGGCGTTGTAGAATCCGCCGTGGACTTTGCAGTCGGTGCAGCCTGGGGCGGTAGTCTGGTTCAACGGGAGGAAGGCAAAATCCGTAATGAAGTCCTGGGCTGAGGCCGTGCCGGGGAACGAGACGATGAGTTCCTTAGCTGCATCGTCGCGGAAGATGGCGACTTGGGTGTCGGTGACGAGGTTGTTGATGGCTTTTACGAGGACGGAGTTGAAGGGGGGAGATGGGCAGGTGCCTCCGTTGTATGTGAAGGTTGCGAGACCCGCGACGGCGAAGCGGGTGTAGCGCTGGAGGACCGGGTAGAGGTTTGGGTCGACTTTTGGGGTGTTAGTATGGGGAGATGGGGTGGGGAGGTGGTGCACTAACTGGTGACTCTCGGCCGATCCGTCGTCTGTCGTTCTGCCAGCGAAGTGGGAAGTGCATAGGCCAATGGGGCTGCAATGGCAGCGAGTATAACGTTGACTGGCTTCATGATGGGTGGGGGAGTATGTGGGACCCGGGTATATTACTCTACAACAACGGTCTTCAATGTGAAGGCCAGACACGGTGCTTTTATACGTATGCACAGCGCCATGCTCCCTTGTCTCCGTCCGTTACCAAGTACCGTACGCTCCTCCAAACGAAACAGCCACTGCCGATCCGCTACCCTAAACCACCGCCCAAGTCCGCGGGCGTTCGTGGTGAAAGCCAGGCACGCAAGGAATTTGGAAGGCCATGCTACCCTCTTTGCAGGCCTGTCTCCGGCCAAGTTCCTCCTAGCACCTAGTTCGCGGCTAGTCTACCGTAGAACTGCAGTCGTGGAAATATCTAAAGCTGGCTTAGTCGCGGCAGTAGTCAGCCTAGCTCCATGATCGACGGCCAACCTCGTGCCTGGTTGCTGGCCGAGGTTCGCGAACGAGGAGGTTTTGCGGGGCACGGCACATGTGTGGTGACGGACTTGCGGCTTTGCTATTGGGTAGTTGAGGTGATGGGGTTGGCCAGAAAGCGTCAAAAGAAACGTGTGAGTCGTGATACCACGGCGGTGGGTATTGACGTCTGCTACGTGACGGAAGAGGCGCCGGGGCGGAGAAAAGCACCGGTGGTACCGTGTCGTTGGTGTGGGTGCCAAGCTCGGTTTCGCTTTTTGGGGAATGGTGAGAGAGGTGTGTTGAAGAGTCTATGGTATACGAAGCAGAGTGCATTATTGCCAGAATGATGTTGCATGCAATCAGGATTGGGAACATGCAAGGAACAGCTAATTGGATCTACAGTGCAGGTGGGAGAAAGCAGTAGCATGCTACCCTCAAACCAGCGAAACCATGACGCCGAATACGGATCCTTGAGTCCTGGAGATCAGCACCACACCATGCTCGATCCCCAGAGGTTTGATCGATGCATGGAAGCACAACTTGTCGAGACCAGCAAGTCATGTCCATGATGGATGATGGCACTGAGTGCAGCGGGCCCCACGTGGTCAGTGGGCCCTTCGCACATGGAAAAGCCGTGCCTGCGTCAAGGAACGCCTGAACTCTGGGAAGAACGTCCGAGCTCGTGGTGAGGGCAGTCAGCGCCAGCCTGCCCTGCGCGAGCTACCACAGCGCTGCACAGAAGCACCCACCGCAGAGCGAACCCCACCCACAGCACCCGCGGCGCACAGGCCTCCAACCCTTCGCCGCACACCTCCGCGCTCGGCATATCGGTCGTCCGCGTCCTGGTCCCTGACGACTGACGACAGACGAGCCCATGCGCCGGGATAGCATAGCATTCCACGGCCACGATGGTGCTCTCGTTCATTCTGATTCAGAACCGGCAGTGCGTTTTGCAGCTTCTGAATAATACGGGCTTTGTTGGAGAGCTGACCGGCTGTACAGGGGTAAAACTAGACTGGCGAAGTGGTATGCGCCGTATAGCGTGAGTGCTGCTATGTATGCATTGAGGAAGAGAGGAGAGAGGAGCTGACAGTGTGTGCAGGATGAAGAGAAAGTCAAGCTCAAGGGCGAGGTAACGAAACCCTAAACCACACCCTCTCACATCATCTATGGCCGCCGCCTCCCTCCCGCACCCTCTGTCACCGCCGATGCCTCCCTTTCCCGTCTGACACCTCGCAGGTCCACCGCCTGATCGCGCCGCGCGACCAAAAGCACCAGTCCAATTTCGTCGAGTTTCGCAATATGTCCAAGATCGTATATCGCCGGTACGCAGGGCTCTTCTTCTGCGCGTGCGTCGACACCAACGATAACGAGCTGGCGTATCTGGAGGCGATACACTTCTTTGTCGAGGTGCTGGATGCATTCTTCGGGAATGTGTGTGAACTGGATTTGGTGTTTAATTTTTACAAGGTATGTGATATGGGGAGAAAGGGATTGAGGGGCAGACTGAGAGAAGGGGGATTGGAACTGATGGGCTGATGTTCTGCAGGTTTATGCGATCCTGGACGAGGTGTTCCTGGCCGGCGAGATCGAAGAGACGAATAAGCATGTGGTGTTGACGAGGTTGGCGCATTTGGATAAGTTGGAGTAGGAGATACACCGATATGAAGGACCAGAATGGGGAAGTACAATCACGGCCAGCACAAGATCACGATGGCGCAGAGCTCCAATGTGATGTAGGATTAGGTCTGGGAACAGGGGCGAAAGAGACATGGCTTCAGTAATCAGCGAGGGGAGATAGCCAGAGTCATGGCGAGTTGGAAGCATCAAAAGCATACAGTTCTGTGAATAGCACGAACGCATCATCACACAAAAACTCGAGGAGTTTCAACACCCGTCTAGCTTCAGGACTTGTGAACATGATGCGCGACTGGCTTACCCCTGCATTTCACATGTGTACCCCTCTTTAGCTACAGAGACCACGAATCGCCACATTCATGGACTGCCAGCGGGCGACACGTGAGCATTGTAACATGATACGTAGTCTCTTATGTGAAGCAGCTTTGCATTTATTTCAATGAGTCTGAATGAGCAGTGATTACGTCCTTCCAATCGCACATGCTGTGTCCTTGCATGGTCGGGGGTCCGCTCGGACACTTTCGTAAAGTGCAACACCACCACAGTAATAGCCAGATCACCAACTTCGGCCTTGAGCTCACCCCACGCCGAATGAATTGTACCATGCCCGACATATGACATAAGAGTCCTCATCGTTACTGCGCGACCGCCCGCCCTTTTCTATTTCGCACCTTCGCATCGCGCGCTCTCTGAACCTGGCCGAGCGTAAACACAGCTTCGAGCGCAGCACCCCCGCGGCGCAATCATGAGCGACTACTCCATGTACCACAACCAGCCCCAGGGCTCGCCGAACCCCAACGCACCGCCGCGCAAAGACGACCCCACAAGATGGCGCCCGCCCGTCGCAGGCAGCCCAGCCGGCTACCAGCAGGGCGGCGGCAGTCCGTACACGCAGGCTGGGGCTCCGCAGTATGGCTCGCCTGCGCTTCAGCAGCAGCCCATGCAGCAAGAGGGCTACTTCCCAGCCCAGCCGAGCCCGCTGATTAATCAGGCGGGGTCGTATCAGGAGGACCCTCACGCAAACATGCTGGCATCGCAGATGGGGACAATGGGGCTGGGTGGAGGGGACGCGCCGGCCCCAGACCACAGGCGCAAGAAGAAGGACAGACACGCATATCACAACATCGAGGGTCCCGGAGCTACCCTCCAGGGCGGGTCGACAATCAACGGCAGGCAAGACATGGGCATAGCCTCTCAGTACAGCCCGAGCGTCGGTGGGCCGCAATGGCAGGAGCCGGAGATCACGCCCGCCATGAACCAGTTCCCAGCTGCGACGCCGCTCTTCACCCCTGGCAACGCAGCTTCGCCCATGCAGCATGCCGCCAGAGCACATACGCCCCAGCCAGGCACGGCCGTGCAGGGCTCAGCGCAGGGCAAGGTAGACCCAGAGCAGATACCGAGCATACCCAGGTCGCGTGATGCGCCTGCGAAGTACTACCTCGAGCACGTTTACCCGACCATGGAGCACCACATCCCGCCTCCTGCTACTGTACCTTTTGTTGCCTTTGATCAGGGCAATTCGTCGCCCAAGTTCGCCAGGTTGACCCTCAACAACATCCCCGTGTCTGCCGACGCGCTGTCCGCCACAGCTCTGCCGCTGGGCCTCATACTGCAGCCACTGGCAGCGCTGCAGGAAGGAGAGACGCCGATTCCAGTCCTCGATTTTGGCGAGACGGGTCCGCCGAGATGTCGGAGATGTCGAGCCTACATCAATCCTTTCATGCAGTTCAAGCAAGGCGGCAACAAGCTGGTGTGCAACATGTGCACTTTCCCCAACGACGTGCCTGGGGAATACTTTGCGCCCACAGACGCGAACGGCGTCCGTGTTGACAGACTGGAGCGTCCGGAGCTGATGCTCGGCACCGTCGATTATGTTGTGCCGAAGGAGTACTGGGGGCAGAAGGAGCCTGTTGGGCTACGCTACCTGTTTGTGATCGACGTCACAGGCGAGAGCGTTGAGCGCGGCTTCCTCGAGGGATTCTGTGCCGGTGTTCTTCAAGCTCTGTATGGCGATGCAGGCGAGGAGACCGAGGAGTCAGAAGGCGCAGAAAGCACTCTCAAGATCCCCAAGGGCGCAAAGGTCGGCATTGTGTCGTACGACAAGGAGATGCATTTCTACAACCTCAGCCCGAAACTCACCACAGCCCAGATGATGGTCATGCCCGATCTGGAAGAGCCCTTCTTGCCCTTCACTGAGGGCTTGTTCGTCGATCCGCTGGAATCTAAGACCGCAATCACTTCTTTGCTTACTGCGCTCCCTAACATGTTCCGCGAGTCCCACCACCGCGAGCCAGCTCTTTTGCCTACGCTCAGCTCGGCGGTAGCGGCTCTGAGTGCCACTGGTGGAAAGGTCATCTGCTCGCTGGGCGCACTGCCTACTTTTGGCCCAGGCAAGCTTTTCATGCGAGACGATGGCAACATGCATAATACAGACGCTGAGAGGAAGCTTCTGAAGACAGAACATCCTGGCTTCACAAGTGTGGCGAAGAAGATGGTCGAGAACGGTATCGGCTGCGACTTCTTCCTTGCTGCGCCCAGCGGTGGCTATCTCGACATTGCAACAATAGGTACGTGACGCACGATTGTTTCGATTCATCCATACTGACCACAGCAGGCCATGTATCTGCTACAACTGGCGGCGAAGTCTTCTACTTCCCCAACTTCCACTCCCCGCGAGACAACCTAAAGCTCTCCAAGGAGCTCATTCACACCGTCACCCGCGAAACCGGCTATCAAGCGCTGATGAAGGTCCGCTGCTCCAACGGTCTCCAAGTCTCAGGCTACCACGGCAACTACTTCCACCACAACTTCGGCGCAGACCTCGAATTCGGTACCATCGACGCGGACAAAGCTATTGGCGTCCTCTTCAGCTACGACGGCAAGCTTGACCCCAAACTCGATGCGCACTTCCAGTCCGCCCTCCTCTACACCACCGCCGCAGGCCAACGCCGGGTCCGCTGCAGCAACGTCGTCGCCAGTGTCTCGCCCAGCGCAGGCGAGTGCATGAAGTTCGTCGACCAGGACGCTGTTGTCAGCATCATCGCCAAAGAAGCTTCCGCGCGTATGACCGAGAAATCCCTCAAGGACATCCGCGCCGCTCTCACCGAAAAGACAATCGACATCCTGGCCGGCTACCGCAAGAACTTCACCGGCAACAGTCCCCCCGGCCAACTGGTGCTGCCCGAGAACCTCAAGGAATTCAGCATCTACATGCTATCCCTGCTCAAATCCCGCGCCTTCAAGGCCGGCAAGGAACCCACCGACCGCCGCGTGCACGACATGCGCCTCCTGCGCAGCATGGGTCCACTGGAGCTTTCGCTCTACCTCTACCCGCGCATCATCGCGCTGCACAGCCTGCAGCCTGAAGACGGCTTCGCCAACGAAAACGGCCACCTGCGCATGCCCTCTGCCACGCGCGCCAGCTTCGCCAAGGTCGAAGACGGCGGCGTCTACCTCGTGGACAACGGACAAACTCTCATCCTCTGGCTGCACGCTCACGTCTCGCCCAACCTCCTCACCGACCTGTTCGGGCCTTCTGCCACCTCGTTACGGGAGCTCGATCCCTTCATGTCCAGCCTACCGGTGCTGGATACACACTTGAACGCACAAGTGCGTAATATCCTGCAGTATCTGGAGGGTGGACGGGGGAGCAAGGGGTTGAGTGTGCAGTTGGCGCGGCAGGGGTTGGATGGTGCGGAGTATGAGTTTGCGAGGTTGCTGGTCGAGGATCGGAATAATGAGGCGCAGAGCTATGTGGATTGGCTTGTACATGTGCATCGGTTGATTCAGTTGGAGGTGAGTTGATCTGCGTAGTCCATACCTTCTTTGGGTCGGTTCGAAGCCGAGATAAGGAGGGGCGCGTTTGTTGAAGGACAATGCTGACTTTTCGAACAGCTCGCGGGCCAGCGCAAGCAGAACGACGACAAAGATACCGGTGTTGGGAGTCAGTTTGTTGGGCTGAGGACACCGTATTGGGGGTAGGGTAGTGTAGATGAGGAGAGGCGAGCATAGACGGTCTCACTGTTGGAAGATATCAGAGCACGAATAGGCTACGAATATGCAGCGTAGACGTTAGCGAATGGCGGGCGTGTACGGTCACGCTGGTGAACCCGAGTGCATACAAGCAGGGGTCTTCGAAAGTACAAAACGCATTCATATATCACTCTTTGCATCACGACTCATTCGTGTCTTATTTAAGTTTTCTAGAAGGTATGTTGTGGATTTCGCCGAATCCATGGATGCTACGGCTAGTCCACGTGCTCGCGCGGAGTGACGCGCCGCTAACTACTGTCCCAAACAACGCGTCATCGGCCTGACCCTTGATATTCTTCCCCAGAACTTTTATCATGTTACATATAATTTATTTTCGCGGCGTGCCCACACATTGGACTACCAGCGACAACCCGTGAAACCGAAGATGGCGGTACTGTGCTTACAGCTCGCTTCAAATAGCGGGTGAGGCCACCAACAAACCCGAAATGGCCCCCAAATCCCCAATCCTTCGAGCGCGGAAATCGGCATCCCGTCTGGTTTTGTCACCACTCCTATAGTGACCTCTCTCTCCCACCACCCAGAAAACCCCCGAAAACAAACGCCAAAATACGTACGCCACTATGTCCATCGAGCAAGGCTTCGCAATCCGCCGCAACGGCACCTGCATCGCCAACGTCGAGATACCCTGCGGCACAACAGGGTTTCTCAGCAATGGCATGGTCGGGTGCTGTCCGAACGGGTTGGCATGTCCACACGCGTACAATATCGACTGTTGTCCGCAGGGCAAGAATTGCACTATGGCCATTGTTGCGACGCCAAGATGTTCGAATTCGTCGTGGGATTTGTTTGACAACGGGGGCTACTTCTGCTGCGAGCGGGGATTGAAGGCGTACAACGATCAAGGAACAAACATTTGTGCAGATCCGGGGAAAACAGGGCCGGGGATTTTGCTGGAGCTTATTAAGGCGGGTGAAAGTAAGAGAGGACTATTTTAGACGTGGCGCTGGGGTCATGTGTTGACGTGTGTTTACAGCTGCGGTACCGTCTTCGTCCAGTGCGTCCAGCACGAGCACCACGCCCGCCACAGCGACTTCCGCACCATCGACCGCAATATCTTCACAGCAACCGTCACAAGACTCCGGACCACCAATTGGCGCCATCGTTGGGGGCGTGGTAGGCGGCGTCGCCGCCCTAGCAATCCTCGCACTCCTCGCCTTTCTCCTCATGCGCGCGCGTCGGCGTCACCAGAACGACAACACGTCTGCGAATCCGTACGCCGCGCTTCACCAGAATCAAGGAGAGGAGCTCGGCGGGCGCGAAGTCCCCATGCCACACCAGCTCGACGATACTCAGATGACGTATGAAGCCGGAGAAGGGAAGACGAGGTATGCGTATGTTAAGGAGATGCCTGCGGAGACGGCGCCGGTGGAGTTGCCGGCTGGGGAGCAGCCGCCGCGGTGATATGCGCTTTGCTGTTCTGTTCTGAGTATATGCTGCATAGCGTCTGTGGTTTTGCATATGTTGGTTTTTGGGCATCTGTTTAGCGGCATCTGGCATCAGCGAGCATATTTGTGAAGACTCCTTTAGGCTGCAGTATGAACTACCAGCCTCGGTTTCTGGGGTACAGGTACCACAGCCTTCATGTCGAATTTTCTGTTTCGCTGCTTTCGCACCACTTCCTTCGTAGAACCTCGACAGAATGAGCTGACTGCCGGTGAAGTCAGACAGACGAGACTTGCGGATGATAAGAGGTTGGATCTTGTGTTGTGTAATAGAGATTTCATCTGCTGCGAACCTTTCTTGGCTGGGTGCTTGTGGTTTGATTTGCAAAGAGTATACTACTCATGGTTGCCAAGTATGTGTGTATGATGGCCCAGCTCTGGTCTGTGTGATGGAGATGCGCTGTTGGTGTAGCTAGTGAAACGCATTGCGTATGTTCGATGTTGCTGAAGCTTGTTTGGTCCTTGTTAGCGGTAGTTTGTATGCAGGATCTAGATATATCTGTAGTCGAGTGACATATGGGATGAATCAAATGCTTCTCGATGTCATGTATGGCGGACAAAGAAGGGGGGGCGGGGGCGTGTCCAGAAAAGGGCAGGTTGCTAACCTGCCTACAGCTTACGAGTTAGAAGAAAAACAACAACAACGACAAAGACACAGGTCTTGGAAGTAAGTTCACGAAATTCAGGATACCGTATTGTGATGAGAATAACAAATGGGATAGGTAAGACTGTGTGCATCGCAACTACGGACAGCAGTAGGTGTCTGGTGGGGAGGAAGGAAGGGCCTATGATAACAAGTCCTTTCAAGAAGCCTACGAAGTACCAACGCATTTACACATAAATCATTGCACTACACCCGTTTTCATCGTGCACGCATCTTCTCTCCCCCGTATATCTCTCACCTCGATATTAACATTCCTTTCCCTGATTACCTCAGCTTGTCCTGTTCCGTTTTTTTTCTCGAGTTAAGGCGTGGGCTGGTAAAGGTGATGGTTCCGAGTGGCGGTCGATAGGTAGGGAGTTGCAATGTGAGAAGAACGTCTCCAATGGATAATTGCTTTGCGAGGGTACTCAATGCCCTGTACGGCTTCTAGGAGAAGTTGGGTAGGTATTCGGTCCAGGGCGTGACGGTGTAGATGCCCTTTGGAGCTGCTCTGAGTGAAGTGAAGAGCAGGACGATGATGATGAGGCGACTGGCTGCATAGATGATGCCACCGATGATAGCGACATATCGATTGATTGTAATGCTCCACTTTCGGAATTGTGTATCTCTCTTATCCACTCTCGAGACGAGCTCAGGGAGAAATCCCGTACGTTCTACATCTGGCAAAGGGATACCGCGAGCAGTAAGCTTGGTGCGTACATCATTCTCAAAGCTCTCCCAAAACAATCTCAGTTGGTCGTTTTCGTAAACTTGACCCATCCAGTAAGAATTGCAATCGATTTCCGATGCCACTTGACCGATATTCTCTTGTCTTTTTTCGATGGCTTCCTGCATCTCAAAAAAATTTGATATCTCTGGGAAGGCCTGCTCCAAATAAAAAGTCTCTGCTTCGAGCTTTTCCCAAGCAAGATACTCTTCTTTCAGCTGGTTGCACATTTCATTCGAAGGCCGTTGCGAGAAATCTGTAGTAATAACGAGGGCTGTTAGCTCTTCAAATGTCCAGGAAATGAAATCTGGCTTTGTTATGAGTCTACGGAACTCCGGATCGACATTCTTGAAAGGTTCCAGTTCTCTCAAAATGTTCTTACATCTGAGTTGGGGCGCGTATCTCAAGATGAGATATGTAGAAAGGACATTGAGTGCCAACTGTAGGGCTGGTAGTAAGGCTGATACTACAGCTGCCAATCTCCACAGCATCTGATCTGTGAAGGATGGGAATTCAAAATTCCACGCGAGACAATGAAGGCCCCCAAATGCCAAGGCGGATATGGCCATCAAGGTGTACATTAGAGGAAAATCCCCTTCCATCCAAACGTAATCATTTCTTCTTCTCACCCGGTCGTTGTTTATCGTCTCACGAGGGTGTGTAAGTCGTGAAGCGATCGCTGCACCGCGTTTATCTTCTCCTGAACCCGGGAAAAAGCGGTCCAATTTGATCGGATATGCCACATCCTTCGGTTTCCAGGTATTGGCAGCATATGTGGCGACAGCAAAGACAGCAAAGGCTAGTGTGGCAATCTCAAGCTGCGACACCGGGAGTCTTTTGACGCCCCGCACCAACACCGAGAGGACAAGCCAACTTATCTGTAGGACTGCGAGACCCTTCAGAAGCCAATCTGCTTTGCTCTTATCTTCTATGTCTTGTTTAGACAGGACCAAATACTTCAACGGGTGCTCAGTGGACCATTTGTAGTCAGGACCAATCATAGAAGCCCATAGGGCGGTATACCTCGGTAGATAAGATCCACTATAGCTCGATTGCAACCGATCTGCATAGACTATGCCACTCATATTTGCCAGGTACGTGTGGGTCAGTGTCCACAGCTGGAGCGTCTGGTAGGCCTTAGTGCGTCTCCCTACACCGATCCTCTCCCCTTGTTCAGAGCCTAGGGACGTCTGCGTAGCTGCATTGATAACACTGAGCTCTTCGAGGCTATCAGGCCAAGTATCATCTGAAACCCGAACTTGCGGTGGCCTAAGACTGCGGTCTTTGTTGTCTGCTATCGTTTCTGCGATGCCGTCAGAAGATGATCTGAACTCTCCGACCCTCAGAATCCAACAGAGAAGTCTTTCCCGTCGTCGGAATTCGACCCCCCATAGCCAGGTATGTGTAAATGTAGTAGGCGGGGAAGAAATGAACGATATATCCGGACTGTTCCATTCTTCCGTTCGTTGGAGATATTCATTTTCTTTCCCATCAGTATGCTGCTTGAACTTGTATAGATCCTCAAGGGCTAATCGGAGATCGCAGATGGCCTTCGAGAAGATGAATTCGGGGAAAAGAGCCGTGATCAGCATCCATTTCGCTTTGCGTAGAGCCTTTCTGAACGCCGAATCGCCAAGTGGTGGAACGTTGAGATGTAAGACCGTCCAGGTGCATGAAAAGATGGTGATCAGGCAGCTGTATACAAGCGTAAGGGTACCACGTTCGGACGAACCAGACTGCCATCCCACTTTGGTGTCCTCATCTGAGACGTTGGCTGTTCTGTTGTTTTGCGCGGCGACCGCGCTCCAAACAAAAGAGAAAACAAGATAGAAAATCTGAAAATAATGCATTTTGCCAACAACATGATCGAGAGCAGTATGCCGCCCATATTATCCTCCTCAAAACCAAGCCCCAACACAGCGAAGAGTCATGGTGTTCGGGTGTTGCGAAAGTGGCTCTACAGCTGAAAACAGCTCACCTATCAAAATGCACTCTTACCGAATGTACATACGTTAGCGTATCTGCAGTTACACAATTTTCCCACCTTCGACGCATTGACCGTCCAGCTCCCCTGCAAGGCTCAAGAACCGCCGGAGAAATTCAATCTTCGACGTGCATCCAAGATTCGAGGCCCTGCGGCTTTTTCAGCCGTACCCAATAGTGCTTACGCACCCACGTGCGCATGGCTTGGCTGATGCATGTAGCTGGTTGATGGTGAAGCAAGTCAGGGAAGAGGAGCGATGGGTCCAGCTGATTGTTCGTTGTTTTTCGTAGAGGTTCAGCTGATCAGAAAGGGGAGGGTAAACAGCTGAGTCGTTCTTACCTATTAGGTGGGGCTGCGCCTTCCCATCAACAGAGGCCAAATCAGAGCTCGCGTCGAACATACGATCATTGAGGCTACGATTAAAACATGACACCCCAAGTGAGAACGTCGAACACAAATACAGCAGCATGCGAACCAATGAACGGGCCACTCGAGACAATTAGAAGCGTTGCCAATTGAAATGCTCTATATGGCGACCACGACTGCAAGCCGCGAAGAAAGACTCTAAAATATCTGAAGTATATATTCTATCTAGCGTATACTTATCACCAGTGATTCAAGTTCAATTTGCTTAAGGTTTCGCTGCGATTATGTTTGGAGCGTAGCCAAATATTTAGGGCAGGATTACCTTTGGGCCCCCAAATTTGCTTTCCACTTCTTTTGACTGATGATATATTCGCTGCAAGCAGGCGTCTTTCGTACTAGTGGAAAATCTGTAAATAGGTGTTTTACTCACCTCCTGCCTATTAGTTCCTCAAAGTCACGTTTCCAGGATGTAATGCGTTGCTTATAGATCTTTTGATACAGAAATGTGTGACAGACTCCCCGGCGCCTCTATGGCCCATCCTTTCTCATAGAAAACTATCTCTTATATCCACCTCTCACCCCAATAGCTCTCTTGAAGACTCACCTCACGCCTCCCGCTTTACAGGAATCAACTTGACATCCAAGCTGCCCTTATCCCACAGCGCAAATACCTTCTGCCCCTTCATCCACTCCTTCTCCGGGTGGACGAGCTTGATATCGAAGTGCCAGAGAACCTTAGCCAGAATGAGGCGCATTTCCGCGTAGGCGAGACTAATCATCGTTAGCATCAGTACACATGGACACATGGACCTTCTTTCAATGACAACGTTTTCCTCACAAATATAATGTGTGGATAAGTTAGGGTGGTACTTACTTCTTGCCCAAACAATTCCTAGGCCCAAAGCTAAATGGTTGAGTAACTTCGCGCTTGTCGTCTGCGTATTTGGCTGGCCTTTCATCTTCAAGCCAGCGCTCGGGAACAAACTCATCCGGATCGGTGTAGTTGCGAGGTGAGTGATTGGCAGCGTGCTGCGACACGTACACGCTTGTGCCGCCGGGGACATAGTGACCGCTCAGTATCTGCCCCTGACCGGGGACTACGCGGGGGAAACCTGTGGGTACTGGGGGGTAATATCGCAGGCCTTCTTGAAAGACTGCGATGAGGTAGGGCAGCTTGTCCACGGCCTCCATGTTGATGTCCTTGCTACTTGTGAATGCAGAACGGATCTCGGTGACTAGGCGTTCGTAGACTGCGGGATTGCGGAGGAGGAGATAGGTGGCGCCGGACAAAGTGGTTGCGGTAGTCTCGCTGCCGGCTATGAGGAAGATAAAGGCGTTGGTATCCATCTCTGCGCGCGACAAGGCGCGGTTTTCTTTTCCCTGGTTCTTCAGGATGAAGGTAAAAAAGTCCGGACGGTCTGTCTCCTTCTCCAGCCGCAGTGATACGCGCTCCGATGCCTTGCCGAAGAACTCTTTCCGTGCATTTAAGTCGACTTGTGTGTCAGAAAAGAAATCGCGCACCCTGTCTAGCATGCGGAAGAGGATGTACTGTTTGCGGATAGCGATAGTAGGCACGGCTTTCAAACTCTTGAATGTCAGGTTCACCCACTGATGTGCTGCACTATCGCGCAGGCAGTAGAGCGGCTCGCCGAAACACAGGTCAGCGATGATGTCGAAGGTAGCGTAGTTGTACCATCGCATGATGTCGATTTCGTTTCCCTGCTCGGCGTGCGAGAGAAATCTGTCGATGAGCAGTTCAACGTAGCCCATAATCAACGGTTCTTGCGCGCGTAGTGCTTGGCCACTAAAGGCGTGGGAGAGATTCCGGCGGAAGCGCGAGTGGTCGGCTTCGTTACTGGGAATGATATTGGAAGCGCCATTCAGGGACGGAGGATACCAATTTTTGTCTTTGAGAAAAGCTCCTGTGTTCTTGTGCTTTCCTGTGCGGAAGCCGTAGATGTCAGGATATGCCGTTTCCCCACTAATGAAGGATAGTTCAGTAGGAGCAACCCTGACGACTTCGCCATACTTCGCGTGAAGTTCTTGCATCCATTGGACAATCGTTCCAGAACGTGTGTGCAGGGCATATGGGATGCCACTCGCAGCAGCAAGCCACGGACCAGGGATGTGGCGGAGCGGGCTGAAGAAGAGATTATATACGATAGTACCAAGTGCGTAGAGGGCAACCTGAAGTGGTCAGTATGTGACGATTCTTGTCTATGACTTGTTCCAAGGAGTCTTACTGAGGATACCACTATCGCGACCGCGGAGGCAAGCCCCGCTGGGCTTAGCAAATGAGAATCTAGCATCGTCATGCTAGTGACAGTCGTTCCGTAGCTCCTATCGGTTTACCAAAGCAACCGAAACGTCTCTCACGGACTGAATGGTCGAGGTTATGAGCAGAGAGACGCAGCATATATAGGGTGACAGAAGGGTCATGTCGGGGTGTCTTCACTCCGACCGAACAAGTAGTCGCCCCTTGCCGTCACCACTAACGGTCTGCCGCAACGTAATCTCTACTGTGCAGCAAGCGTTATTTTCGTACAAATTGGAGTGTGCCCATCCAATCGAGACAACAATGTCCCCACCCAGCGCGGAGAAATCTCTAAGGCAACACGCTATGTACGGCATACCGTGACGGCCCTAGCCACTGCCGAGCCGCAAGCGCCTCTTCCTTTCGTCTCAGGTGCGACTGTTATACCCTGTTCTAGAAGGTAGCCATGGAGATCGGCAGGCATTGATCCTCCGCGCTTGCCTCCGCGCAGGGTTGGCCTCGGCCGAGCCCAAGGTTGCACTTCATCGTTGTGTGGACGGAGGGTGGGAGGCTTGCATAAAGTGATGCAACGTCCATTTGGATCTCATGATCTTTTTGACCGCTCAGATGCCGTACGATGCTCTCAGCTTGGGTAATTCTGAAAGTGATGCGCGGCCACGCGATGAGACCTTGTTCATGCTATCGAGTCATTAGGAATCTGGTGTTTGGCTATAGTTGACGAACTATCTTGAAGGAATAAGCTTTTAGCCATAAGCCGTGGCTTGAGACGATTACTTGCAGACTGGTCGCGTAGGGTTTACCCCGCATCTTCTCATTCATCCAAACGTTCTGTCCACTCAGGATGTCTGATCCAACGGTCCCCTTGCGCGTATTGTCACCTATACCTCATGGGGTATTTCTTGGCAAAGAGCTTGTCGCTGATCTCAGCGCTTGATGACAATCCAGGTAAGCACTTTAAATCATCAGAATATCTCGGCGTTGAAACCCTCAACGAAGAGCTTCTGATCGATTTGTTCTGCTGATTGTGGACGGGTATCAGCCAGCGTAATATTGTCGTCTGTGCGCATATACCTAGCAGGCCAGGCCAGCATCTCAATTATCGAATCCATAAAGTGGAGTATCTCACCGACACCATTTGGATTTTGCAAAGGTGGGGACTAACGGTGAGGGAACATGGAAACAGAGGCTAGGCCCAATTCGGTAGTCCTCATCCAGACTGCGCCAGCAGGCACGTAAATTAGTATGCAATTGCGAGTACACCATAGTTCAACTATGATCAAAAATCAAACTTGACAGCAATCCATTCTTGTCAGACTTCCAATATCGTGTGCACTCTCTTTCTCTTCTTGGACATGAGCATGAGCATTGGCAAACGACCTTCGGCGAATGATAACACCCCATTTGTTAGAAATATTTGCTACACAATGCATCAGAACTGATTGCTCAGACCCACACAGAGGAGATACGAAGAGCGTGGTTTTTGTTGAGTGAGAACAACACGCCCGTGCGCGCCTGCAACATCTAATACCTCAAAAGAAACCAGCTTCTTCGTACCTCTACCTCAGTGTCTGTGGGGTGAGCTCGGCCGAGCTATATGTTGCACAGACACAATTATGTGCCAGCACCTGCAGCACAGTCAAGGCCAAGCGAATGTTGAGGTTGATCGCCAGCTTGGAAGCTGGGCAATTCCATATTACCGTTACGAAAGAGCTGGTCTTCACATCCGGATACATCCTACACGCTTGTTGCGCAACCTGAGAACAGCATCGACAGACAGATTGACATCATATTGATATAGCTGATACAGGTTGAGTATGAGTCTTCAACCATCTTCATGTAGTTATGTTGTTTGTTAAACTGTTAAACTGCTGTATATATTGTGCTAATACTGATCAGCAGAGGCGCAAGGGCAATGTCTGGGGTTTCGAAGCCAGCTCCTTCGCTAACGTCGGTATACCACCAGGCCTCGAAGTGCCGGACCTCATCCTCCTCGAATCCCAAACCAGCTCAAATCGAACCCTCCCCTGCTTTCCCTACTCAAGATAACCATGGCCTCCCAAATCCCTTCACGATTCCCATCTCTTCTTATGCCTTCCTCTGATGCGACCCCTCCTGCGCCGTGTTCCACGTCTTGACGAACGCGCGCTGTGTGCGATCCGCCGCCTGCTCGGCGCTCACTTCCTTGACACCGACGCGCGCGCCGTCCTTCGTAAAGACGACGTTCTTCTTCTCCATCTTGCGCACGCCGCGCTCGGCAAGTTGGTTGGAGTAGAGGTAGATCTGTGGAGTATGTTAGTATGTGCGTGTGGAGTGGGGCGATCGCAAGGGGAGGGTTCAGAAGGGGATTCAGAGAGGGAGAAGGGAGGGACGTACTTGATACCCAATCCAACCCATGGCGCCGACGACGAGGAAGAGGACGACGAGCGGGATGAGGTTTAATGCGCCCATTGTGGTGGTGAGTATGTGCGTATGCGCGTATGTGCGTGCGTGCGTGCGTGCAATCGTGCGTGGGTGACGTAGCGTTCAACCGTGCGTATCTCTCTTCGTAGATCAACGTGTCTCAGCACTGGCGCGGCGAGTAAAGCAGGTGTCGTGAGGCGTGAGCGAGCGTACAAGCGTGATGGAGCGGGTGCAAGCCTGTAGGCGTCAAGAAGTAAGAGGTGTTTGTAGATCTTTCAAGGACAGAGAAGATACGAGCCTGAGGACTCCGGCAGTTTCAAAACACCTCGATGCTGTGCTGCGCCCCCGGAGCCGGACATTGCAGGGCGCTGCTTGGCGCCGAGGTGCGGGCGGCAGACCCGCTGATCTCCTGTTCTGCTCTGGTTCGGTGCCCGCGCGTTCGCGCCTTGCCATGTGGCTGGACCCTAGTTTGGCTGGACCGAGCGTTGGAGGGCACGCGACTGTATTTGTGACCATTGTATGTGACTTGATATATGATTACGTGACCTGCGTGATAGAGTCCCAGTAGCAGAACAGGTAGCGAGTGCCACTGGACTTGTAATTGTGGCTGATGCAGATGCGGTGTTGTTTTAGATTGGGTTTCAGTCTGTCTCTTCAGTCCGAGATCTGTCGTGAAGGGCCTGAAAGCAAGACGAATATGAGCAAGTCGGTCGTTGAAAAATTGATGAGTTCAATTGAAGTGGTCCTATCACACGAGTGACCTTCTCATTCAATGACTGCTAAAACAGCCATGTAATCAGATGTTTGCAACGTTCCTTCGCTTGGGCATATACTACCAGCTACACATATCGTACAGTCACGACGCCTCAACAACCGCGGATCGAGCGCGTGCCTCTCTATCGAAGTACCTATACTGCAAACGCTACAAATAACCAGACTGCTCGGAAGGCGCTGTGCGCTCGCTTCTTCATTGAATCCACCTCTTTTGATCATTCCAAAGCTTCCTCGATTGTGATCAGGAAGTTGCCTGTAAATTTTATCCCTTGCCGATCTCGTCCTAGTAGATCGGGAACGATTCTCTTCAAGGGAACATGGGTCCGCAAGTCAGCACATGCCGTCTTGCAAGGACCAGTACCTGGGCACTGCTAAGCCCGAATCGATATCCAATAACGCTGAGACGGCCAAGCAGCCAATCGCGCTGGCGTTGTGGTACCGTTTCCGCGTTGGCTGCGACGTAGAGAGGCCAGACGAGGGAGTAGCCGCCGAAGGCTTCAGCCGCTAAACGCAGTCAGCATTAATATAATAAACAACTTGAACAACACTTCACGTCTCTGGAGCTATACTCACCATACTGCTCTTGACCAGTTTCCTTCGCCAACGGCTGCAGTTCATAGTCCAGGTGGAATGGCACACATGCCGACAGCTCGTCCACCATCTGCTGCACCACGAAAACACTTTGTGCATAGTTCGCTTCGTCTGTGAACCCACCATATGCTAGCCAGTCCAGACATGCAAGCATTACGCGCCTGCAGAAGATTCGACACACGCGGTAGTCGTTCATAATACTCGCCAGCGGTACATCGTGATAAGCATGTTGCTCACCGGGCCACTTTTCCGCATTCGCAATGTCCTCGGGAATTTGCGACTCAACACCAATGATCTGGTGTTTCCATTCTGGCGGCAGCGTTCTGTACCACTCTTCCAGATTTCCATCGACGAGTTGCGCGAAGTCGATGATCTGCCTCGCCTCCTTCTCTTCTGTGGCGTCGAAGAGCGTACTTGTGAGTTTATTGGCGCGGGCGCGCAGGTTGGGTAAGTCGATACATATCAAGGTCAATCTGTTTGCCGCGTTCTCAGATGCGATATCTGACTCGCCTATCCAACCGCTCTGGCCGGGAAATGAGTCAATGGGTTTGGAGCGTTGGACACATGACGTGATCATCATTGTGCGTACAGCGCGGAACATAGCGTGCGACATGGGGTCGTTGAACTGGTCTGTGCCACGCAGCTTTGTGAGGGCAACAGCACCGTCGACATGGTTGCCCCATGCTGTTATTGAATCATCGGTTGACATGATGGTCTGGACAAGGTCAGAAATGTTCGATCCGAGTGGTCGATGAAGCCTACCTCATATAGGGAGAACATCAAAATGGCAAGTACTGTCTCATTCGACTTGCCCATAACAGGGTCCTTGAGATCGGTGTTGAGTTTTCGGATGGCTTTTCCATACGATTTGACAGCCTCGCTGACCAACGCTTCTCTCCCAGGATACTGCCCGACAGCCGCCATGGCGACAGCACTAGTTGCCAGATGCAGGACAGATGACGGTAATGCTTGGTTGTATAGAGGGACAAGAAATTCGAGATACCCTCTTGTGCTCTCTGCTTGTTGTGGAAGGGTGATGAAGTTCTTGAAGAAGAAAGTGACAGCTTCGTAGTCTGGTGCCAACGATAAGGATTGCGGTATTTGGTCTAGGTTCCATAGCCAGTTGTCGTATAACCCTTGGGATGACAATGCTTCTGGGTATTGTGGTATCAGAATGAGTTGATTGTCTGAGTCTGGTGTGTCCTGTGTCGGGGAGGGATCTTCCTGTGATGAGCTCGAAGCACTTGATACTTCAAAGGTGAGGAATGCAGGTCTGTTGACAGTCAGTATACTCCTTCGTTCACCTCAACATCGACAGAGTTATGTTAAAACAGACGCACAACATTCGTGTGCAAGACAGGCGACGAGAAAGATAGATGCAGGACTAGTCCGCCTATCAGTGTCAAGGGATCGTAGTACACTTACTGATTCGGAGATGGTTGCGAGCTCGAGCCAACAGGACTACTTCTTACGGGCGCTGGCCCTGTCTTTCTCGCTTTCTTTGCCATAGCCTTGTTCTCGTCCCTGAACACTAAGTCAAACTCGTCTGGATAGCCGGGACAGTCACGCCCCGACTTCTTGCAGTTGCCACATGTCGGTCGCTTTTCATCGCACTGGTATGGGTTAGTCCTGCGTGCCACATCCTGCGAGCATATAACGATGGGCGTAGCACCACAACATGCTGGCGGGTCTATGCGCATAATCATACCTTGATCCTGCGGCTCTTACACATGCCGCATCCACGGCTTGGCTTGCCCGTGTAAACCATGCTGGAATCGCAGTAGACACCACAAGATGCTACGACTCAAATCCCTGTTGGTTCTTGGATGGCCCAGAAATCTGCCTGGAGTATTTTGGCCTGATACGCGTTGATATACAAAATGGTGTACTGTCAATCAAGTTGTGTAACAGCACTGGTGCTTAAACGCTCCGCCCCAAGGCCTACGTCTACCATTAGGCCAGCACAATACACTACGTAGCCTTTTTGTCGCGGTCGCTAGCCTTCGACAATCTTCCAGGACAGGATAGAAGTATGGAACCCGTGCGCTGTCAGCTCAATCCTTGCAGGACAAAGTGTGTAAGTTGGAGCTTGTTGCAGCCTTGTATGTAGGGTAAGAGGAACCGAGGCGATGTCCCAAACCAGGCCGTGTGTTACGCCGCAAGCCTATGAACAGCGTCGGAAAATGATGACAGAGACAGCGGCAGCATAATTTTTGTTATGGGACGATGATCAGTGGTCGCGTCGGATTGCTTTGCGCACTGGACAGCCTGTAAAGACTCATCAGGAGGTGGTGTCGCGTCGAAATTCTTCGCAAGCTTCTCCTGATTGGGACTAGCGCATAACCCGGCTTCATCGGATAGAGCTGTGGCGCAGCACCGTTTCGTCTCCTCCAACGTCTAAAAGGCACAGGAGTACGTGAATAAAACAATATCAAGCCGCGTCAAAAGCTGCTGCCTGAAGCTGAGTGACTGCCACATGAGATACTGCCGAGGTGAATCGCGCAGCGCGTTGGAGCGGTTGGACAGAATTGAAGTGCTTATCTCCTTTACGGAGGAATGTCGAACCGATTTGTTGAAGTGTGAGCAAGAATGCCTGCAGGCATGCCCTCCTTCGAAGTTCGTCATGCGTCTCAATGGTGCTCCTCATCTTACAGCCTTACATGACGTCTATCAAGTTTGTATGTGCCCCCACGCTTCTCCTGGCCCATTGATCACAGCTCATCATGCCCCTCTCTCACTACGAGTTCAATGTCCTCAGCATTTTCGCCGAAGACCTGGTCTTGAACCGCTTTCCCTTTCAAAATAGTCAGAAGCATATCCTCGACTAGACCGTTCTCTATCTTCTTCCCTTTCTTGTAGAAAAACACATTATCGTTCATCGGCGCGTGCACAACCAGCCCCACATCTCCAGTCATTTCTGTTCCAAAGCTCTGTGGCATTTCCGCATATCTGCCCACATCAACCGTCGCAAATGTGACGTGCTTTTGGAGGGCCATAGCCACTCCTATCAGACGATGCCGCATCGTCCGCGACACCTCAGGCGTTCGTGCAAAAACGTATACCGTAAGTTTGTCGCGCTGCATGAACAAATCCATGTCTTTCTCCCGGAACTCTTTCATCACTGAATCCTTGGAGCTGAGCACGAACTTCTCGGCTTCAGCCTCCGTGAATGCGCCTTCAAGCATGATGTTATCGCCGTCATTATTGCGGTAACATATGATTGTTGGCGCGCGAACTTTCTCTTTCTCCGCAATGCTGGGATCGGTTGCGTAGGCGAAGACAAAGCCCAGGTGGTGTTTGTGTGCAATAGCAGTATATGTATCCAAATGGGCCTTGTCTGTCTCATTGAGTATGGCAACGAAGACTATGTCATCGTTGCGTTGAAAATTCTCCTCTCCGTCGCTGAGGCGTGTGAGCACAGGCAGTTCACGCTTCTTGAGAAACGAGAGCAGAGATCTTGACGTGCGTGGGCCACGATACCTCGCCTGTTTCAATGCGCCATCCTCGGTGCGCTCGAGATAGCGGATGGTCGGGTAGCTGTTTACGTCGAAGGAAGCACAAAGTGAAATTGCTTGGTCGCAATTTATGGTTACGAGTGGTGTTGATGCGTTCGCGACGGCCTTTTGGAACACATCATTGGAAGCGGCTACAGACTTCGAGGATCGGGAAGTGAAGGCTACAAAGACTTGTTTTTGGGAATCCAGTATTGACTTGAATTCGGCTTCTCCGGGATCCTGAAAGAGTTCTGCGATTGCGATGGCTGCTGTACAGCTGACGAGCAGCAATGAACACCTCATTGTGTCTGTAGTGGCGAGCCGTCGACCAAGATTTTACGGGTGCGACGAAGTATTGCCTATGTTGCGAGAAGATTGACAACGAAGCTCTGTGTGTTGTTCAAATACGCTTTGCGGCTATCAAACCGCTTTCGTGCTCTCCACGTTTCGAGTGTACACCCCTGCGCTAATCTCTGACACAGTCGCCTCAGGACCTCGCGATCCTTGTAGACAATCATAAATCCAATTCTTGACACCGGAGTCATCTCTTTGGTCTCAACATCATATTCACATATCGACACGAAGGATTTCGAGAGGACTCGCACATCATGCGATCAACTACACTTCCAATATCAGTCCTTCTGTACCTAGTATCAGCGACCACTGCATCACGGAACACAACATGCCCGCTACATCACTACACAACACACATCTTCTCCGCAGACCCTCTCGTAATCTACATTCCGAACTTCATCACGCCAGAAGAATCCGCCCATCTGCAATCCATATCTGCTGGGAAGTTCAGGTCCTCGCAAATCGCCGATAACCAAGGCCAACAACAACTCGCAAATACAAGGACATCTCAGTCGACCTCGCTGGAGAGCGACGAGATTGTCAAGTGCATTGAGCAGCGCGCACTCGATTTCCAGGGCTTCGACACCCCACGCGAGAGCTTAGAGCCGCTTCAACTCGTCAAGTACGGCGAGTCGCAGGAGTTCCACTCACACACGGATTGGTTCACATCAGATGCTCAGACGACGGAAGAGTATGGCGGTAATCGGCTTTCTAGCTTCTTTGTTTACGTTTCTGCTTCAGAGGACATCATCGGAGGTGGGACACAGTTCCCGTTGCTTGATGCGCCGAAGTCGGAGCAGTGGTGTAAATGGGTGAATTGCGATGCGGATATGGAGGATGGGGCTGTGTTTCGGCCGCTGCCGGGCAACGCGGTGTTTTGGCGAGATTTGAAGGGGGACGGAAAGAAGGGGTACGTTGGTGATGGGCGGGTTATACATGCGGGACTGCCCGTTCAGAGAGGGAAAAAGCTGGGCATGAATATCTGGACGAGAGAAAGGCACTTGGATGCAAAATATAGGAGCAGTGCAGCCTGATCAACAAGCAATCCATGACTTTGATTGAATGCTACGTAGCTAGAACATAATGGAAGATTTTCCCTTCTTGCCCTTCTTCTTGTTCTTCTTTGCCGGCTCAGAGCCGCTCTTCAAAGCCACAGGCGCGATCGCGTCTTCTTCCACTACCGAGTCACTGCGGATGTGCTCGGGCTTCTTGATATCCTCAACAGATGCTGCAACGATCTGCACAGCTTCAGACTGAGTTGTGAGAGGCTCGATGTCTGGAAGGGTAAAGTCGTTGGTGTCGTCGAATCTATCAGACGCAGGTTTTCTCGGAAGGTCTGAAACTGCAGAGGCATCCAAGTCGAGCTTTTGAGGCTCAATCAGATCATCTGTCTGCTTCAAGATTGGAGGGCTGTCGATGACAGACTCAGTTGGCGATGGAAGCTGATGCAGACTATCCTGTGTAGTGGCCTCGCTCTCGGTGAGGGCGCTCTCAGCCAACGGGGTGACTGCACCACTATTGACATCGCGCGTAGAGGCCGTATATGTCGAGCCAGATGGAAGACTGCTCATGACGGTCTTCCACACAATCTGCAGCAGACGACTATTGCCCTCAAACCTGGTGATGATGTCTGGCTGCTTGAACGGCTCGGGATTGCTGTCCACAGCTTTCTGAATAGCGCTCTCAATGTATTGCCAGTACCACGTTTTGTCTTCCAGTAGGATGCGAGAACGATGGTGTCTAACCATGCCGAGCATGTTCATGATATCCAAGCCATCCCCAGAACGGAGAGCCTCATTCTTTGCTAGCTCTGCAAGACCAGGGAGCTCAGTCAGGACGGCTACAGAATACAGACGAGATGCAACATTGAATTTGCCAAGACTATCGTATTGTGGGTCCCAGCTGAGGTTCCCAGAATAGAGATAGTGAATCAAAGGGTGCGCAATATGTGAGTCCCGTAGCTCTGGAGCCAACTCGGTCTGCTCTGTGGAAGCAAGCTCATAAAGGGGTGCGCTTTTCCGTAGCACTTTGCTGTGAATGAGGTAGCGAGCCCCACCTAGGTCCAGGCTAAGGATCTCCGACGTTGCATAAGGTCTGATATTTCTCATATTAGCGTAATTGATCAAGATTGCGGGACTGTTTTAAAACTGACGAGACTATTCCAGAGCCGTTGCTGAGGTCAACAATTAGTTCTGCATCGCTGATTTGCTCGCGATCATTGTTGCCCTCTTTCGATATCTCCCTGTTATGGACCTCCATGATCAGATCCAGCGATTGTTGTTTGCTCCATTCATCTCCAAGATCAGAGCCACTTCTTTATTCTCCCATCCCATAAATGAGGCTCATAATTGCTGTGTTGTCACTTTCAAGCCATCGTGCGGAGTGCATGCATCGATGTGCTGGCAAATTGACCAATCTCTCAGCCTTGTGTGCAAAAGTCTCCTGTTGGTCAGCCTTGTGGGCTTCGCTGCACACCCAAGGCAATGCCCAACAATCTAGATCGCTACGCGTCCTGATTGGTCTGATTGATACTGTGAGGTGTACCCCACATGCCATCGATCGAATGAGGGCGGTGGACAGAGAAAGCACCGGTGAAGATTGAGCTGTCATTGGCAATCCGTTTGCTCGTACTCCCAGCCGTTGGCACCTGAAATATGACTCAAATGAACTTCCAGTGTTAATAGGATTAATGACGACTTTTCGGGGTCCATCTATCGATACAGCTTATCTTTTGCAGCAGCACTTGTCCTCACCAGCCCTATCCTGCCCACGGCGTTCTTAGGCTCTGCATCGCCAACAAGCCCTGGAATCTCGGCCAATCCAAAAGAAGTCTCAACTTCACTAACATTCGAGAATTTCTGTATCATCCTCCTCTCTTCCTCATCCAGATCTACTCCCAACCTGAACAACGTGTGGCCGTCCAGGATCTCGGTCCAGCGCTTCCGGAAGCCATACGTAGCACAAAGCGATGTGCTCACAAGCGCCCAGAGAGCGAAAAGTACCAGCGGGTAAATGACAGACATGGTACCTTGTTTGATGACTGTGCCTGTGACGAAGGAAGTGGCGTTGGGGTTGAGCACAGTCACCTCACTGCCTTCTCGAGTAGTGAAGCCCTGTCCTCCGTTGTACATGAGCTGTACTGCGTACGCAGAGAAAGCGCGAAGCATACTCTGCTTCAGTTGGCTAGCTTGAAGGTACTGCAGCCGCAAGTAGTACCCTACCGCAGTGTCCTGACTAGTTGGGTTGTCCGTGTAAGCTGCGAAAAATCGCGGCGGTGCTGCCGCTGATGTGAAAAGGTAATTGACCCAATCGTCACTGCCTTTTGGATTCGAAGCAGTGGGAGGCCCAGGAAACATATTTGTCAAAGTCTCTGCGCCAAAGCGATGCGCGCACCGTGCTCGCTGAATGTTGATGGGAGTGTCGGTACGGACGAAGTTGGAGTATGAAGAGCGGACACCGTCTATTTCAGCAGTGCCTACACTGCTGCTGGACTTGCACTTAACGCCAATTGCAGACATCGGCTGGCTATAAATTGTCCGATTTTTAAAGCCGTACATGAAGTCGCCGTAGTCGTAGGCACCGTACAGATCTGTCATGTTTCGATCGAGAGTGTGGTCGTATATTGGCGGCGCGCCTCCTCCATACGAAACGTTGGCGAGAAGCTGCCACAATATGATCTCAGATATTCTTTCTTGTTCGATACCGGGGTAGTCTCCGAGTTTCTCTTCCGTGTCAAATCTGTTGTAATAGCAGTTGGTGTTTACCATATAAGAAGCGTTTTGTCTGTTCGCGAAATAGTCTTTAGCGACACTCAGATCAGGCCACACCTGTTGAGCCATCTCAACCACTGCATGGATACTATTGGCTTCCAGGCTCGAGAATGGGTCAGTTTGATTTTGAATGAAAACCTTCGATGTGTTCCCTTGCACGTAGTAGTTCGCTAGACCTCGGTTGGCTTTTAGGAAACCCAGTCCAGTCGTAGTCCTGCGATCTTTCAGAAGCGTCAACTCTGAAAGACTGTCCACTATACTGCAGTTATATTGAAGCAAAAGGCCCCAGGCAGAGCCCTCAATAGGCGTTTCAGCTTGTGCAGCCAAGAAGATTCTATCGACGCCATCGTCTTTTGGAAGAACAACTGGAATCTTATCAAGGTAAGGACGCTGCGAGCGATCAAAGCCTCTGGGGGTGTAAACAACCCCAGCACCCGGGATGCGTGAGTCCAAAGCGTTTTGCCAAGTGACCCTGGCGCCCAGGTAGGCTTCTGCAGAAGTGCGCTCGTTGAAGCTCGCGTACGAAAAGCCAACGACGGTCGACCCAAACCCTCGCACGCCGTGCAGGAACCCACTGGTCGTTTCCAGACATAAGCCTGACAATGGCCAAGCGATGAAGACCAGAACGCTAGGAAGTGCCAATAAGAACCACAATCGGCCAGGAGGCTTCTGCGTCTGAATGATCCATTTGAAAGTCTTCATCCAGCCGCCTGGTCCAGACCACGTGACGTTGGCGTGTATCATTAAGCGCATAGCATCCTTGACGTTCCAGCGAGGCTCCATCAACATAGCAGCTTCAACACCAGCCAGTCCATACGTGCTGAGGTTAAGTCCGATGACACCGGCAATAAACCAACTGTAGAAAACCAGAGTCGCCCCTGGAGCGCCAAAGACCACGGGGTTGCTGGTATCGAGAGGCGCGAGATAAACTCGCCATATTGCGATGAAATAGAACAGAACAACGGTTGGACCAAGTAGGCCAACTGTGGACCGAAGATAGAAATGCCGTAGAGGATGACCAGTGAATTTGAGGTCGCTGTCGCTTCGATCAACTGCGGTTACATGAGCAATGGGATATTTCTTGATGTAGTTGGTGCTCATAGTTCCGTTCGCGAGGTTCAATTGTCTGTAAAGGTTAATCATAGATCGTCGACTGAAGATAATCAGATCAATACCATACCGACGGTCCGGGGGAGACGTGCCCAGGTGCCTCATATCTATTCCAAGGCCGCTGCGGTTTCCATAATGCTGCATTTTGAAGACCTCCAAGACGCAGAGATCAGACCGGCAAAATCTGAGCGTGATCTTGAAACTTAAGGCTGCAAAGTAAGCCTCGTTCGCCATATGTAGCTCTCTGGTTGCTGGCGGCGCTTGCCGCTACCCGCCATCGTGTTGATAGCAGATGCATGATCCCAGGCTTTTCAGGTACAAATGGACAAGGCGGCTAGAACTGAGTACAATCGGGTCCCCATATCAAGATCGACATGCTTGATTGGCTGAGGGGGGATGCGCGGCTAGTTAGTGTAGGTTGTGGCGTTCGTCATAGCCAAAATTAGAAATGTCGGCGCTTACGTCCTGTAGGTGACACAGCTTTCTCATAGAGATATTGAGTATGATGCACAAATGTGTGTACCACAAAGATACATCGTTTCCTCTAGTTTGCACCCTTTGACTAGCACATAGTGTAAGTATCGCCGAGGCGCTCTTGTCAAACGATGAGCAGCCTCACCATACTTACCGTTCTCTTAACGCAGCTACAGGTGCTTAGACAAAAGGACACACATGCCACGCACAACACATGAAACTTGGGACTCAAATTTCCACTTTCCACAAAAAGACGAATGTAAACTCGAAGGTTGGGACGGCGGCCGCTCACTCCCGTGCTGCGAGGGCGTTGGCGCACATGATTGGCTGACAAGCGCTGCGTTAGTGAGGTGGCGACGCCACGCGCTTATGCAGGAGGCGCTGGCGAGTTAGGCGAGATCGATCTGAGGAGTGTGATCGTCTTTATGATATGCATGTCATCAATGGTATGTTTGAGGTTATGCTTGTGGGGCTTGGGGTTGTTTGTCGGGTGGACCTTCGCTTGCGGCGATCTGAGTGGTATTGTTCGTCCTTTTGGGCGTTCGTCATTGCTCGCTGTGCTCGTTGCACTCGTTGAGACGGAATTGTGTAACTGTGCTGTCCGGGGGGAGTTTCGGTATCTATAGGGGGCGATAGTATTCATATTGTGTCCAAATCATACCTTAGATTGTTTTTGCTCCTCTCGGTCATGTTTGCAGTCCCTAGGAAAAGGAAGATAGAAGATGCCAAAACAGTCCAAGTGCGCGATACACAGATAAGCGCCACACCCTGGCCCCCTTGATTCCCACTTCTGCAGCCTATGCACAACAACTTGGACGACCGCCTTTGCCTTGGACTGTTGCTTTAAGAGTGTCCGCCTCAGGGCCTAACAAAATCGTTACATCACCTACGCTCACTTTATTGTCCTGTCGTGACTCATCAGTCTTCGTGTCATTATCAAAAGAGAAGCCCATGGATAACACATGCTTTTTCCTCAAGCGTCGACGATTTAGCTCTCTCAATACTTCGCTCCTCAGTTTACTCCATAAATTTATCGATACATCCTTCCCTTCACTGCTTTCCCCTCCAACACCAACCCAATCCTCCCCACCGCCTCCCCAGCCTCCGCATCCCCCACCAGCCCCGGCAGATTCCCCAACACCATACACGTCTCGACCTCAGCCGCACTACTCGTCTCTAAAATCGCGCGTCTGTGGGACTCCTTCAACCCCACACCCAGTCTAAACAACGTATGCCCATCCAACACAGCGCTCCACCTCCTCCGGAACCCATACACCGCACACAACCCCGCACTAATCACCGTCCAGACCACGAACAGCGACAGCGGAATTTGCACGCCCAAGGTACCGGGTTTTATTACAGTGCCTGGGCGAAACGTTGTGATGTTGGGGTTGTAGGTTATGGCGTTGTTGTGCGCCCCGTCGCGCCCGCTCCAGCCCTGGCCGCCGTTGTACATCAATTGTGCAGCGTAGCTGGCGTAAGCGGCCATGATGCTTCGCTTCAAGTCTTTGGCTTGCAACAACGCAAGCTGCAGTTGATACCCGATTCTCGCGGTGTGGCTTTGTGAGTCCGTGGTCCAGGCCGCGTAGTACGCGGGCGGTGCGTTGGAGGCTGCGAAGAGTGCGGAGAGGAATTCAAAACCCCCCGTGTGCGTGATGTTGTTGATATTGTTTTTGAAAACCAAGGGCGCGGTGAGTGCATCGAATCTGCGCGCGCATTTCTGGGGCTGGGTTGGCGTGGGCGTGTCGGTGCGGGTGAAGTTTCGGTAGGAGGATTTGGCGCCGAGGAGGGTGGCGCTACCCACGCTGCTGCTTGCGCTGCAGGTTAGCCCGATGGCGGTCATGGGTTGGCGCGGGATGGGTGTTGTGCGGTTTTTGGGGAGCCAGTAGGAGAAGTCGGCGTAGTCGTATTCGCCGTATAGCGAGGTGATGTTGTGGTCGATGGAGGAGTCGAAGTGGACTTCTTGTGCCACCGCGGCTTCTGTGCCATAGGTTTGATTTTCCATCCATTGCCAGAGGAGCACTTCGAATGTACCTGGGGACTCGATGCCTGGGTAGTTGAGTAGCGGAGAGCCGATTTTGTTGAAGTAGCAGTCAGTTTGCGAGTTATTTCGTGCTTCGGGATTTGGGGCGTAGACTTCGTCGAGGACTCCTGGGCCAGGCCAGTTGCGGTAGCCCAGTTCGATGACGGCGTGCAGATTAGTGACCCAGAGCATCTCGCGCGCGTTGGTCTGGTTCCAGATGAGGACGTTGGAGGTGTTGTCTTGCACTGTGTATCTCCTCTCCCCGACAGGCGAGTTGTAGATGCCGTTCTCCTTGGCAGACTTGCGGTCTTTGAGAATGCTCATTTCTGAGAGGGAGGAGACGATGCTGCAATTGTACTGGAACAGCAGACCCCACGCCTCACCCTCAATCGGCGTCTCTGCCTGCGCGGTCAGGAACATCTCGGGGATGCCCTCGTCGTTGGGCAGGATGTTTGGCGACTTGCCCAAGAACTTCAGTTGGGAGCGATCGTATCCCTCAGGAGTATACGCGATCCCTATCCCCGGAATTCGCGCATCCATCGCGTTGATCCAATTGCGTCCCGCCCCGTAGAGTGCCTTAGCCAATACTCTCTCATTGAACCCCGCCCACGTAAACCCTGTCACATTCGCACCCGGCACTTTGGCGCTCTCATGCAGCCAGCCCTGGGTCGTCTCCAAGCACAATCCACTCAGGGGCCATGCCGCAAATATCAGCATACTGGGCACAGCCAAGCTCCACCATAGCTTTCCGGGCCACTTCCTCCTGCCTCCGTCTTTGTTTCCTCTCGCAACCCAATTCACCATCTTCAACCAACCCCCCGGCCCTGACCACGTGCGATCCGCATGCATCATCAGCGTCATGGCATTTCCTACATTCCACGCCGGCTCCATCAGCATCGCGGCCTCCACTCCCGCCAATCCATACAGACTCAAATTCAGCCCTACAACACCAGCAATGAACCAGCTATAGAACACATACGACGCGCCCGGCGGACCGAACACCAACGGCCCTAGCCCATCTGCAGTCGTTGGATACAGGTAGATGCGCCAGATGATGATGAAGTAGGCAGAGACGACGATGGGGCCGAGCACGCCAACGGCGGAGCGGAAGTAGAAGCGATGGAGGGGCTGGCCCGGGGCAAGGGTGGGTTGGCGCGAGACTTCTGAGATGCTGATGAAGGTGTCTTTGCTGTTGTCGCGGCTGTCAGAGTTTGCGGTTGAGGGCTTGCTGGGGAGGGGGGTGTGACTGCTCTGTGGTCAGTCTGGTGTGCGAGGGCAGCAATTGGCGCGAGGAAACCGGATACCTCTGATTGAGCCACGGCTGCGTAGACGGGAGATGGAATGGCCGGAATTGCTGCATGATTTTTCCAGGTGGGGAGAGCAACAGCCGTGGCTTGGAGCTTGTCGTACTTCGAGTTCATTTTGATATCGGATCGGTTGTCGACATGCACTGCTATGCAGGTACCAGATCACAAGGCGCGCGGCAACTAGTGCTGTGCTCACTGCTCATGTACATATTATGGCGTTGGGCGTTGCACTTCGTGGCGTCTGATTGGCGATTTAGGCGCCGCGCGATAGACCGATCCGATGACGCTAAACTGTTCCATCAACTGATCCCATTATAGCACACACTCACCAATGACGGCAACTCTTTAGAAATGATTCAGTGTGTCTAGCGAACCTCATCGCTCTAACCCAATATTCTATCATACAGTATGACCGCGATATGCTTTTTCCTACTCTTCACAGCCCTCGCCTTCCACGTCCACCTCTCCTGCGTCGACGGCCTCCTCCCTCATGCCGCCGTCATCACACTCATGGATGATTTTCCTCCATCCAAGCTCCTCGCTCTTATCCTTGACGTACTCGATAGTCGGGAAATAGTGCTCGTTCTTTTTCATCGTCGCAACCCACGGCACGTTGTCGAAGGTCATGACCTTAAGGCGGAAGTACTCGTTGTCTTTGATTTGCTTGACAGCTTCGAGGAAGGAATCGAGGTCCGGAGTGGGCTTGTTGTTGACGTGGGTGAGGAAGTTGGTAGGTGCGAGGCCTGATTTATTAGTCTAAGTCATGGAGAAGGATACACGATTGTTACATACCATACATGTACGCCGGCGAGCCGCGGGCGCGCGACGAGATGTACACGTCGGAATGTACCTTGCTGATTTGCTGGCGCACAGCCTGATGCGGGCGGTGGAAGGTAGCACCGCAGAAGCTGACGAGGCGGTCTGTCTCCAGATCTTCAGTAGGCACGGTTTGCACCTTGATCGCCATCTCATTGCGCTTGCGCACGACGACAGCGTCCAGGAACTCGTTGGTGTACATGACGTCCAGATCGGGACTTCTTGTCACCAACTTCCCGTTGAGTGTGAGAAGCACGTCGCCCTCCTGCAGTCCCTCACCGTGTCCGGAGTCGACCTTGCGCACCATGAAGAGCTGGTGGCGCTCTGGGTCTGCATGCTCCGTCTTCTCAATCCACTCTTCCGAGACGCCCATGACACGTGCCTGGCTCATCTGGACGGTTTGGAATTCTACGTTGAGGATGCGAAGTTTCGGTGTTTTACCGCCGCGAATTTCGTTCAATACAGGAAGAAGATTGGGTGTTGCGAGACCTAGGTGGTATTCAACGTCTTTACCGCTGTGCGATGTGCGCTCACCAAGGTAAGAAAGCCAAAGCGCCTGCACTGTACCATCTTCGGCAATCAGTACACCAGAGCCACTGTGAGAGGCTTGGTTGGTATCAACAGTGATAGCATCGAAGTTTGTTGCGCGGTATCGCGGTGTGATTGCGCTGGCAGGGATAGCAACTGTGGTGATGTCTGTGACGACAGTCTTAGTTACGACAGGGCGGAAGTTCTGGTTCATGCCGAAGAAGATGGTCTCGTCACCCTTCTTGATGAACTCTGTGGCAAACTTGGGCGTCTTGACAGAAGCTTGTACCATCGAAGGATCATATTTGACGATAGCATAATTTTGCAGAGGATGCATGAACACGACCTTGGCGTCAATGAAGATACTATCCGCGATGATCAACGAAATGTCGCATAGATCATACGGCAGAATTGCTCGCGAAACAAGGACTAGGCCTTGCTCGGCATCAACTACAATACCATAGCCTTGCTTGTTCATCTTAGGGAATCCATCAAGCTTGATGGGCATGGAGACATGGACTCGCACAAGACTGCGCACGATGTCGACTGCTTCAGGATACTGCGAGTTCATCTTGACAAAGTTGGCGCGGCGGGGCACGGGCGGTATGGCAGGAACAGGGTCAGCTAACGGCTTGAAGTCCCACAGCCCTGTGGCATCGTTACGCGTAGCGACCCTGATCTTGGCGTGCCAGTGCCTGTCAATAGCTGTGATACTCGTGTTAACAGTATGCAGATCACGGAGGTGCTTGTACATGATGACGACGCGCTTGCGATCAGGAATCCTGCGCATAACCTCGATGAAGGCGTCTAGGTTTGGTGTGGGCTGGTTGTCCACTTCCTGGATCAACCACCCAGAGGCGTAGCCATCGGCGAATCGGAACGAGCCAGCTGCTTCGCATACGTAGACACCTGCGTCCTTGAGTGAGATGGCATACAGACGAGCTTGCTGATAGGAGAGGTCGTGGAATGAGGCGCCAGCCACTGACACAAACCTGTCTGGTGTAATAGCGTGCAAGTCGCCAACGTCCAGCTCGACAGTCATGTTCTCGCCGGCGCGCTGGATGGTGACTGAGATGTTCTTTCCAACGTTATCGTCCAATATCGCATCGAGGCGCACGAATTGCGTCAAAAGCTCGCCGTTCACGTGAGTCAGAATATCGCCCTCTTCGATCTTGCTAGACGCAGGGCCTTGTGGGAGGACAACTTCGGCGACGAGCATGCCCGTCTCCTTGGGAAAATGGGTGCGCACAGCCTCCTCAACGTCCGCCGACAGTCCCAGCCGCCTGCACTCGTCGAAGGGCTTGAGGATCCACTGCGTCTGGATAGTGCCTCGTGTAACAAACTTTCCCTGGCGGACGAGCTCGAGGGCGCGCAGCGGACGGTCGAGGGGCAGAAAGTAGTCGGTCGCAGCGCCGTCTGAACGCCCGCCAGCCTGCAGAGCAACTGCGTAGCCATCGCGATTCACGACAGGACTACCAGAACTTCCTCCACTTGCCGCAGCCGCAGCCTGGATGTAGTTGGTGTTGAAGTCGGAGTAGCCCTCGCCGTACTCAGGTGCATTGCGATCCAGTCGACTGATGACGCCTGACAGAATACTGAGCTTCTCTCCTGCATCGTTACCCACAACGCGAATCTCCACGCCGACCTTGGCCAGGGCGGGCTTCAATTGCAGGGCGTTGAGGGGCATATATTTGATCTTGGACGGGTCGAAGCGCAGGATGCCGAAGTCGTGCACGGGATCTCGGTAGACAGGGTAGACGTCGCACTCCTCATGGTTGTCGAAGATGCAGTAGCCGATGAAGGGGCCGGCGCCGACAACGTGCTAATCATGTCAGCTTCAAAAAAGAAATTGGCAGAGTCCCGCTGGAGAGCCTACCCTGTTTGTCATGATGTAACCCTTCTCGGCGTCCACGACAAAGCCTGTCGCCTCTGAGGCAATGGCCGGGTCTGTGTCGAACGAGCATGTCTGGCAGAAGTGGATCGACACGACGCTTTTCACAACGCCCTCAATCGTCTTCTGCCACTCGGCCGTGTCGTGCACTGCGCTGACAGGAACAGTAGAGAGCGGCGAGAGGCTGACCACGCTGGCTGCATCGTCCAAGTCCATCTCAGGTGAGGGCGATGCGGCGGCGACGCCATTGCGCAGCGGCACGTCCATCTCGGCCTTGACCTGCTTCAGCGGGCGCTCGTCGCTGGGCGTCGGCGGCTGCTTGCGCTTGCTGTGGGCGCCATTCTGTTCCATTGGCGAGGATGTGCGTAGGTGAGGAGAAGCGGTGTAGGTGCGGTAAAGGAGGGAGCGCGCAAGAGGGTGGCGGGCGCTCGGCTTGAAGAAATGGGTCGCGGTGAAGGACGGCGGCGTAGGCGACGAGAAACTTCTTTTCCAGGCTGAGGCGACTGCGAGCCGGCTGAGCATGCCCAGGTGTCACTACAATTACAAGTTTGCTACTTCCAATGAAGCACAAAACACACAATCGCGCAGAAACGTATTGTACAAGGCTAGTGAGCAGTGCTCTGCTGTCGCAAAGCTGAAGATGCCCCATCATTAGTGCCAAGCGTATGCAGGGCACAGTTCGCTTGGTGAGCGCATCTGATCTGCACCATCGTCATCGCAGACATCCCTACATATGCACACACCCTTGCCTACTCAGGGCAGTTTCATGCCAAATGCACAATTCCTAGAGATGCTCCTTCTAACATTTGAAATTTGGGCAACCGTGTATGGGCTGGCTACCTTCATAGTACAGACCCTGCCACGCACCTTCCGCATAATTTTCTGAGCACCCGATTGGACAGCCCAGTTTGGCGTTGCCGCACTCTGCCTGGCAGGCACGACGTGTCGCAAACGCCCCCAACTCAGCACAATGCATGATGAACGCGTCAGTGATTTAATTCGAGCAGCTAATGGGCTATGCTCTAAGGAAGGTCTTATTCGATGGAATTCGGACGTGCTGCAAAGTATGCTTTTATGTAAAGAAGAGGAAAAGACAAGAGGACTGCCTTCCAATCACTCACACAATGTCATTGTATCCGTGCTGGACGGGCAGATGTCGTTGGCGGTGCCACCGCTGGCCGCTGCCAGGATAGGCCACAGGCTCATAAATCTCTGGTGTCTAGGCCACGCCCAATGTCCCACCGCCGCTGCCTAGATCAGCTCTTCCTCCAGCTCATCCTTCCCAGCCACCTCACTCTTCTTACGGCTGGCAGGCTTCTTCTTTGGAATCTCTGCCTCCTCATCTTGCGCCTTTCTCTTGCGAGCGCCCTTCTTGACAGCGTCTTCATCCTTGGTCGGCGACGAAGCCACTACTTTGCCCGTCTTGATGTTCTCGATATCGTCCTTGAGCTTCTTCTTGAGCCTCAAGACGATATTACGGCAAGCGATGACTGTGCGACCGTTCGGGCGGGGTGCTTGCTACAGAACGTCAATTTATGTATACCGTTAGAGGAGCGCAGTAGTGAGTGCAAAGACGATGGACGCTTAGAGGCAACCGCACGCACATAGACCTTAGATTCGAGAGAAGTGCCGAGGGCATGCTCTGCCACCACGATGAGGTACGCCATCTGCGCGTATCAGTAAGCATCAGGCAAGAAGAGTGATTGGACTAACGCGTTCGGTATCTGTCCAAGCTGCAGCGGACGTCGGCTGAGCGCCAGTTCTGGTATCATTGTCCGACATTTTTGTGATTGGTCTGTACAGTCGATGGAAACTTTGATAAATCGATTTCCAAGAGTAAGTGGTAAAGTGTTGCGATTGCTTCAAGGAATCCAGAGCCAATTTCTAGAGATTCTAAGATGAGGGCCTGCCTTCACCTTCACCTTATCGTTGCTTGGTAGTGCTACGCGATGCGTCATCCTCGCTATGAACGAATAACGGTGAGTGGGCTTGACTCCAAATGATGTTCACCCTCACCATGCCTCTCACTGGTAAGGGCCCTTAAAGTGATGTGAATGATTATCTACTCTACCGAACAAAGATTGTTAGTCGCCACTTCATGCCTGTAGAGTTATCGCAGAAGTAAACCCCTGTCCAGTCTCCGCGCAACAGAACCCATTCAAGTCAAACCCCAATACGAGTCTCGACCACCTTCCCGCCTCGCCAAGCCCCTCTCAGGCCCCCGTCATCACACCACCCACCTTCGATAAACCACCATACATAAAACACCTTGCATAGCGATATTCCCCAGCCCATTCAAACAAACATTTATCAACCTCCGATCACCCCCAAATCGTTTTAAACCTTACGCTCCGAACTCAACCCTACATCTCGCCAACGATTTCAATGTCTCCACCCACGACCACAGCCCTATTCAATGCTGGTGCCGCATCTTTTCTCCCCTTCTCCCCCGCCGTGGGCTTGACTATCCTCCGCCTCCTTCCCCTACTATCCAGCACCGCAAGCCTGACCCACGCATACATGGAGCGTCTCACGAATTCTGCCTTCTTGCGCCTAGCGCCTGTAGATTCGGCAATGAGTCGTGGGTTGATGGGAGATGCGGCTCCAAAGCAGAACAGGACCTTGACAGAGAAAGAGGAAGGAACGGAGGAGTTGGCGAGGGCGAAGGAAGTAGTTGTGCCAGAGTGGTTTACGAATTTCTTCAACCAGGGGGTGTGGAGTGTGATTGGGTTGAATAGCGTGACGTTGATTTCTGCGGGGGCGAATTTGGTGCTGTTTGGGGACAGGCTGGGGGAGGGGAAGGTATGGTATCAGGTGGGCTTGATGGCGGCGGTGGCGCATTATGCGTTTGTGCCGCTTGTGGGGGAGAGCGTGAAGGGGTTGGTGTGTATGGCTGCGGAGAGGACAGTGGCCAGAGGGAAGGGAGAGAGCGAGGAGAAGGTGGACGGGAGGGCGGTAGGGTTCGTGAGGGAGTGGGTGGGTTATCACACGATGAGGATGTGTACGGTTGATATGCTTGCTTGGGGTTGCTTTGTTGTTGGTGTTGTAGGCGTGTTTGCTCAGCGTACTTAAATTGCCATGCGTGCTTTTTGGGCGATTGGGATTCGCTAACATACCGGTTTGGTGTAACAAAGTTGGAGCACATAACTCACTGGTCGCCCGTTACGACATTATCTCATACAATGAGGCCTGATCTGTGAGTTAAGGTACACACGCATAGACGCCTCTGACGGCTGTGGGTGGGGCATTGCGGGGCACTTCAACCGGTCAGCATGCACAGCCCTGACTGCTGCCTTCGCACTCCATCTGAACTCCACAGAGACACATTCCCTTTGCTCCGTCAAAGCCATTGTACTCATCATTCTACAAACCAACGGCGAGCTGGATCGAGCCCTGTTCTTTAGCGACTGAGACTTGCTTATAGCAAATGCCATGCGGCTCCTGCACTACAACGAGTTTGGGAGGCTTGATCTGACGACCTTCGATGACAAGACGATACCGCCTTACGCAATTCTCTCTCATCGATGGGGTGAATTCGAAATTGTTATTGAAGATATAGCGAGGAACACATACGAGGAGAAGGAGGAAAGCTTCCGAAAGCTGAAGTTTTGCGCTGATCAGGCAGCCAAGGATGGCTTGGAGTACTTCTGGATCGACACATGCTGTATCGATAGATGGAACCGAACAGAGCGTTCAATATCTATCAACTCGATGTTTCAATGGTATCGAGATGCGAATAGATGTTACGTCTTCCTGGCAGACGTCTCAGTTACTTCTAAGGCAGAGGCGTCCCAACGCAGCGATTGGGAAAAGGCCTTTCGCAAGAGCGAATGGTTCAACAGGGGATGGACGCTGCAAGAATTAATAGCACCAGTATCAGTTGAGTTTTATTCGCTCGAAGGGATGCATCTTGGCAGCAGACAATCTCTCGGGCAGCTTATACACGACATCACTGATCTCCCGATTGCAGTACTGCGCAATTGCCCACTAGAACAGTTCAGCACAACTGATCGAATCCGGTGGATTGAAGGGCGGTCTACGACAGAAGAAGAAGACATTGTATATTGCTTACTTGGGATCCTCCAAGTTTCCATGGCCACAGCGTATGGTGAAGGTCAGCAGAATGCTTATGATCGACTACGTATGGAGCTTGAAGCGGCTCGACAAACACCTTCAATGATCCCTTTTGCACCAAACCCATACTTCATTGGACGAGGATCGCAGCTTGCCGAAGTGCAGACACGTATGTTCAGCGCCAAGCATACTGCAACCACGATAGCCATCCTCGGACTCAGCGGCACGGGCAAATCTGAACTAGCGCTTGAACTTGCACACAAGACAGCGCAGGAGGACGAAACCTGCTCAGTCTTCTGGATAGATGCAAGTGGAATAGATAACTTCTACCAATCCTTTATTGGTGTTGCACAGAAGCTGGGTACCTCCCAACGGGTGGACCCTTTACACATGTCGCAGGCGTTGGAGAACTGCGTACGGAACCTGGAAAAAAGGTCTTGTTTGCTGGTTTTTGACAACACCGAGCACACTGTCATTCGCTCCAATGGCTCTTCAGCAACAGAGGTTGTAAACATTGCCGACTTTCTGCCACAATCTAAATCATGTACCATCGTATTTACTACAACCAATCTTGACGCGGCTAAGGCGCTTGCTCCAGAGAATATCATAGAACTGCAGGAACCATCACAAGACGCAGCTCTGGTCATGCTGCAGAACCGTCTAACAGCGCCGCTGTCCAGATCAGGACGACGAAAGGCTAGATTGTTGCTGAAGGAGCTGTCATATTTGCCTATAGCAATATCTCAAGCTGCTGCATGCATAAATGCCAGCGGCATGAAGATACAGGAGTACCGATCGAGGTTGCGCAAATACTGGGAAGTGATTGCGGCGGATCAGTCTGAACTGGAGCCCCAGCCTATCGTCACAAAAAGTCCCATAAATGCAACGCTTGGTGTCGCTATTGAACAGATCAATCGGACGGAGCCATTGGCTTTAGATCATCTCTATTTCACTTCATGCATCTACTGGAAAGATGTTCCGATCGATATCCTAAGTTCAGGCTCGCCACAGTCAAAGGAGCATGAAATTAGAACGCTAGTGAAATATGCGTTGATCGCTAGGCGGCCAGCCAGTTCTGCCCTGGATGTTCATCAGCTAGTCCATCAAGCTCTGCGTGAGGAGCTGCAAAGATGTGGCAAACTCGAGTTATGGAACCACAAAGCCATTGCGCATTTAGAGTACACAGTTCCAGGTAACGATTTTGAGGACAGGAGTCAATGGAGACGATTGCTCCCGCATGTAAGATACACTTTATCCTCAGCAATAGGGGATCAAGAACACATGGATAGGCTGGACCTTATGTGCAGGTGTGCCATGGCGCTCACTGATGATGGAGACTACAGAGAGAGCGAGCGGCTATTTGCGCAGAGCTTTTCATTGAGCAAGACCATTCTTGGGAACAAGCATCCTAAAACGTTATTCAGTATGGAAGGTCTAGCATTGTCATACAAGCAGCAAGGACGATTGGAAGAGGCGGAACAGCTTCAAGTCCAAGTCTTAGATTCAATGACGCGCTTACTTGGCGGAGAGCACATTGATACATTGGTCACTAAGAGCAACTTGGTTCACTTGTGGCAGGATCAAAGAAGATGGGAAGATGCTGAAAAACTAAATCTTCAGATCCTGGAAATCAAGAAAAGAACGCTCGGTGAAGAGCATACCGACACGCTCAACAGTATGACCACGCTAGGAAGGACGTATAAGAATCTGGGACAATGGAGCAAGTCCGAGTTGATTCTGAGAAGATGTTACCAGCTACGCCGTAAAACTCAAGGCGACGAGCATCCCTTAACGCTAGATTGCATGCACATGCTCGGTAGCGTGCTACTTTCTCAGCATCATTATGAAGAGGGCCTCGTAATGTTGGCGAAATGTTTGACCCTGCGCCAGAGGATTCTTGGTGACAAGCATCCTTGGACACTTGACACTGTGTACAATCTTGCCCTTTTTTTCAAGTTTCAAAATTGGCATGAACCAGCTTTGGGACTGATCAGATATTGCTTCGAGTCTCGCGAAGAGGTGCTCGGCGAGCATCATCCTGATACCCAAGAATGCCTGGAAATGCTCAATGACTGGCAAAAGGATCTCGACGAGTAAACAGAGATCACCGCGATCTCTAATTGATACTGTGAAGGTTTATTGCAAGAGCATCCCAGACAAAAAGCCTTGAAACGAAAGGCCTAGCACTTCAAGAGCTATAGTACACAGAGATCAAGACCGCACGTTTCAAAATATTAGCTGGCTGCAACAGCGTTGATACAGACTGCATCAGTCGCCGTTCCGGGAAGGTGCTACCTTACTCAAGCCGTCAAGCCGTCAAGCCGTCCAGTCAGAGACCGATAATTGATTACGACTTAAGCCTACCAAGCTTTACGAGACTGTACGACAACCCCTTCTTTGAGGCACACGCCTCAAACGACTACAATATTAGATGCTGTCTTTACAGCCTTTTGGAACCCATCCGCTTCGAGTGAGGGCTGCCTGTAAGATGCAGCAGATAGCGTAGCATCATCTCTTAACTGCGAAGAAGCGTTCCAAGGCCTTTTCCGCGACCTGGCTGCTTGCTCCTGGCAATAAACTCCCTCTGATCCACGTCGGCAGCTTTTTCTGTATCCTCTCACTGCCGTACCTCTTGTCCAGCATCAAGATCGCCGCATAGTCGCCTTTATGGCGAATCGCACGCCCAACGCACTGATTAACAGCACGCATGCACGCATTTTCATAGTAGTCTCTCGCCGCGGCTTTTCCATCTCCGCCCCGCGCGTTCTCCTTCGACGTAATATACTGCATCTTTGCTTTCCACTCGGCCGAATGTGGATTAGGGAAAGGCAGACCCACAACCATGACGCCGCGACCAAGCGAATCGCTGAAATTTATGCCTTCTGAAAGAGTTCCGCCAATGACAGCGAAGAGGAGTGCGCCTCGTCCATGGCCAGATGCAACGGCTGCGCTATATGCGGTCAAGACAGAATCAATGACTGCTTCTTTGGCTGCGGTAGAGCTTGTGGACTGCCGGTCACTTCGCTGCTCCAGGAATATTGGCTTAATGTTCATCAAGCGGTCCCAGGTTGTGTTCTTCGAAGATGGCGATGGTCGTTTCCAGGACGCAATGCAAGTGTCCAGGTAAGCATAGCTCGGGAAGAATACAACTAGGCCATCTGGAATTTTCTGTGCCATGCTAATAATGGCTTGTCCTAGGCTACTGATCTATGGGCAGTTAGCATGTACTCAACACCGTGGGCAAATCGCATACTGTGCTCTCCTTATTTCGGCCCTCGAACGTGAAATCAAATTCAGCCCCGTTCGCAGTAGTCGTAACCGGTGCTGCCATCAGGTTGGATGGAGGTATGACATGGCCACAAGATAGGGTCTGAATCTTCCTAGATTCAAGGTATGGGAGCAGATAGTGTTCGTAGTCGCTCATCTGATAAATTTTAGCACTACTCGATTGAGCAGAAAGGGTAAACTTACAGGAGACATGGTGCCACCGGCCAGCACGACGGCTCTCGCGTCTTCAACTATGTCCTTGAAATGGTACGTCGGGTCAAGAAGCATGTAGCGAAGACTCAATCCGCCTTCTTCTTCTTCTTTCGAGTAGAAGAAGCGACCTTCTGCAGAGGGGTTCATCAGCGAGAGGAGGAATGACTGCACGTGCATGAGCACTGGTACAGTCTTCCGTGGGGCAGTGTTTGCTCCTTGTTTCTTCTTCATGTCGCCTGGATCCTGCCTTTCCTCCTCTGCAAAGACTGTGTAGCCGTCGACCTTCCGCGCAAGCTTGCTGTCTTGCAGATAGGCATTGAGCTTGAATATATTAATCTGATCGACACCTTTGCCGGACATGATGGATACCATATCCACTAAACCATCTGTAGCTTTCGAATTGGAGTTGATTGACTGCAAATACTTGATGATGGAGTCGAGAATGCGGATGATCTGTGCAACATAAACGCGATTCTTGCCCTTGAGCCGATTTCTGAACTTTTGCAGGTAGGCAGTCAGCTGACCTCGAGCTTGCTCAACTTGAGCAAGAGTTACAGAGACAGAGTAGATCCCAGCTATAGCGTCCATCAAGTTATGCGCCTCATCAATAAGGACAATGTGGTTCTTCAGAGAAAGACCAAGCGCTTCTCGTGCAGATCTTTGCAGGAGTAAAGGGTACGGCAAAGTGACGATCTGACGTACGCTATTAGAATATTCCACGGGATTGAAGTGATACTCACCTCACAGAATTTGGTAGTGGGACGAGAAGCGTAGTACGGGCAAACACCCAGCTTTTTTCCCAGCACCCCCAAGTCCTCGATATCCCGAACTTTCGCAAGCGCATGATCTCGGAACTCATTCAGCAAGACTTCACTGTCCTTTGTGGGCATGAATGAGCATTTGCTCTCGCTCGATCCAGCTTGCTGCAGTTCGAGACACCGTTCGTTGATCGCTGTTGCATTGCTCAAGCAACTGACCTTGGGGTTGATACAAAGGTTCTTCCTTGAGCCCAGTGTGAGGTATTTTATATCTTCTATAAGCTCACTCATGTCTTCGCCTTGAAGCTCCTCGTCTAGATTGATAGCTGGCGGCATTCTTATTCTGGACAATTCACTGGCGAACTGAGTAAGCTGCGAATGTGTTCTCGAGCAGAAAAAGATCTTGGTTTCGTCAGACATCTCTTCATCTTCAGTCTTCGTTTCGCCGTGGACGTAACCGAGTTTATCCATCAATGTCTGAGTTTCTGCAGAGAGACCAGAATCACCAAATCTGCCAGACCTCTCCGCTTCTTGATCAGATTCGTAATCATCCAATGCGAACTGCGCCTCATTCTCCCCATGATGATCTTCGCTCGAGCTGACTTTGTGTCGCTTGTAACTCGGTGTTCCGGCAGCGGCACGCTCCTTGGCGCGTTTTTCTTTGGCTTTGATCTTCGCGAGGCGTTCATTGAGCTCCTGCCGGCGCCTGAAAGCTTCCTGCTTTCGCTGCTTCTGTGCATGCTCCAGCATCCAAGGAGGATCATCGCTATTTTTGGAATCAATCTCAAAACCGGCCTCGAAAGTGCGACGTTTATGATCGCGAAGCCAAGTCAAAGAACCGCAAATCAGACTTAGTGATTTGCCAGTACCTGTTGGAGACTCGAAAATACCGACTTTGCCATCTTCTAGACAGTCGTAGACTGCATTCATGAACTGGGTCTGGATCTCATAAGGCTCATATGGGTGGTGAAAATCTCGCGCCATTTTATCGACTGGCAATCTCGTAGGAGCGTTGCATTATGCAGACGCGTACAGAACACATGAGGCGTGAGAACGCGTTCGCCAAGACAAATTTCGCGCGCTAGCACGTGACATGCTCCGCTTCCTGACTCGCTTCCTGGAGTGTCATTGTTGTACTCAAACTTTCCCTGAGCTTCAGCCTTTGGCAAGCTTGCAACTTTTCATTGCGAAAGTCGTTAATAAGCACTACATACCTTATGTCCTAATGGAAATGACGTTCCGCCCAAATTGTACACCGGCTTTTGTTTTCCTCTTCGCATAGAGCATGTCCCACTTTGATAATTGCACAAACATACAGCTTGTAATGCATATCTCCATTTGCCGAGGTATGGTATGTGATGTGTTCTGTTGACGACCAAACACGCAGCGTCAATTGTCACCAGGATGGCGTGCTGTGACACAAGATCATCGAACACCAATCAACGCTTTGTGCTTGGAACACTTGCCACATCTCTTGAACCCTTGCGACCGCGACATCCAGCAAGCAGATGATGGAAGTGCTTGCTGACAATTGAAACATTCCTTTGCCATGCTGGCGTCTACATCAAAATGGCTTCTACCTTTGTTCCCGAATTTGCCATAATTGATTTCATACGCTCAGCATGACTGCAAACGAAAATCAGCCACTTTTGTCGCCGTCCTTATCGCGGAATGATAGTATCATATCGCATATCAATACCGAGGATGGGAAACCTCACCAACCATCACGATCCATCGAGGACGATGTTCTTCCCGAAACCTCAACACTAGGGCGAACACTCACATGGTCGAGTGCCTACATACTCGTCATATCGCGTGTCATCGGCAGCGGTATCTTCGCGACTCCTGGAGTCATTGTCAAGGCGGTCGGTAGTGTTGGTCTCAGTCTTACACTTTGGATATTCGGAGCTGTTATCGCGGCTTGTGGACTAGCCGTTGCTCTGGAGTACGGGTGCATGCTGCCTCGATCCGGAGGCGACAAAGTATACCTGGAATTCACCTACAGAAGACCTCGCTATCTAGCTAGTACGCTTCTAGCTGTCCAAGCGGTCTTACTTGGCTTTACAGCCAGTAACTGTATTGTCTTTGCACAGTACACCATGTATGCATTCGAGATTGAGGCCACAGACGTCCTCCGTAAAGGCCTTGCGGTCGGCCTGCTGACTGCAGTCACTGTTGTACACGGATGTTTCAGGAAGACAGGCATCGCTATACAAAATGTCCTGGGCTGGATAAAAGTGGCCTTGGTCGTCTTCATGGTCTTCTCAGGTCTTTTCGTGGTCATATTCAGGCCCGAGGGTCTCGATGGACGGCGAAGCCACTTTCCCACAGGAACAGACGTATGGAAGGATACCGAGTGGAGCTGGGGTACTATATCGACATCTCTCTTCAAAGTTTTCTACTCGTATGCCGGACTCAACAACGTCAGCAATGTCCTAAACGAGGTCCGTAATCCTGTCCGGACACTGAAATCAGTCTCAATCACTGCACTGATAACAGCATGTGTTCTTTACTCGTTGGTCAATGTTGCATACTTCATTGTCATTCCTTTAGACGAGATAAAGGAAAGCAAGGAGCTTATTGCAGCGCTGTTCTTTGAAAAGGTATTTGGACATACAATCGGCAAAGTTGTGCTGCCACTTGCCGTGGCATTATCAGGGGTCGGCAATGTTATGGTCGTCACATTTGCCCTGGTACGTTATTCTCTTACTCACTGCGTTGCCCACACTCACATTCGCAGGCGCGACTCAACCAAGAAATTGCGCGACAAGGTTTTCTGCCATATCCTGAGTTACTTGCTTCGTCGAAACCGTTCAATGCACCTCTGGGCGGTTTGATTGTGCACTATATTCCCTCTCTCCTTGTCATCACACTTCCACCCTCCAGTGAAGTCTACTCCTTCATCCTTGAGGTTGAAGGTTACCCAGGCCAAATCTTCGCACTGGCAACTTCTGCTGGTCTACTTTGGCTTCGCTACCACAGACCCGACCTCAAGAGACCTTTCAAAGCATGGACCCTCGCCGTAGTCTTGCGTATAGCGCTTTGCCTAGCTTTGCTCGCTGCACCGTTCTTCCCGCCAGAACACAAGAAGGATAATGGAATCTGGTACGCCACGTATGCTGTCGTCGGCATCAGCGTGTAAGTCCTCCCTCGAGATTAAACTTGATTGCGCAAGGCTAACACGTGGTTTTAGTGTGGTTTTTGGATTCTTGTATTGGTTTGTGTGGCTCAAGCTCATCCCGAAGCTGAAGGGGTATCGGGTAGAGGAAAAGGCTAGCATCCTGGATGATGGGACAACTATCACTCAGCTAATTCATGTTCCAAGATAGTGTGGTAGATGCAGTAGAGGACAAATTTGATCACGTCGCCTTTCAGATAGATTGCTATTGCACCTAATAAGGACCCTAGGGCCTTTTGCTGTGCAATTCTTCTGTGCGATAATTGCACTTGCACTGAGGATGACTGAACTTTCCACAATTTTACTGATTACTACACTTATAATCACAGGCAAATGAGTCGGCATATCATCCTCAACACGCCCATTGCACTGATGTGCAGAATAGCGCCAAGCGCTTGGAGCGATTTTGGTGCGGATCGATACATCCCTTGGTGTGTATTTCTAATCCGGTCACTTGTGTGTCAGAGTATATGACGTGCTTGCGGGGAACCACTAAGCTGACATATCAGCCATTCCACCTACTGTGTATAAAGCGACGACCTTTGGAATCTCAAAAGCGCCCCAAACAAATTCAGCAATTATCATGGCGACAGCTGCGGTTTCTCTGCCTACTCCTGCCCCTACCTTTTCCCCTCAGACTGTTCAATCTGCTCAGTCGATCGGAGAATCTGGCCCTCAAGAAGTTCATACAACCCTGAATTATCACAAACCGAATGAAGATGGTTCACCACCCCATCCAACATATGTAGATCGTCCCGAGACTTACGATCGCCCTGTTGAGACACACAATGTTGTAGTCAAAGACGCACGAGGTCGTGAAACAGACTTCACGCTTGACAAGAACGGTTTCCAGTTTTACAAACATCAAAGCGTTGAAAAGGATTTCCTTGATGATGATCAGATCAAAGATCAATATTACAAAGAAACAGAGCAGCTTCTAAAAGACGCGTAAGTTGGAATATAACTACAAGACGTGCGCAAATACTAACGAGGTGCATAAAGAACTGGAGCGACACGCATCCACATTTTCGACCACACGATCCGTCGTCAGCCACCAGGTGACGGTTCTATTAGTCGTCAGCTTCGAGGACCTGTGCAACGCGTTCACATTGATCAGTCCTATGATGCAGCACTCTCACGTGTGCCGTTTCATCTTCATGATGAGGCTGATAAGCTACTGCAATCTCGTGTCCAGATCATCAATGTGTGGAGACCCATCAAAACTGTGCAGCGAGATCCGCTTGCGGTAGCAGAAGCCAACAGCGTCTCAGACGACTCTTTGGTAGTTACGGAATTGATTTACCCAACTCGAAGAGGCGAGACTTATGCTGTCAACTATGACCCAGCTCACCGGTAAGTGATGATATTGAACCCTGATCGTGCATTCTGACGCGTGTTAGATGGTATTACAAATCGAAGCTCAGCCCAGAAGAAGTCATTCTTATCAAGTGCTTCGATTCAAAGAAAGATGGTCGTGCGAGGCGCGTCCCACACACTGCGTTCCACATTCCTGGTACTGAGGACAAGGAGGGTCGCGAGAGCATTGAAGTGCGTGCTCTGGTATTCCATGAGCACGAGAGCTTGGAATAAACCTGGAACCCATTTCTCTTGCTGTCTCGGGCTATTTCATACTCAATTGATTCCAATACCTGAATTGTGAACAGTAAACAACGTTGTTCTTTTTCATGAAGTAAAGTCAAAATAACGTTTTCGGTGATGATTTGGCCCTGTATATATCAGATAGAGGTATAGGCGACATCGAATGCCGTGGGTCATATCGAGGCTACACTAACAGCAGGGGACCGTTATGCAGGGGTGTGGGCAGGTTTTCCTGCAGCCGACCCCGCGTCGGCCCGCTCATCCCTAGGTATAACGTCTGAACATCATACAGTATACCTCGCTCGCCAGTGCCATCTGGACTTTACGTTCTTGACTTACTTTAACATCGGGCGCCCTCATTAGACGACTGTCTCCACCAGATTGTTTTTGTACATACTGCGCCGCGATGATCAGTCTGCGTACCCTCGGCGATTTGATTTGTTTGATGCTGGTGATGATTGGAGGGAATGCGCATCTTGACCGCAACAGGCTCGAGGAAGTTGTTCCAAGACGCGAAGTTTTGTACGTTGGCGGTCGCTATACAAACATCACAGCTAGTCTTTCCCATCATTTTCCGGACGCGGCTGACGGATTCAGGATCGTAACACCAACACAACGTCCATGGCATTGACAGGCCAGATCTATGTCGAAAAACTGTCGCCAAGCCCAGAACTACGGGAGAAGCTTCTACCGATCATCTTTATCGCAGGTGCAGCCCAGAGTGGGACAAACTTTCTCGAAACTCCAGATGGCAGACCTGGATGGGCATCGTACTTCGTCGCAAAAGGACATACAGTATATCTGTCAGATCAACCGTCTCGTGGCCGGTCATTCTGGCATCCGGGGCAAGGCACTCTTGGAACCATCGGCTCACCAGAAACGGTTTCGAATATCTTCACAGATGTGGCTCATAATGGTAATCAGTGGCCACAAGCCAAGCTGCACACTCAATGGCCCGGTACAGGTCGTATGGGCGATGCAACGTTTGATGCATTCTATCGAAGTCAACTGCAGCTTCAGACTGACCGATTCATCAGTGAAGAGGAAAACGCACAGGCCTACTCAGCTTTGGTAGACCTTGTCGGCGAATGCTATATCATAGCTCACTCACAGGCCGGAGCATACGGTGAGTGATCAATCACACATGCTTGACACAAATAGATTGATGATGTGTAGGCTGGAGGGTTGGAGATATGAGGCCGGATTTGATCAAGGGCCTTATACAACTGGAGCCATCTGGACCGCCGTTTACCCTGCGCCCACCCTTTGGCAATGACCCTGCTTTTGCTTTTGGTCTCACAGACCTAGCAATAGCATATGAGCCGTCGGCGGGAAACAACGCGGAGAATATCGAAACTTACATCGAGCCAGCAATTGATGCAGATCACAACGAGTGCATTCTGCAGACGAGTCCGGCAAAACAGCTAGTCAATCTAGCGAAGATTCCGCAACTTGTCGTGACAGGAGAAGCATCCTTCCATGCGCCGTATGACCATTGCACCGTGAAGTATCTCGAGCAGGTTGGTGTAGAAGTAGACTATGCAGACCTTGGGAAGGAGGGTATACATGGTAACGGACACATGTTCTTTATGGAGAAGAACAATATGGAAATTGCAGATCGTGTGTATACATGGATAGCAAGGAATTAATTATATATCTACATGTAGTATACCACAAAGGCTTGTTGTCTACGTCGCAAGCTTACAAACTTGACCCGGCCTTGCTTGCGCCAGGGAAATTCTGTTGGATGACGTCCCACAATGGTTCACCCCCCTGAGTGAGATCTTTCCAAGCTGGACATGCGAGGCTTGTAATGGGTCCCGTCAGTACATCAGACACCATGTTGATGGGCGCTGTCAAAGTGGCAAGAAGAGGCGAGAGTGAATTAGGGAGGAAAGTCTTCAGCACTTCCATGACGAAGCACATAAGATTGTTGTCCTCAAGAAGCGAAACCGAATTGAGAAGTCCACCACTTATGTTGTGTAATTCCAAACCCGAGAAAGAGTTGACGGTGCCGGTGTTACCACCGATGCTGTGCACTATTAGCCTAGAAAAACCATAGTGGCGTAGAGTTCAACTTACCTTCCGAGTTCCGGATGCTTCATCACCCAACTCACGAGATCTAGGTTCATGGGTACAAGACCATACTCGCCCGACATTCTGTACCAATTTTGAGGGATGGTCTCGTGGCCTTCTCGGTACTCAAGGTTGCCCTGACTGTCTTCGAATACACCAAAGAAGCTTTTGAAAACATCTTGGGTGAGTATGCCTTCAGGACTGGCCGAGGAGTGATTCGAGAGTAGACGGCCGAGAAACATGTAACCGGCATTACGGCTGATCATGCCAGTGATAGGCCCATAGTAAAAGTTCGGGTTGTGTTCGACACTGTAGTTCCAGCGGCGAGCCGCCTGATCGGCCAGGAGATCAATGGAGAGCACCCCGTTCTCATCTGCGCGATCATGGAATTCACGGAACAACGTCATGTTCATTGTCCACGAATTACCAGTCACATAGAGATCGTTTCGTGTGAGGGACGAGTCCGACTCGATCCAGTTATGAGATCCTTGGAGACCACGAGGGTCGCCTCCTTCTGTCAGTACGTGATAAATTCTGGTATTTCAGGGATTGAGGGACTCACCTAGAAGGCCGAGAACATTGCCCAATATGTTATCAGCCCCTTGGTTGTTGCGGGTGCCACCAATCGAGAAACCAGGACTGAGAGACAACGGATTTCCGGTCCAGACAGTACCCATAATCCCCAGTATGAGAGCAAGATCGATGCCCATGCCGAAGACTAAATACTTGCGTGAGACCATGCTCCAGCAAGACAATTGAATAAAACTGACCTTGGTTGATAGCGGTGACTACCTCGAGGTAACTGACAACACCGTCGTGTGAGATATAATTATGATTCGCCAGAGCGTTAAGTCCCGGGCAAGGTCCTCGCTGGTCATATTTGCCAGGAGCTCGGAACGCGTGTTTCCCGGAAACATCGATTGGCTTGCTTGAGTCGAAGAGAAAACGTTTCTCCCCAGCGAGCGATCTGACTGCCTCCACTGCAGCACTTAGAGTCTCGGGAGATGTCGACGCGAGGTTAGAGGCGGTAAGAGTCGGAAAAGCATCGCTTGGTAGTACGAAAAGTGTTAGAAGATGCGTGATAGAAAGCTTCATGATGTCAAAAGAGTGAATACGGTCAGCGGCTTTCCTAGACTCAGGAGTGGATGTCGAAAAATATGGATAATCGATGCCAGAGGTCTACATTGAGGTCACTCGGCAAATGTGTGCACCTTCAGCCCGTGCAGGGATTCCAAGGAGGATCTGCTATTGCTTGTTTGTCATCCGCGCAAAGCGTCCATGCGCAAATACAAGGGAAGCGCGGTTCGGTACTACATACCCGATAGGCGCCAGAAAGGAGGTTACATCTTCTCCTGGACACGAAGCAGGCTGTTTGTTGATCTTTCGGAGATTTCCTACGCAGTGGGGAATCGATCCAACCACATCCACGCATTTGGAATTGGGGATAGCAACGATAGGCGACGTTTTCACGCTGTGCACCGTGCCCACCATGTGGTCGGCCCGCCCTGAAGGTTTCGGGCCGTGCGCTACCACGCTTTTCGCAACGTTCCCCCACGCTGGTACCGTTGATCCACGATGATCTTGACCTTATAACGTATGTCCGTGCGAATAGGTACACGGTCAAGCTGGCTAGGAGGCAGTGAGCGCAAGGCGGTCTAGATGAAAATAATTACGAGTCCCACGCACGGGCCTGAGGTGTTCACGGACTAGGTGAAAACCAACCTCTTCATACGACACGGGATCGTGAAACGGCTGGTAGTGCTCCCCGCTCCGGTGAGCTTATCTGCATCCATCTACACTAAAATTCTTCCATCCGCACCAGTAGGGGTCCTGAGGGCATCGAGCCGCAGCGAATGACGATAAGCCAAAAGCAATTTCGCGGACTCGAATTCGAATCCATGCAAGTTGAATTCCGGCACACCTTCCTTTTCAGTGGTCGGACAACGGTATTGTGTAGTTTGCACAAGCTGGGTTGGAATTTCCTTCTGTTGTTTTAGGACGCATTGATCGCGGCTAAACTTGCTGGAATAGCTATTACGTGAAAACAACGCTAATGGAACAGGACTTGCGCTGAATCCTGCGGAACTTGTTCAAGTGTGATGAAAGAGTAGATATGTTTGATTTCGATAGTACAGTAAATATGCTTGGTGGCCGCTAATGGCACGTTTGCGAGAGAAGAGAAGTTATGACTGCTGCAAAGGATAATGTATGCCTTTTGGTATCCAACGGTAACCTGACTTTACACCTGCTCCTTGGTTACGTGATTTGTATACTTCCTTTCAGATTCGAAATCCATCCTCGTGCTTGGATGTAGGCTGCTAGCCTCCATGTCTACCAGTGGAACGAAATCTCCATCGTCGTCAAGTTTGGGTTTTACCGAGATCTTTGCCAGTGTGTCCGATCTTGATGTGCTTGTGCCTGAGAGTCCGGTCGGCTTTGTCGTCTGACCCCGGGCAGAGTGGAAAGTAAGCTTGACCTTCGGCCACAGTTTAGAGACCAGGTATCGGTGAGCCGGCATAGAACCGCAGATGATCGAGACATCGATCTCGAGTAAACTCCAGAAGCCGGCCTCGAAGTAATCCCATGTGATGTTCTGAGAGTTGGCGAAATGGGCCAGCGTATACAATCGTAGGGCGGAGATGACGATAACAATGATACCAACCGAGAACATGGCCATTACCATCAACTTCCTCCTGATGTTCATGTTGAGGCCTGCAAGGTGCTTCAACGGAAGTATCATCACGATCGTATCGAGGATGATGTTGATGCCAGCAGCGATCCAGCCCTGTAAGTGGATGTCGCTGCATGTGCCCTTATGGAGTCCATCCCATTGCGTCCATGCGTAGCTGATAGGCGTACACTGGAATGTTGTTGCAAAGAAGAAGGCAAGAGTGTAGGCAACCGATAGGCCCATCACTCCGTAGATGATGCGTCGGAACTCCCGCGCAGGGAAGACTCTAAGGTAGAAGCAGAGGATGGAGATCTTGGAAACGCCAAGGGCAAGAACATAGAATATCTCCCCGTAGAAGTAGTACCGAAGTACGTTACTTATCTGGTAGTCCTTCAATGTCCACATGTCGCGGCCCAGACCATTGTCAACCACTGGATGTATGTTAGAGTCAACTGCCTTACTAAGCTAAAGCATGGAGAGACTCACAGTAGAATGCAAAGATAGCGGGGGGGATAGCCAGTGCGACCACAAGTCCCATGGTAGCATCATCCCAAGACATCTGTCGGCCATTTTTGGGAAGACTTGCACCCAGTCGTAGGGCATAGGCCAGTATTGCGATTCCCACGCCAGTAATTCCAATGGCGATGAACGAGTTACCTTTATCGCGGACGGGTACTCCGCACCCTTTGCCAGAGACATTTTTGGTTTCTGTTGGATCAAACCGTCAGCTCAATGAGGTCATAGTGAGTGTAACTGGGCGCCTTACGAAGTAGCTCATATACAGTGCATGTCTTTGCAGAGCAAGCACCTACAGCTGCGTTTAGGGCAGCATTGGTGCACATGCATTCGGAAGTGAGATCTGTAGCACATGCCGACTTAGGGATCTCCAGCATGAAGCATTTCAGCTAATTCTTCTGGTTAGCAATGGTTTGCTGAAACTGGTAAAAAGGGCGAGCGGAGACCTACGGAACACTCTGGCATAGCCGTGGCGAGATTAGACAGAGCATCTTGGGACTTGACAGGCAAGATGGATGCAGCCAGCACAAGCAGAGTAGTGATGAATCGCATGGTGATATCTTCTTGCGTGATGTTGACTTCCTCAGCACGCAGAATGAGTGGATGGAGCGGACAAGTGATACTGTTCAAGCACTTCCCGCAACGCTGCTTCCGACTCCTTGTACTCCCTTGAGCCAGGTACCAGCTACCGCCAAGTTTTCATCACACCATGGATCAGGGAGAGTTCCGCACCGGTATGTGCGTGCATACCGACATGTTCCCGTCTCTCTGGTTCATGGGCAAGGTGGCAGGGGAGCTTTGTTGCGAGGTGTTGGGCTTCATACCCTGCACGGTAGAATAGGCCCGCTTGCACCTGGCGAAGGATTGAGTTGTCAGGAGTAGCTGATGCAACGCGAAAATCCTGCCTCTTTACGTGAGTCCGATACAGGCATCTCGAGTCAGCGCTTGTGGTACAATCGCCGAACGATGGTTTGCCGGGACGCATGCCGGATTTTCAAGCCGTATACAAGACGACCTTTGGGTCGCGTAACGCGGGAGATGGAACTCACAGGCACAAGCACTTGAAAAGAGCTGCGGTGTGAAACTTTATTCGAGTACGTGTTGGCAGCCTTGCTTTTTCGTGAGGCTTCTGTCGTCCCAATGTGGCAAAGACGAATCTAGCACCCCTGCAGACATGGGTAGAGTTTCGGGGTTAGCCGTTGACAGTTGAGAAAATTATTCCGATTGCAGCCAAAGCAAAGCGGGGACAGGCCAAGAACGGTCGGTTGTATGTAAGCGCTGAATTGCAGCGATGATCCCAATTACCACCACCTCTACCCTGAAGCTAGTACTAGCGTGCTGAGTCGCTGTTCTGTGTTACCTAAATGCCTGTATATATCTTCATTGAAATAAACTCCATCTGGACTACCCAGGCAGTCAAGCCAAGGCGGCCAAATTCCAACTTTTTGTCATTCTTTTATTTTAGACCGCGCATACAAAGACTGTCAAGATGAAATACGGTGCGATTGTTGCAGTGCTCGCTTCTGCTGTCGCGGCACGTTATATGTAAGCCAGAGTCTGCCGCTGTTTAAGATGGGTCTTGGCTAACACGAGAGACAGCGATGGAGCCGAACACACGCCATTTCGTGGCGCTAATGTTAAGCGTGCTCTGAACAGCACCGCGACAGAAACCACTCTTGAGGATTATGAGTATGTCGTCGTCGGCTCTGGGCCCGGTGGTGCACCTCTAGCCGCCAGACTTGCTATCGCTGGCCACAAGGTACTGTTGATCGAAGCCGGCGGTGATGAGACCAACTCTACCGAGTACAACGTACCGGCTCTCCACGCAGTGGCGTCAGAGTACGAGCCAATGAGGTGGGATTACTTCGTTAAGCATTTCGACGATGAGAAGGAGATTGAGAAGGACACCAAGGTCACTTACGAATTGGCCGACGGATCTCGCTACACTGGAGCCAACCCGCCAGCAGGAGCCACCCCACTTGGCATTCTGTATCCTCGTGTCGGATCTCTGGGTGGCTGCTCATCTCACAACGCCTTGATCACGATCTACCCTTACAAGAGCGATTGGCAGTATATCCAGGACATCACAGGCGACGCCACCTGGGCTCCTAATGCTATGCGTAAATACTACGAGCGTCTTGAGAAGAACCGCTACCTGCCGAGCAGCATTGTGGGTCACGGTCTCAGCGGCTGGCTCGAGACTTCATTGACCGAGCTCACCCTCATCGCTCAAGATTTCAAGGTCCTGTCTTTGGTTCTCGCAGCTGCCACCGGAATGGGCAAATCCCTCCTTGGATCTCTTCTCACGACTGTCGGCGGCCTTACCCAAGTTCTGCTCCGAGACATCAACCACCCAGGCGCAAACCGAGACTCGGAAGAGGGCCTATGGCAAGTCCCGTTGGCAATGAAGATTCCTGAGTACAAGCGCGCTGGTCCTGTCGACTTCCTGAACCAGGTTGTTAACGCCAAGAACGCAGATGGCAGCCGGAAGTACCAGCTTGACATCCAGCTCAACACTCTGGTGACCACAGTCAAATTTGAACAGGTTGATGGTAGCAAACCGAAAGCTACTGGAGTTAACTTCCTTACTGGAAGATCTCTGTACGGCGCTGATCCTCGTCGCCAGTCTGGTTCTGCCACTGGAAAAGGTACACCCGGCTCCGTCACTGCCACTCGCGAAGTTATCTTGTCCGCTGGCGCCTTCAACACTCCCCAAATCCTTAAGCTATCTGGTGTAGGCCCTAAGGATGAACTTGAGAAGTTTGGCATTCATGTTGTCAAGGAGCTGCCGGGTGTGGGCACAAACCTCCAGGATCGCTATGAAGTTCCCGTCGTTGGTGAGGCACCCAGCCCACTTGCCCTCCTCAAAGGTTGCACATTCCTCCAGGGACACGATGAGTGTCTCGAGAAGTGGGAATCCAGGCCTATCGAGAAGGGTGCATATGGCAGTAACGGAGTCGCTCTTGCGATCACTAAGAAAGCGAGCAACTCTCCTAATGGCAACGCTGATCTGTTTGTTGCTGGCTGGCCGGCTTACTTCAACGGTTATTATCCCAACTACTTCCAGAACGCTACCGCAGGCGGCAACCACTGGACTTGGCTTACTCTCAAGGCGGAATCTCGCAACAATGCTGGTACTGTCACACTGCGCAGTGCCAACCCACAGGACGTGCCTGAGATCCGCAAGCGCAACTTCCAAGTTGGTGGAGATGAAGACCTTGACGCTCTGGTTGAGGGTATGAAGTATGGCCGCAAAGCATTTGCAGATCTGATTCCTCTGGATGGACGCTTTACTGAGGTTTGGCCTGGAAAGCAGGTTCAGACAGACGCGCAATTGAGGGAATTTGCTAAGTATGAGGCATGGGGTCACCACGCATCTTGCACTGCTCCTATCGGTGCCGATGACGACGAGAACGCCGTCCTTGATGGTAACTTCAAGGTCCGTGGTGTAGACGGGCTCCGAGTCGTTGACGCGTCTTCTTTCCCGAAGATTCCGGGTACCTACCTTGCCCTGCCTACTTACATGATCTCCGAGAAGGCCGCAGATGTCATTCTCGCCGCAAGCTCCTAGTCGCCCACGCAAAGCCCCTTATACCTATTATTAAATCATGTATTTTAATTTGACCCATAAGAATCTAACCCTTCCATTCGCTCCAAGGACTTTGCCTTAGGTGACTAAAGCCATAATGATAAAGTATCTTGTCTTTTGAAGCTAACATCTAGCTGTTGGTACAAACGAGGACCTGCGGAATGGGGTGAACCTTGAGGCTGAACAACCCACTGACAAAGTTGCTACAGCCTACCTCCATGATTGGCTCGCTAATATTGGTTCTGTACTCGTAGGTACTTACGCGGCTTGCAGCGCCCAGCCAACAACATCATCACGCAAATATGGCATTCCTTTCTCACAACAAAGATGAAATCCAGTTTGAAGCGATAATGTCTTGTTTTGTCAAAGTCTTCGAACCCAAATGCGATTATATGTGAGTGTATACAGACAAGCGACACGGACGAGATTTGATGACTTATCCGTACTACAGTACGCAGACCAATCAGAGGCAGTCGCCGCTCTTGCGTCTGCCTATTGAACTACGAGACAAAATTCACCGCCTTACATATGACACGGCAACTCTGGAGTTCTGCATGGTTCTGGAACCTGAAGGCCCAAGAAAGAGCTTAATGCCCCAGTACTCAACGCTCTCACAAGTTTGTCGGCACTTGCATCACGAATGGCATTTTCTCCAGCGGATCGCGACTACTCTCATCGTGTCAGCGATGTTCGATTCATTCAGTCAATTCGTGGATGCGATTAAACGCTACCCAGAGCAGGTGAACCAGGTACAGACCCTGTGTATCGACGGACAGCTTGCATTCAGCATGGTGGAGTATTACAACGGCCGCCCTTCGGAGGCATCGAATTGCAGCGCGATAACAGCGAGTCAACTTTTTCCAGGATTGAAATTAGTATTGAGGTCAGAGACAAAAACTCAAGCGGAGATCTTCAAAAAAGCTGTACGCTATTGCTTTCAAAGGAGGGGTATCATGACTGGATGTCATGTACGTCTTAGACCAACTAGCTTGATGTCGTAGGACAGGTCAGGAGGCTGCAGCGTCACTTGTACCTTGTTGGTTGTAAGATTTTAGCAGATCAAAGCTATGCCCGCGTTTTGCTCTTATGATTGGCAACTTGGTTACTACATACATCCGCAACGGCAAATGACCTGCATGGATGTCTCAGCCTGACCGATGACTAAGCCTCAGGAACAGATGTATTCGACTATGACGCGCTACATGTGGACAGAAAACAATATTTGAGTTGGTAGTGAAAGCACGGACTGCTTTACTCAAGACAATAGCGAAAGCAAACTAGTAGCGTCGCGCTAGTTTGGCGGAGTCTCTGTAATACGCTCAGCATTCACGTAAGACCTACCTTGTTTCTTTTCCATCCTTACATACTGCGACAACCAGAGTAAGGTCGAACATGATGGCATCTTCTGGAGGTGCGTACGTCAGCGCAGATGCTCAACTCTACGACGCAGTGTAAGTGGTTGATCGATAGAATTCTACACATGTCTTGACAGCACATAAAGGCAAGCTCAAAACCAACTGAATTCGCCTTTCTTACAGCTTCCCGCTGAGCTGCGGAACCAGATCTACGACCTTTTCAACGTAGCGACCACTGTCCATTGCGTTCAGACCTATCCCCCATCTCGTCCCTCGTCACCAAGATCGAAGTTAAAGCTCGTTGGGAGAATACCAAACTTGGCTCAAGCCTGCCGTCAGACCTACCACGAATGGAACTATACCAAATGTTTGTCATCAGGCAAACTACACGTCACAGGGTCCTGCTTCTTCGATCAATTCATGCTTGGGATGCATCGCCGACAGCTGCTTTACCAAGTTCGAGAGCTCCATCTGGACCAAGAAGTCGTTTGGTGTGTCGAGAGAGACTTTAAGTTCGGTGCTCATTTGGAGGAGCGCACGAAGGCTTTGAGGAACGGATGCTTCGCTTCAGGCCTGTTACCAATGCTTGACCTTGTAGTTCTGCATGCGATTCCCAAAGGCGACTCAACTCTTGCCGCTGTCCGATTTTTCTTTGACCGAAGTACAGCACGAATCACCTTTTCGTGGACGCGTAATGCAATGCAATCAAAGCCACGAGAGTAGATAGAAATCGCACAGAGTCATGGAGCTATGAATGAAGTCAAGCATTGTCCTTAGTCAGATCGGATTTCGTAATCATATGGGAGTGAAAAGCCAAGGTGAAAGCAGAAGATGAAGATAGGATTTGGAGGTTGGATCACGTAGCGCCTTTTTTCCTTCTTGTAACAACCAACCCCGTCTCAGTTTTTTTGGTATTTATTTTTGCCCTTCCCATACCATGTTAAGACCACGGATCTGACCTCCATAGATTCCATAGGAGACCATCGCAGTTTGCGCAATCGCAAAAGAGCGATTTCTCCGCCTCATGCGCGTACCAACCACATGAACGATTAGAGCGTCTCTGTCAAATAAAAACACGCACTATATATGCCTAGGCAAATTTATGCCAGATCGAGGAGGCATTCTTCAGTACACGATGCTCCAGGTAGATCTGTGATTACTGGACAGTCGGATTCAAGCAGCTTCTGCTGGATCTTGAGGTAATTATACTACAACGTACGATTGAGAAGACCTCGGATCTCCGGAATTGAGTGCAGATCTGGATCTTTTCTCTCTGAAGATTCAGAAGGTTTTATTATTTGCAGACGAGATGACCAGTTGTTGTTGGGCGCGTGCTGCATCAAAATCCGCCGTTGCTGGGAAAGACAAGGTTAATGAACACAGCATGTCAAAGCTGATCTACGAAGCATGGAAGATACTACTAGTGATGCGAGTGTTTCAGTGGATCTTATTGAGCATAAATCCATGTTCCTCCACGGCGAGCATGAACACGGTAGGACGGATGGATCGCCATGATATGCTCCGTTCTATAAGCTGCGGATCCTAGATAGCGCTCCGATGTAATAGAGCCAGGAACCTTCGCACTCGTGCCTTGAAGATTCCTTCAGAGTTGGTTTTCTTCTACATCTTCCTCCAGACACAATGTTTTGCTTGGCGCGGTTGCGTGTGACGTCAACGTTGTTAAAATATGAACGAACACTGACGAAGAGCAATCTTCGTCAGCGTAGCAACATGCAATGACAAGTTCGATGCAGATAAATTCTTCCTACTGTTGGGCTTGAGGATCCCCGTCTCAGAAATCCTGACCACACTGACTGTATAATCCACCAACATGCCTCAACACCACCTTCCAACCGGCACAATCTCGTATCCAGACGAGAAATGTGACTTCCCAGCATTTCCTCGAGTGGGCTTTGGAAAGGCGATCGCAATTGGCATTGGCGCAGGTGCTGTTGGAGCTCTTGTGTAAGTGTATGGTCACATTCAGTCGCGCAAACTAACGTGCATCAGTATGACTGGTTCCAACTGGCTCGAAATGCTTTTCACGAAACGACCTCCCTCGTATGTGCCAGCGCGCACCCTCGGCAATCATCTTGGTGTATCGCCAGAATACTACTCAAAGAACACCGACCTTCTCAACAATGCGCATCACTACGGCATGGGCATGCTTGCTGGTTCTGTACGCGCTATTATGAGTTACTACGGTATCATTGGTCCGGTTGCGTCTTTCATGCACACGGGGATGAGGATTTTGATGGACCAGACGGTGGAATTGAGCGCGGGTGTTAGCGCGCTACCTTGGACGTGGCCGATCAATGAGCAAACAATTGATGTTCTGCATAAAGGCGTTTATGCGCTGATTACAGGATATATATGTGATAAGATAGTCAGGGGGGTTGATTGGTTCAACTAGGGACATAATTCCGTTACCAATTCTTTTGTTGGTTCAGAGCGTATAATGCCTAAGGAGACTGAACCGCATAAAAAACGACCGTTGTTAGCATCCAATCTACCCAAAGTATTCTTATACCTGACCGGACAAAGGTCTGGTCATGTGACGCGTGAGGCATTTTCTTTCATGACTCGAGCGAGAAGCCCACTATCTCGATACGAAAGTGTTGCAATATTTGCAATAACGACTCTGCCAAAGGTGCAGGTAGTACCGTTTGAGGGACAGCTTAGACTTGATTACATCATTGCGACTTGCTGACCGGAATACGCTCGTGCAGTGGCTGACAGCGCATCTGCTGCGTAATCGACATGCTCTCCAGCAAAAGTCGACATAAAGTAGTAGCTATGATTGTACCCGAACTGTCGGCGCAACTGGATCCCGTGAGCGACCCCTGCTGCCTCTGCTGCATCCATAAAATTGTCCACAAGCAACTGGCCCTCGTCCGCGAAATGATCCGCCGTACCCTAGAATTCACTTTTAGGACCAAGATCGTGCAGTGGAGAAGCATGGTTCTTACAATGTCAATGAGAATCTTGAGGTCCCCCTTCCACTCCTTGACAAGCTCAGTCGCATCATTTGCCTTCCAGGTCTGCAAATCATCTTTCCCAAAATAGGCTGCAAAAGCTTTCTTTCCCCAGGGACAGTTCATTGGGTTTGCAACTGGCGCAAAGGCTGAACAAGAGACGTATTTGCCTGGATTTTTGAGGAACTGTAGTGCTGCACGTTATCGCCCAGTCTTATAAGACAGACTTTTGCGAGATACATACCAGTGTAAGCGCCCCATGTCCACCAACGCATAGTCCAGTCAAGCTCATACGGGTACTATCAAGCTGTTTGAAAACGCTGAAAAGCTTGTCCGGCAACTCTCTCGTCAAGTATGTGTACATTTTGTAGTTCTTTCCCCATGGTTCTTGCGTAGCATCTACATAGTAGCTTGCGCCCGTACCGAGATCGATCGCGTCATCTTCGCCGGGAATATTCAGGCCACCTGGTGGGTCACTAAATTAGCCACGATTTTAGCGCAGACGATTGGATCTTACGGGGACTTGTATCGGGATAGAGTACGGCTATCCCCCGCTGGCTAGCTCTTTGCTGAAAAAACCCTTTCTCAGAGCAATTGTCCGCGGTACAGGTCAAGCCAGAGAGATACATAAGAACAGGAACTTTCGATCCATCGTCCTGAAGTGCTTGCGGTGGCAGGTACAGATTGAGTGTCATTTGACAAGACACAGAGTCCGATGCGTGGCTTAGTTTCAGCATGTTACCGCCGAAGCACCGGATAGATTCTTGGATCGTAAAGGCCATCTCTGTTATTTGGTCCGACCGTTGATTTACTCGGCTGCTGCGTAGCTCCATATATATTATACATCGTCTGAAGATATATCCCGATCGATTTTGCCGAATACGAATTTCAAGGTGGGACCTCCTAGAGCTGGGGCCACTCTCATGCAGAGGATTACTATCTTCCAGTCATACCGTATCACTGTGCTGTTTGCACACTACTCAGCCAACCTACTCTTTGGTACGCGACAAGTTACCCAGTATTAATGTTGTTGTTTTCCAGTCTAGTTGCGTATTGCCTGCGCTATCCAAGTGCCAATGCACAGCAGAGCTGAGTCAATATTACTTTCAATGATATGAAAATCTACAATTTTCTGATCACAGACACTTTGTTTCAAAGATTTTTGTATCGCTGGCAAGTGGCAGAGGGAAGAATTCTATGTCAAGTAATGGCAGCAATGACTGTCTGATCAGAGAGTTCTCATTTCCATAGATTAATCTTGGCAGTGATGCGCGCATCCATATACGCTGTGATTCAAGCCACCAAGAGATGAGACAACAGCTGTCCGATATATTCGATCGACGCGTATTCAGCCTCTATCATGATGATCAAAGTGGCAAGAACCAACCGTGATTGACACATCAAGCTCTTCTGTCCAGAGATATGGAGAAGCACGGTTGTGGTCATCGCAGCCGAATGAGGCAGCTAGGAGCGGGGGACGTCAGCTATTTTGGAAGCTGACACGCAGCGAGGCGAGTAACATACCTTTTCCGACAGTTGATCGACAAGTTTACAACAGACTTCATCAGAAGCAGTGGAAAGTAATTCGTTCAAGTGAGTACGTAGGCGCGTTGATGACAGGTTGAGCGCGCAGCGCTCTTCCACCAATAGGTTCTCTCCTGCTCGGAGCACGGCTTCTTCCACACCGATACGCTCACGTTTGTTCCATGATCTTGATGATCTGAAATATGACTCTAGAGTAGAGGGAAATCGTCTGAGTCTCCCAAGGCGCTGCGCATTGGCGCAGATAGAGCCTTCCTTGAATTGCGCAGTGTGCAGGAGATAAACCGCGTTCTCTAGGCTTTCGAGTCCCAGTTCTCGTGCAGTATCCATGAGCAACTCGAGACGCTCATGGAGTGGCGATGTAATGGAAGGTCGCGAAGGCTGGTGGGTGTCTGTCGATTTCGATTGTATGGGCGAACTGAGAAGTGATGCTTGAGTTTCATTTCGGTCGCTTGGGACTGGGTACCAAGTCGTCTTGACAGAGGAACCTTGGTCTCCAAAGCTCTGAGATTGATGGAATTCTAACTCCAGAGATGAGACTTCGGGGTCTTCATCTTGCCTGGTCCAATGATTGGGCAAGGATAGAGACCTATGATCTTGCGGGAATGTGTTCTCATGCCGGGGATTCTTCAAAAAGCATTGATCGTTGTAATCAATCGTGTGTGATGATTGTCTACTCCAGATTGCTTGCTCGCCGTGATCTTACTTCAATTACTCAAATATGCTGTAAGGAAGATTCGTAACCTACCAAAGCTGTTGATTCTTTGTAGTCCTCCCAGATCTCGCGGCATCAAATCCGAGGACGCATAATCCGTCGGTTGAGTCTGACCGCCGTCTCCAAGATATGACATAGAGGTGCTTACGTTGCACTGCGCCATCGGAGGTCCATTCGGGGCAGGCTGGAAATTGAGCATACCGCTAGGGCTTAAATGTCCGATGCCAGGGATGTTTTTCTGTTCTTGATAGAGCCTAACACTCTTGCTATTGATGTCGGAGCTGTGTTCGAGGAGGCGAACTGGTGAAATTTGCTCGGAGGTCAAGTTTAGATCGCCGCCGTTGGAAGGTTGATCCGGATTCGTCAACACTTCCGGCTTTGAGCAAGAGAGAAGGGTAGCTTGCGCACGAATAAGGTCTGCCTGAGCTGCGATTTGCTGCTCTAGTTGTATCCTCTTCAACTTATCTCTTTCTGATTCCTCTATCCTACGCTTAACGTTCTGGCCTGGGCTAGGGTTAGCAAAATACCGATTAAGACCTCTCAAAGAAAACATTAGGCTGCGGTCTTTACGGTAATTGCGCTGCGCTACACGATTTTGTACTCTTTTCTTCTCAGCTGGGTTCTGCAGCTTTGTCCAATCATCTTCTGGTGCTGCAGTTGTTCCCCGTGTTGTGTCCTCTGTCTGTCGAGCTAAGATTGAATTAGCCCAAATGATCGAACCCGGTGAGTGGTGAAAATCGACCTCGTGGCATAGCGCTGTCAATTAGTCGACTAGTATTGGGTTCAGAACGTGGAATCCAAGATATACAGACGGTAAAAAACATCTTGCCAGCGGCAGGCATCTTTGATAGTTCGACTGAAATTCGTCCGGCGGCAACGATCCGTACGAGGTTTCGGACCGTTTAAGACATGATTTCGGGTAGGTGCGCCTGTGGGTACAACAGATCCCAGCTTAAGTCGCCCGAGATCAGCTCAATTCATGTGGAAACGGCAACTGGCAATCCCAGCCCAAGACCATCACAGCTATCAGGGAGGGTATTCTGCTTGAAATAAGTTGCTTTGCTCTATTTTATCATAGTATGTATCATGATAGAGACCATGGTCTGCGCACAGGTAGTTTCAACGCGTCTGACGATGCTTCCCTCCTAAGGCCTTGTCTTATCTATCAAAGGAAGCTGTCTTGAATGCCCTTATGTCTCTGGATCTCTCTACGATGTTCTCTCAGGATGGTCCTGCAGGTACTTATGGGCAGATCCTGATCGACATACCAGATACGACATGAGCTCCTTAATCCACCAATAGAGTTCCGACAGAGAGGTGACGCTCGAAGTGAATCAATGAAATTTAGCTGGGTCAATCTGCAATGAAATTTGACTTGATCGCACGTCCATCTCGGCTATAAGAGCGGGGAACTATGTAGCATCACCACAGCTCTCTTCTTCCCCGACTTCTTCTTGCGAGCACCGATTGTATGGCGTTTATGTTCGTGTCCGCTAGGGATTATTATGCAGCTACCAGCTCACTGAAGAGGCTAGCCCCAGTACATCAGCATGTGCAGAAGCACGGATGTTTTGTTGGGCTACATCGGGCGTCAGCTATCAAATTTGGTGAGCAGCACTGCGGTACGATAGAACGCATGGCAAGATCTGAGACATTAGTGAGCCGACTAAGTCAAATGCATGTGCAATACTGGTCCTTACATACTACCCCACATTATGTACACCTTGACAGTAATTGAAAACCTTTGCCAGATATCTTCTCTCTACTAAGCTGAGATGCGGTCATTTTTTGAGACTCTCAGTGATCGCGTGACGCAGCAAACGTGCCAACGCAACCCAAGACTGTACACTGCTTTGTTTTCCGCGCTGCTGTACATGGGCGGCTAATCTCGTGGATGGATTACAGGTAGTCGTACAGATTGGTATACTACACTCGGTAACAACACCGTTGTGACCAATCTTATCACTTAGAGGCTAGACTCCAAGATGTATCCGCGGCGCAGACCACAATTTCGGGCCTCACAGGCGAGCTATTGCTGCCCCTCAGAGATCCTTCGAAATTTCTGAGTGGTTGAGGCTCTCTGTGATCGATACGCTTGATTTGACAACCCTTGTTAGATTGCACGTAAACCACATTCGAGGAACTAGGCTACGCACTTGTACCCTGGGCCGGCCCGGCCCTTGATCATGGATCTACAATTAATGAGGCTGACAGAGATTTTGACATTCATGCAGGTAGAATTAGTCGACTTCTTTGGCCCATGGGATCCTGGCTTTTGTTCCAGCAACTTGGACAGAGTATATAATGTGGGGGCAGTGAGCCGATTGTAGCATCTTGGAATATACGAAATACGTACAGTACGCGAAATACGATGGATACTCTTCAGTTCGACATGAACACAAAGTTTTGGTTGCACACGCCACTGAGAGAGCAATGGAAATCAAGACTAGGCGATATGATAAAGCAAACGGACACGCTCATCATGGAATGGGGCAGACAAGCTTCTTCGCCGTTCTCACCAGATGCAGACCTTGCAGCGCAAGATGCGGCAGGTATGCTGCTGCGGACCGGCGCGTTCTGGTTCAACAACGGCATTCTCCTCCCCGACGAAACGCCGAGTAATTGGCCTTTTCATCTCAAGGATCTCGAACTGTGGACAGTGCGAGAAAAGGCCAAACGTGTTGGTCTAGGCCCGAATGACGCGGCAGGCTATGTGTGCAATACAGGCGAAGCACACGAATTTTGCATCCGCGCGCTGCGGCAAGAAATCCGGCGGTCCGAGCCGACAGCACCAGTGACGCTATTGGCAAGTTCAGCCGCCCATCCCGGTGTTCGAAGCGCTGCTGAGATGCTCGGCCTTCGGTTAATTCAGATTCCATGCGGACTCCTTGGCGAAGTAAATATTACTGCCTTAGATGCAGCGCTCAGCAGCATAACAGACGCCGTTATCGCCGCCGCCACTTGGCGAAACCAGCTGGGCGGCTTTGATGACATCAGAGGCATATCCACCTTGCTCAATGCACATCGACAGCGGACAGGGCTTCCGGCGTTGCTCCACCTCGATGCAGCACGATGTTTCGACGATGTCACCACGTTGAGCTTGGGGGATCGCAGACGCTTGGACCTTCCTGGATTGTCCTTGGGCACAGAAGACGCTGGTGCAGATAAGGACATGGTGAAAGTTGCAACCATTGCAGCAGGCGGGGTGAACATCAACGGCATGGGCAGTGAATTGGTGGTCGCACTAAAGCCACGAGCACTGGGTGCTGTCTGTGGCCAATTCATCGAATGTGTTGCTGGTAGGGACGATACTATCTGCGGCTCACGTGATGCGCTGGCAGGGGCCTCGATGGCTATACATGAGGCTCGCTTTCGGGTCGCAGGTCTGCGGCGTATGCACAAGCACTGTCGCCGTCTATGCCGGGCTATCACGACTCATCTTATAGCCGCAGGGGTGGCTGTGCGGTTCGATGCTCGCGGTCTCGACCTGATCATCGAGGCGAAGCTGACTTCACCCTTACCCACAGCGCTATTCGACCGCTGGGGTGCCAGACGTTTGAGCAATGGCGATGCTTTGCTGCAAGTGACCCCGTGGGCCGGTTCCGCGAGCGTCTGCCAGCTTCTCAGTGACCTCGGCATCTGCCGAGACAGAATCAGGCTTGACCGTAGCCTGCGAGCCATGCGACTGAGCACATTCGAGGTACCTGAATGGATATGCAATCAGCTTCGACAAACGACTGACACGTGGCGAGTACGTTCTGTATATTCGTGCGGCTATCCTGGGAACCATACCACCCTTTCGGTCATCGGCCCTTTCGTTGGCAAAATGATGACAACCCCAAACACTCCAAAAGCTGTGGCTTGGACAGCGAAATGTGAGCAAGAGCTCATCAGGGGAACATGTGCGGCTCTTAGCGTCGACCCCGCTGACGTGACAGCGGGCTTTACCAGCGGGAGTACGGCAAGTAATCGAATTGGCATCCTAACTGCCTTGAGCATACTACCGCATGCGACACTGTATGCCTCTTCTGCTGCACACTATAGCGTTGCCAAAATTGTTGCCGATCATGAAAGCCTGCGCAGCACAGCGGTCGTTAGCGTTCCCACTGACAGCCTGGGACGAATGTCACCTGAGGCTTTTGCTGCTTACTTGTCGCGTGATAAGCGAGCAGCTACCTCTGCGAATCGCACTTTCCACTCAATCCTATTTGCAACCGACGGAACAACCTTCACAGGAGCTACTGATGATCTTTCTGCCTTGCACGCCGCTGCGAGACATGAAGGTTGCTGCGTCGACTATGTTCATCTTGATGGAGCTCTGAATTTAGGCGCAAGCATGAAAAATGTCACCCTGGGTCCACCAGGATGCGAGCCTGTTGATATCCGTACCAATCGTCGCATTGTCCAAAGCCTCTCGGTCAGTCAGCACAAGTTTCCCGGTCTATCCGTTGCCGGCCAAGTATTGGTCTGGACACCGATAGAGTCATTTGTTTCGAGTACACTACCTGGACATTCTAGCCAGATCAATCGCCGAGCTGTACTCGAGTTGTGGATGTATCGTCAACTAATGACAGAATGGGATAGCGAAGCCCTATACCGCGAATGCCTTGCGACTGCCAATTCCTTGCGAACCAGGCTGAACAGTATCGGAGTATCTACTGTATTCAATGAAACTTCCTTGATCACTCTGATTCAACGACAGCCACCCTGGCTTATAGAGACCTTTAATCTCTCTGCGGAAGGTTCCTGGGTGCATTTCATCACAATGCCGCATGTCAGTCGGTCGATTGTAGACCAATTCATTGCGGCGGTGAGCCATCATTGGAGTGCCCTCACTCAGGCCCGGCAACTTCTGCGTCAACATATCGCACGGCTCTACAGGATGCAAGAATGCGATGTTGTATGTGACATACTTGATTCCCGCGATGAGAGTCTCTTGTCAAAGGTGACTTCGGCGTTTTACGGCCCGAAAGTGGATGTAACGGGAGCACGTATCGAATCTTTCAGGGCTGAGTGGTTGAACAGCACTCTTTGTTTTACCGCAAGGACTGCCTCAGGGAGCATACTCGCAGCGATTTTGTGCCGCACCTCATCAAGAAGGAGCTTAGAATCCTGTGCTGTTCTACTGACGAATGCGCCTCACACTCCAAACGGAGATCTCATTCACAACGAGGCACACATATTGGCCAACCTCTTCACTAGCTTTCTGTTTTCTCAGAACGTCATAAGCACAGTCAAGATTCCCGTTGAGGACATTACAGGTATCATCATTCCATCTGATCAATAGTCATAGCCATGTCATTACCTAAAGTTATTGAGCCAAGCTTGGGGCTTGGAAGAACCTCATTTGCACAGTTGGACATTTGCAAAGGAGTGAGTCAACGTGGCAAATTTCATCGTTGGACTCGGATCGCGGCAGAATGGCAGGGATCTTACGGCCGTATGGTTGATATCCACCTAACTAAATGGGGAGGAGACACCACTGGTGACTACCCTATCATTTCAAAAATCGAGACTTGACACACTATGGAGTGAGGTCGTCAAGAAGCTTCACGATATGAGAGTGACCCATAACTATGTCGAGAATGTGAAAAGCCGAGGATTCGGTCATCCCCTGTATTTGAGTTTGGTCTCACGGCAAGTTCACACTTTGCTCTCTCCCTGAATACTTAATAATGATTGGAAGATTATTACCGCTCCCAAGGATGTGCCAATTCGTAGCCAACGCCTTTAACGATGCTCGTTGCCACAGTCCCCAATCTCATCGATCATTCGCGATCCACGACTTGTCCTCAGAATTTGCTCAATGGATTCCTGATCCTCCGTTGCCAAATGCCAGCCGAAAACAGAGAGATTGTCATCAACACGATCGCTACTTCCCATCCTCGACCCTATGATGACCGCACCTACAAAAGGGTGATCGAGAACCCACCTAGTGGCAACATTAGATATGCTGACACCGTGCTTTTGAGATATCGAACACAGCGTATCAAGCAACCTCTGGAAGAGCTGCCAGCCTCCCCACAAGGTAATCATGTCAAAATACTGGAGGTGCACTTCTTAGTATTATGGATTTGTACGATCCTGAGTGATGCATCCTACTTTTCGCTGACTCGGATTGATTGTTTCCGAGAAAATATCTGGCTCGGGCTGTCTATGCCATGTCTCAGAAAGGAAGCCCCCGCACTGAAGACTGTCAGCAGCACATTATCTGGAGGATCCGAGCTCTTACTAGAACGCCGTAGGCAAGCACCTTGACGTTATACTTTTCACAAATACTGGCGATCCCGACCTGTGCACGGGTATCGATGAGGGAGAACTATGTGCGATCAGTGATTTGATTGGCTTCGACGTTGACTCAGGCTCACTTGAACTTGGTTAGTTTTCACGTCAATGTTTTCACGAAGTACTGTCTCCATGTGAAGGGCGTCGAAATTGCAAAGTCCCAAATACTGCACTTGTGTACTGTCTCGAAGGACTCTAAGCACGTCCAGGTATCTGTCGTCTGTGTACTGGAGCTGATCAGAGTATGCTTTGAGACTATTGACCCTGAGGAACTCACATTCCTCCAGTGAAGCTGCAAAAGGTCTATGCTTGTCGCTCTTAGCCGTTTCAGGGTTCTCGAGATGAAATTTTCAACTTGTACATAGACATCCTCGGCTTTGTTGAACGTACAATACTTGGTCGCCGTGAATAAGTATCCAGGATTTCCCAAACGGCTGCGGAATTCACCCTTTAAATACACGGCAATGTCAGCTGTTAGTGCGATCAGAGTATATGTCAGGGAACACTAACGTAGATAATCTCAGCGTCTCCATATATATCGGCCATATCAAAAGCAGTGAAGCCATGTTGGACATGGGAGTCGAAGCCTTCCATGATCTGTGACAGTGAAGCCGACCCCCATGCTGAACTAGAGAGCTGCCAAAGCCCGCACATGACACGGGGAATGTTCACCTTCTCAATTTGGAAGAATTCAATATTTCCTTCATACTCGAGCAGTCTCTTGAGTGACGTCTTCGAATCATGTGAACCAGAAACACTGCTTAGGTCCGGTCGATCGAGTGTCAGGATAAGTTGGCTGCGCTCGAAAGAGTACTGGCCTTCGAACAACCTAAAGGCTGCTTTCAGGCCTTTGATGACTTCGGATTTATCCGTATTCATCCGCTCACTGAGAATGACACTCAGGGCCTGCGCGATGTCATTGTCCAATGACTCCAAGGCAACTTGTCCCTTTTCGTCAAGACATCCTGCCAATTCTGGTGAACGTGATTCCAAGGCCTGTGTGAGGACTTTGAGACCATCGAGTACAAGACCACAGCTGACGAATATCTTCGCCACCTTTTGAGTCTCCACGACATGTTCCTGTGACCCGATGGCAACTCCCATAGTCCCCTCGTCGATTTGAGCTGCCTTTCGTAGGTACAATGTCACCTCTCCCATAAGATGTGGAATCATCTCAGGATAAGAGGTGATAAGAGCACGAAGAACGTGTTGCAGTCCTTCCATCGGTAGATTCGTGATAATTAGGTCTGCGGAAAGACCAATGTTTGTTACAGTCCTTCGATCCATAGTAGTGGGTAATGTCAGCGATGCGTGGAGCAAGAGAAACCGAATCAGCAGGGTGATTGTTAGACGTGTCTTCGCAAGGAACGCTCTCGTGCTTTCGTTTGATCTTGATTTCAGAAGCTAACGGTCATTGAACAGTCCTGGTCGCGTGGGGATGATGCAACCGAGGTAAGACCGGGCTTACTATCTATTACTTTTCTGACATGCAGTAGACTAAGACCTTCTACTATTCTATTCAATCAACGGAATTAGAGTCAAATTTACTCGTCATGAGTGCAGACGTGCATGAACCCATACGACTTCTGCATGAGGTTTCAAGGGATGTTGCAATAGTACAATAAGATCCAGATTTGGCGACCTGAAGGTCTGGGAGACCTACTCCTGTACGATCCAATCCGCGCTCATAGCCAGACATCTCATCGGAAAAACCATGTTAGCCTCTTCAAGCCCCAGACACGTTCATATTGCTATTGTTGGCGGCGGTCTTGGCGGCCTAGCCTTAGCGATCGGTCTGCAAAAGAACAGCGTTCCCTTTCATATCTATGAAGCTGCAGCGCAGTTTTCCGAGATAGGTGCAGGTGTGGTATTTGGAGCCAATGCCATTTGCGCCCTCGATTTAATCGATCCCGCACTCCTGAAGGCGTACAGGAAGCATGGAACAGCAAATCCTCCCGGCGAGTGGCTGACATATCGATATGGCATGGACAAAAAAGCAGAGAGCCTGCAAACGAATGATCAGGGACCGAAACACGTTGGAGATATTTTCTGGAAACAGTATGATGGCGCTGAAAGTGGCTATGTGCACCGCGCGCGCTTGTTGGACGAGATGGTCAAACTGCTCCCAGCTAGTGCGGCATCCTTCAAGAAACGACTCAGCTGTATTAAGGACAATCCGGCGGGCGGTTTACTTCTCACCTTTGAGGATGGTGTCGAGGTGTCTGCTGATGCGGTCGTGGGATGTGACGGCATCAAGAGCTCGACGAGAGCATACGCCCATGGGGATAGCGTTCGCCCGAGATATACCGGACAGTATGCGTATCGCCAACTTTTCCCGAGAGATGTCGTAGTGAGCGCTCTTGGCCAGGAAAGAGCAGACTCTATGACACTAGAATGCGGGTATGGAAGCTACATCATCCACTACCCCGTTGAAGGTGGCAGCCTCATCAATATGACTGCCGTGTGCCACGACGAAAGGCCAGATTGGACAAACGATGAGTGGCTCCTTCCAGTATCACACGACTCCATGCTTCAAGACTGGAAGGACTGGGACCCGCAACTGCTGCAGCTCATCTCCCAAATCAAACATCCAGAGCGTCGGGCCCTGTTTGATTTGAGACACGGCCAGCCTTACGCGAAGGGAACCGTCTGTCTACTTGGCGACAGCGCACATGCAGCAACGCCACATAATGGCGCCGGAGCAGCGATGGCCATGGAGGATGCGTACATCTTGAGCAGCCTGCTAACTGGATGTAACAGCCGCGAGGACATAGCAGCTATATTCTGGGCCTACGATTGTGTCCGACGTCCACGAACGCAGCGACTGATCAGGATAAGCAGATCGACCGGACGTATCAAGTCTTTCACGGGCCACGGCGTCCTAGACGACATTGAGAAGATCAAACAGACACTCGACTTTGCATATCAGGAAATATGGGAGGTGGACCTTAAAGCGGATCTTGATAGGGCGCGGGAGTTGAAAGCTAACGCGATACGGGCGCAGATATCTCGTGTATCAGACACAAAAGATGAGTCTGTGTGTGTGCTAGCGATTGAGACACTGGCTGTTGAAAATCAATAATCAAAGAATGAAATTTGCCAACTTATCAAATTGGCACGCGGATCTTCCAACAGAAAATGGTCAAAAATCTCCAGGAAAGCAGTGTAACTTGATGGAAAAGGCTTTATCAGTAGCACTCAAAACCATCATACTACTTCCATCATGATCGTCATCTGCCTCTCGGCTGTAGAGTAATATCTCGTAATCAATAGAACCCTAAATAAGCTTCTACTAAACATGAAACTACCCAACCTGGGGTCTAAGTAGATTACAGTAGTGCCAATCAAGTTGTCTGACCTAAGAAAGGTCTACCGACTGAGAACGTGCATAAGTGCATCGCATGGTATGCCACTTTAAAACACTAGGGATCGGGTACCACAGTATCTTCACAATTTGCTTCTGAATCCATTACGTCTGCGCACCTCCCGTCAGCATCAACATGCAATTCCCAAGCATTACGGAAGAATCCCGACGCATTCTTGGGAACGTTCTCCTGATGGACGACAGTCTCAGGATTCCATCTGCTTTTGTAGAGGCAGCAGGCAAGATCTTGTTCACCGCCAGCGACGATAAGCCTTTCCTTCCAAGCCCCTGCAAGATAACCGAGACTGCGTCCGCACTGTACGGATTGATCGCTGCAGGTGCGAGTGCAGTTTCTGCAGTCCGTTACGGAAGCGTATTTCAGGACATCAAAGTCAACACGTGAGAGTGGGAATGCTTGTTCACGAATGATCTGCTCACATTCGCACAGGGATGTCGCGAGTTTATCCTTGTTCTCTGTCATACTTCCCACTGTTGCAGATGAGCCTTTCATGGATAACGAACATCTCAAGACGGAATTTATGAAAGGCGATATTTACGGCCTGAGTAAACCCATATGTGCTCGAAGCAATGGGTTGTATCGCACGAAAGGCTCACGCTGGTACTACTCGCATAGCGACTTCAACGCCGGTAAAGCAATGGAAATGCTCGGGATCGAAGAGAACGATACTATCTCGTATGATGAGGCTTATCGTGTATATGCCGAGAAGATTGCGCAATGGGACGCTCAATTGCTGGAGGAGACCGCTAACTCTGAGTACCGCATATCTGGAACCCAGTGCCTCTCCCACGAGGAATTTCTTTGTTCGGAGCCAGTAAGTGTATATATTAGCTCTTTCATGCCTTGAAGCCGGATGTTGAAGTGAACTAGGGCAAAATCGTATGCGAAGAGCCACTCTATACGCTCAATCCTGTGAGAGCGCCACGAAGCCAGTGGCCAAACTCTGAAGGTGGGAGCGATTCCGAAAACAGCCCTCTTACCGGCATTAAAGTCATTGACCTTTCGCGGGTCATCGCTGCACCTGTCATCTCCAAGATCCTAGCAGTACTGGGGGCTGAGGTCCTCAAGATCAGCTGGGAAGAATTGCCTGATTATGGATTTCTATGGGTGGACTTGAGTACAGGAAAGGGAGACACAAACATTGATCTCAAAAGTCGGGCAGGCCAAGATGCATTTTCTGCTCTACTACAAGATGCAGACGTTCTTATCGATGGGTATCGACCGGGCGTTCTGGACAGATTAGGGTTTTGCACTGAAGTCATTCGGGATATCAACCCGCGTCTGATCATCGTTCGCGAAAACTGCTATGGCTGGACAAGCTCATTAGCAGACCGAGCAGGATGGCAGCCTAATAGTGACTGTCTCGTGGGCCACTCGTGGTTGCAAGGGCAGTTCCTCGGTTTGGAGGAGCCTGTTCTTCCCCCGTTGCGTGAGTATTTTTCTTCATCCATATTGAATCAATACAACCGGTAGCGCTGATCGTATCGGCAAGCAGCCAACTCTGATATGCAAACCGGCCTGATCGGAGCCGCGGCCACAATTCAGGCTCTCTACATGCGTACGCAGGCAGACGCCACTTTCGATGTCAAAACAAGCTTGACTCAGTACAATGTCTGGCTATACAGGCTCGGCCAATACACCGACGCGCAGCAGCGCTGGCTGCGTGACTGCAACACGGCGTTCAATGCGCAGCACTCAGACAGCGTGCAAACGCTGCTTGCCAAAACACACCAGGCAGTGTTGCAAACTCGGCCCGATCTGTTCCAGCATCAAGAGTACTTTTGGTGCATGGAGGGCAAAGAATGGGGGCTTGATGAAGATATCAGAATCCTAGCACCAGCTTTTGAGTTCAAGGAGTCGAAATTGGGCTATCGCGTACCATCAGGTCGCCGCGGTCGCTCTGTTCCGCGGTGGACGAAAGACTTGTGATAGACTTCATGAAGGACAGTCTATTTTTGATAGACCCAATAGACCAGAAATTCTTTGTTTCTAATATCTCCTTTTCCTGTGATCCCATGCTCTTGTCTTCCAATCTCCTGCCTTGCTCTGTTCTGCTCCTTTTGTCGAGAAGCTTTCCGGTTTCTAAATTCGTATTTGCGAAACCAGCGACCTTAATTTCGGCCTGCCGGTGTTTCCTCTAAAACAGCGCTAGATCATGGCGTACGCTCTTCAAGTATGAATCTTGTAGACTCATATGGCATGATGAACGTCTCCCAGCTCCACCATGTTCTCCCCTTTGGATCCTCGAGCCTCAGCTTGTAGCGCGCGATCATATGTACAATAACGAGCTTCATCACGACGCTTGCATGAAATCTGCCAGGACTAACGGAGCCATTATGTTAGCGTTTTGCTTTCTTTGCCGTATACTGTAAGATCCTACCAAGCGAGTGACCCATATCCCCAGACCGGAAATTTCTCTGAAACTTCAGTAAACTTTGATGCGGCCGCTGGCGACTCGTCTTGGATGAAGCGCTGAGGTTGAAATTCGTTCGGTGTAACATAGTAACTGCTATCATGCATCTGATCGTAAGATGATACGGCAACTGTTGCTCCTTCAGGAACGTGTGGAGTACCAGAAGCAAAGGTATATGGCTGCAGTGCCTTCCTACGAACAGCCAACGTGTCTAAAGGATGTAGTCGTACAGTCTCCTTGATGAAACTGTCTAGCAGAGGCAGTTTCGTCAAAGTCTCATAGGTTAGGTCTCCTATCGGCCCTGCCTCCTTTTGGATTGCATCTTGCCATTCAGGTCGCTGACAGAGCTGCAGCATGATAAAGTCGAGATTCATCCATGGTTGATGTGCAGCCGCAAACCAGACACCGAGAAGAGTCTGGGCGCAGTGATCGGGACCTTGCCAGTATGAACTCTCAGAGGTTAAAGATGATATATTCCAGGCAAACGTCATCTATACTCGTGTCAGTCCGAACCATCCAGATGACATTAAAGAAGATCCTGTGTACTTCTTTGAGAGGACTTGATTCTTCCCATGTCTCTCTTCTTGGTCCCATGACGCGAGCCAGTCGTTTTAATATGGTTTTCTGGGCCCGACCGCGCTTTGTGATGATGTTATGTACAAATCTTTTCTCGCGTCAATGCTGTAGGATCGCGAGGGTCTGGTCGTGGCACTTACGAAGAGAGAAACGAGGGTGTAATTTGGAAGATCGACATGCATGTGACCATCTCTTTGGGATACTGTAATAAAGCACTGGCGAACATCGGATCAGAGGGCATTTTCTCTCCAAAGAACAGTACCTCCATTATCTTCGAAGCAACACTACGCACTGTAGAAGCTACAGGGAGCGATATATTACCATTTGCAAGGCTCCTCCCGTTTGCGACTTGTTCAAGGAGACTCTGATTCGCGCGCTTCGACAAGTATGGGAACATCTTCGGAAGATGATTGACGCCTTGGACCTGGAGGAGGCGGCCGAGGAGTCTTGATTTTACTTGAGCGATTTCGTTGTGATCGAATTTGTTGAGCGTATATTTGAAGCCGAACATCTTGACATGATCAGCAAGACTATTTCGCCAGTGGCGCTGGGGTGTATTGCCACAGAGGAAGGTATACATCAGCGTAGACAGCTCTTTGCGACAATACGGCTGCTTCACTAAGCTCTGCTATTTGTTTCTTGCTTGATACAATGATGGGCTTGGACCGCTTCCATGGCTTATAATATCTAGCATTTCGCTTCAGAACGTCAGAGCACATTGGCGCTGCAGAGTCAACGAATGGCTTACAAAGTCATCGATGGTAGTACTAGCCTCTTTGAAGATGTCAGCAATACTTGGAGGCGCTATCTAGCCCGTCATTAGTAAGGTAGTCGGTCTCTGTCCACAAGCAGGATATCGCAACGTACTATGGTGTCTAAGCCCAAGCCATAGTATGCATAAAGAACGCAGGCAACGCCAAGCACGACTATACCGAGGAGCTCAAGATCCATGATAATGATTCAAGGAAATAGTAGATGCAGAAATATAGAACCTGCGTTACACAATATATAAGGGGTAGAAAATGGTCATTCCGAATCACAGACAGCGTCTTGCCAGGTCCGATAGGCCACAGAGCACTCTGGAAGGGTCGATCCTGAAGGAATAGACAGCCAATACAGCGAGTAAGCGGTCTCGAACTCTTGATAAAGCTCCACACAAACAGCATACACTAATCAGACCATGAGCTGGCAGATCTTGTCCCGTTCTTACAGAGTGCTCAGTGGCCGCTCAGACATTATAAGGTATTGTGGGTACCTGTGCATGAGGTCTGCAAAGATCAAGCTCATGATCAACTGAGCTTTCCGTGCGTGAGCTTGCTGGGTTCAGTGTTGGCTCCATTCTAGTGGTTTGTCGGTTCCAAGCCATATCTAACTAGTTTGTGGGCCATACATTAGAGCTCTCTTCGGTGCTCTACGTGTTCGCAGTGCGATAATAATTGCTCTCCTTGTGATGCGCTAGAGAACACTTCGAAATCCTTCGCTCCGCCGGGTAATATCATTGTACAGTGATGAGACATAGAGCATGACCAGTCAGCGGCCGTCTCGCAATAGGCGTGCCGCACGTGTACCCTGGAATCTGCGAGGCCAACTCAGTATGTCTTACATGTCGTAAGCCAACAATTGTCCGTGCGCGCACTGCGCGGGGCGTGTTGGTGTTTTTGAGGAACGACTGGCCCCACGTCCCTGGCTACGGAACGGCATCATCGCTATCACCACTACCTATCATCCTCAACATTAGAGCCCCCACAAACGTCCAGAGGCAGGTAGCGATCCTGCAATTGCTGCTGTTAGGTAGGTATTGCCCACCATAATTGACCGCATTCAACAATATCGACCGCATTCAACAATACCAATCTGACCAAACAATCTATCATGACAACAGGCGCGTACCATACGGCGCTGACCCCACGCACAAGCAAAGCAAGGCGCAGCTCTCGTTGTCAGTCATACTCCGCCGACGCTCAGGATGTTGTACGGAGAAACGGCGAAGCGGCGACGGAAGAACTCCGTTAGCGCATCTACCTAAAAACACGGGACGGAGCGCTTCCGGCCTTCACTTACCGACTTTCCCGCACCGCACTAATCTGGTCTAGGTTTGACTGTCATCTCCTAGATAGTTGGACCAGCACAACCGACGAACGATGAGGGTTGAACAAACATCCGTGCAAAATCCTTTGAGCTCTTCTTGCCCTTCTTGCCTCAACATTTAATCCTCCTCCTCCGACTGATGTGCTGACTCGATTACAAGATAGCAGAGTCGCTTGCAGCACACGAGAGTACTGCGACAAAACCAAGCGCAGCTCGAGACTCATTGGAAGGGTTCGAACTGAGAGTGGCTTCACATTAACCAGTGCCTCGAAAGCTCCGCACTACTTCGACATGGCGTCCTTGACGGCTCTGCAACGCGGGAGATGAAGCTGTTAGGTCTGTGGTAGCGCTGCCACCATCGCGTCTGCAAAGACCTACGGTGTTGGTGTAGCCGTTGTAAAAACGCCAATCGTTTTGGGATGAGCGCATGGGTCGCACAGAAGGGTAGAGCAGATATGACGAGCTTAGTATTCACCACCCTAGCCCTGCGCTGTGAGTGTGAAACGGCAGGAGTATGCTGCTTGGGGTATAGCCTCTGGTGTGCGATGCCCTGGGCAAGGAGAACCCGTTTTCCCTTGATATGGCACTTTATATTGCTACCCGCGGACCAATTCACAGGCGAAGAGGAGAGACAAACAGATACGGCTGACAGGGCGCTGGATGAGCACGGAAAGCCTGCCACGAACCCTGCTGCTGCCTTGAAGGAGTTACCATGCCACCTATGGGTGACCCAAAAGGCTCGAGCTAGCTGTCACGATGGATCTTTTCCCAGGGCTCCTCTCAAGATCAGCCTTGGCTGGGCATGTGACGGAACCCTATGACCTCACAAAGCCCTCTGGCGTGGGTTGATTATTCGTCGCGATTAGAAATGATCTTTTCATGAGCCTCGACGAGTTCAGCGAACAGATGCAATTTCTCTACGAGAGCTTTGCTGGCTCCGAACCGGTGGACATTGTCGATTGCATTTATGAAATTCACACTTGTGAACCATTCTGGACACTTTCTGTGTTCAGGGAGCTCTTCGCTAGTATCTTCTGCAACACGCCACTTTTGCCTGCACCATACTGCCCAATCGTTTCAAAACTACGCATTGCAAGCTTTCTCTTGACATCAGCGTACTCTGATAAAAGGTCAGGGTACGTTAGAAGCACCTGTCTCACAGCCAGATGGTTTCGGTACGACGCTGCTTCTGGCATGACCAGATATACAGCTCGGCGAATATCCCCGTCTTCTGTGGGCTTTGAGGCGCCCGAGTCCAACGCATGTGCGAGGTAACGGAAGGACATTCGATCCATGCCCCCGGGTTCAGGCTTGAAGATGTAGCCGCCATAACCTTTAACAGAGCGTTACCAACAAGAGCTTCATTAGTCGTTTAGGCGAACTTACTCAAAGCAGAGGCAGCTGCCGCAAAATGCTCAGCAGCCACAACGACATCTATGTCGATAATCGGTTTCGCGGCAAGGCCGGGCACAGAAGTACTTCCGACATGTTCGATGTTTATGACAGGGACTTCGACCAAAGCTGTGAGAAGCTCGGCCTTGATTCGCACAAAGTGGTGAGCCCACGAAGGGTCGTACTCCAGCACAGCGATGCGCAGTGCCATGATGACAATTGTATAGGACTGCGTGTGCATGATACAGCGGCGGCGCATGTTAGCGCTGTAAGCGCTAGCGATACGGTAGGTATAGTGTCTGTGCGTGTGACGACGGTGCCGCGTGCCGAAAGATCACCACCTTTTGCATCACGATGAAAGTGAAAAAGATTTCTTTACAATTTGTTAGACCGTCCAAACAACTCCGATGAAGCCACAACCAATGCCAGACATATCTGGTCTGTGGGAGCACGTAGGATCGTCAGTGATCTTGAATGTCAACTCTGTTGTTTTGAGGGCCCCCTCACAGCTGACCGGACTAGCATCGAAGCAAGAAGGAGATTCTGCCCGTCTTGGAATTCTACTATATTGTTAGCACCGGCAAACATCTGCCTTGCAACTGGATGAGTTGCCAAAAAACGTTACAACGTGTTTGAGAAACGTGCGATGCTGCGGCAATAACCAGGGAGGTATCGGTCCGGCTAGCATTTGACTCGGCCCTTTTCCGTATCCTACGGCTAACACGATCTAGGCACAGATCTAGTATGCAGTTCGCAGTTGAATAGAAAAAAAAAGGCAATAATCCTTTTCAAAAATGCTTCTGTGTGGACGAAAAACCTCCGAAAATGGAAAAAGAAAGTGCGGGCGTTATATACTGCTGGCACCGATAGAGGACACCAGTCTAGCCACGAAGGTTTGTGATGGATACAATTGTTATCAGCATACTGTGGCTATCGCGTACTCCGAGCCAGACATGGGATGACCATCTATTGACCAGCATGTCGGGGGTCTCTAAACGGCTGGTAAATGGTGTCGCAAGCCTCGTGGCATTCATCCCTCGGTCCATTAGCCGAGCTGGGTAACTTGGCCCGCCTAATTACTCACTGCAATCATGCAAGTTTCATTGGGCCTGAAACCGAAGATGCTGCGGACGATAAAGACGCAGATTTATCTTCGTTCGAGTTTCTCTGTAGCAGTTCATTGCGACTGTAAGAAGTGAGTACACGAGACCTCGACAATTTGATCGAAAGGCAAAAATCAATTCGGATTTTCCCAATACAAAATACGCTTGATTGGAAACACCAGAATAACAAACGAGGATGGCGAGTTCGAATACCAACTCATCTCCTGGACTTTCAAACCCCGCAATCCTGCTCTTTGGGTCACTTTCGTTGTCGTTCGATGCCAATGCGTTCGCGCAACTGAGCAAAGCCATTATTGAGGATGTCCACAATGCCTGGCTCGCTTCTGTCGTTCGAAGACTATCGGGAGACCTAGAAAAAGTCTTGTCTGAGCTTCCTCAGCTTCTGCCATGTGGACCTCGGGCTCGTAAGGAGATGAACGAATTACAAGAAGCCTTGATCAGTGGACAGCCACTTGATCTACCGTTTCCGCTACGCAATACGATCCTTATTCCATTGGTCATCCTCGATCAATTGAGTCAATACTCAACCTTTGCCCGGAAAAGCAACAATATCAGAGCGGGCAGTTCAGACGATTGGCCCGTCTGCAAAAACGACGTTAGAGCCATGGGTCTGTGTACTGGGCTTCTGAGCTCATTTGCTGTATCGAGTGCGACAAGTTGGGATGAATTCCATATGTATGGCGCTGTCGCCGTCCGTTTAGGACTTCTGATCGGTATGATCGTCGACAGACAAGACACAGTATCACCCAGTGAACAATCGCGATCCTTGAGTGTGACGTGGAGTCGGCACCAAGCAGACCAAGATTTGCAACGTATCCTACAAGAATTTGACGAGGTAAAGCGATCTCATCTCGATGATGTCACTAGCTGTTGAAGTAGCTGACCAAACCGCAGACGTACGTGTCAGTCTATTACGATGAACGTCGGAGCACAGTCACAACGCCGGCAGGATCCTTGCCATACCTCACCCAGAAGCTGACATCGGTTGGGCTAAGCGCTACCGAGATTGGACTGCACGGGGCCTTCCATTCAATCGCAAAGCATTCTGAAATCTTACAGACAACCCTGAGCTTTTGTAATTCGCACTGCGAGTTTCAGCTTCCTGATGTGACCACCTTGGGTTGCGTCACCATCAATGGTTCAACAAAGGAAAGCGGCAAGTTACACGAGCTTGCGCTACGACACATCCTGGTGGAGCCTGCCCAGTGGTTCAAAGATCTTCGAACCGTGATTGAGCAAACATGTGGTCAAAATGATGTGTTCACGTTCGGATCGGAACGGAGCATCCCTTTGTCATTACTTGCACGGTTGAATGTACGAGTTACGCAAAATGCAGAATCCCGCAGCGGTGCAGATCAAAAGATTTTTAGACGAGATTGTCCCATTCGGCCGAGCAGAGAAAGCGATATAGCGGTCGTAGGCATGGCGTGCAAGGTTGCTGGGGCTAACGATGTCGAAGCTTTCTGGGATCTGTTGATGAAGGGAGAATCGCAGCACCAGGACATCAGCGATTCAGGACGGTTCCCATTCGAAGACACACCATTTCGGACGTCTAGCGATAGTAACATGCAGCGGAAGTGGTATGCGAACTTGATCGATGGCCACGACCAATTTGACCATCGATTCTTCAAGAAGAGCGCAAGAGAGAGCGCCAACATGGACCCTCAGCAGCGACAAATGCTGCAAATTGCTTATCAGACCGCTGAACAAGGCGGATACTTTTCTAAAGAATTCAGCGAACGTGACAGCAATATAGGCGTCTTCGTGGGTGTTTGTTTGAGCGATTACGAATCTAATATCGGATGCCATGCGGCCAACGCTTTCACGGCCACAGGCAACTTGCAAGGGTTCATAGCCGGAAAAGTTTCACATTTCATGGGGTGGAATGGCCCCGCACTCACCATCGACACCGCGTGCAGCTCATCGTTAGTAGCAGTACACCAAGCATGTGTCTCAATTCTCTCTGGCGAATGTAACGCGGCGCTCGCAGGCGGATCACACATCATGACATCAGCTGGTTGGTTCCAAAATTTGGCGGCAGGCTCCTTCCTGAGTCCTACCGGGCAGTGCAAGCCTTTCGATGCCGAGGCAGATGGCTATTGTCGAGGGGAGGGTGTCGGCGCTGTGATGCTGAAAAAACTTAGTCAGGCCATTGCTGATGGAGATCAAATCCTGGGTGTCATCGGAGCCTCGGCTGTACAGCAGAACCAGAACTGCACACCCATTTTCGTACCAAATGCCCCATCGTTGTCCGACCTATTCAGGAAAGTAACAGCAAAGGCCCATGTCAAGCCATCGTCTGTCACGGTCGTCGAAGCTCATGGTACAGGCACTTCAGTAGGTGATCCAGTCGAGTGGGATAGCATCCGCCAGACGATGGGTGGTCCCAATCGTTCGTCAGAACAAGCTCTGATGGTGAGCTCAGCCAAAGGACTCGTTGGACATCTGGAGTGCACATCAGGCATCATCAGCCTGATAAAAATGCTGTTAATGATCAACAAGCGTATGCTACCGCCTCAAGCAAGCTTTCGAACTATGAACCCAGCTCTCCAGGCACGCAGTAGCGACCGTATGTTCGTACCCCTCCGTGCAGAGCCGTGGACTGTCAATCACCGTGTGGGTCTCATCAACAATTACGGCGCTTCAGGCTCGAACGCGTCGATGATTGTGATGCAAGCACCAGAGATACGTCCAGCTGCTGCGCACTTGGTGACTGATGAAGATGACGTGACGACCAGAATCAAGGCCGATAAACTCAAATATCCATTCCAGCTGAGCGGTTTGGACCAATCTGCGCTTAGTAGATCCGCTAAGGCTTGGAAACACTTTATCAGTCGCTCCGCTCCAGTTCCTTCTCTCGCCAATCTCTCATATAACCTCGCTCGTCAAAGCGATCGTGCTTTGGAGAAACGGTTCGTTTTTACTGCAACCTCTCTAGATGAGTTGCAACACGAGTTAGACAGGTGTGAGAATGGACAGGATATCTTATCCACATCATGTGCCGCTTCCCCGGTGCCTGAACAAGATCGAAAAGTTATCTTGTGTTTCGGCGGTCAAATTTCCACATTCATTGGCTTGGACCGCCACCTTTATGACAGAGTTGCTTTGCTACGGAAGTATCTTGATGACGTGAACGCTGTTGTTCAATCGACAGGATGTCAGAGTATCTACCCGTCCATCTTTGAGCGCAGACCAATTTCGGATGTCGTCCAGCTTCAGACGATGCTTTTTGCATTGCAATACTCTTGCGCTCAAGCCTGGATAGACTCTGGGATTAGACCTGCTGCACTGGTCGGCCACAGCTTCGGAGAATTGACTGCGCTTTGTGTCTCAAAGGTTCTGACTCTGAACGACGCAATCAAGCTGATTGTGCGTCGAGCTACAATAATTCGCGATGCCTGGGGAACTGATAGAGGCGGGATGATGGCCGTGGAAGGCAACTTGAGCGATGTTGAGCGACTGATCTACGACGCGAATCGCCGACATACCGGAACTCCTGCTAACATTGCTTGTTACAACGGACCTCGAAGCTTCACCCTCGCCGGCTCTACCGAATCTATGGTTGCTGTAGATGCACAGCTCATCGAGACTCCCGGGAGGGCAATCAAGAGCCGTAGATTGGATGTTACACATGCTTTTCACTCCAGCCTCGTTGACCCGCTAATTGCTCGTCTGGAAGAAAGCTGCAAAGACTTGACTTTCAGCAAGCCTTGTGTGATACTCGAGAGAGCTGTTGAAGACCCATTGCTTAAGGCCAAAATTTCTGCAAGTTCGATTGCAGAACATATGCGTGACCCAGTATACTTCGATCAAGCGCTACAACGCATTGCACTGCGTTATTCGTCTTCCTCCTGTCTTTTCTTGGAAGCAGGTAGCAATTCTACCATCACCCACATGGCCTCGCGAGCGCTGAGTAACTCGTCTGTCAGGAGTCTAAGTACTTTCCATGCCCTCAACATAAGCAATTGCAACAGCGGCTGGAATTCTTTGACCGACGCCACTACATCTTTGTGGAAAACTGGCCTGAACGCAAAGCATTGGGCACATCATACGCTGCAGAAACAAGTGGAAGCAGGCCTCGAGCCATTGTTCTTGCCACCGTACCAATTTGACCCGGAATCGCGTCATTGGTTAGAACTCAAGGCAATCCCCAAATTACCTACTTCGACAGATGGAAATCCCAAGGCAGACGCTCAAGAAGGTTCGAGAAGCCTGGTGACCTTCTTCGCCTATCTGGATGGTTCCACCCGGAAGAATTTGCAGTTTCGAGTCAATACAGCAAGCGAAGAATACCAAAAGCTTCTCTTAGGGCATCAAACCATACAAACGGCACCTATATGTCCAGCTACCATGCAGATCTCCTTTGTGATCGAAGCCATTGGTCAGATGCGACCTGAGCTACGACCGAATTTCGAGCCTCAGTTACAGAACGTCCAATATCGCTCGCCGATTTGTGCAAACTCATCTCGTTCGACGTGGATAGAGATCAAAGAAGACAGCCAAGGACAGCTTCAGTGGCATTTTGAGGTCTTCAGTACTCAGAGCGAGAACGCAACTCGGACTGTTCACACTGTAGGAATAGTAGGTTTTAGCGACGTCAGTGACCCGCTATTGATACGTCAGCTGGCCACTTTCGAAAGACTTTTCACCCATCAACGTACGACAGACCTTCTACAAAGCGCCGACGTTGACGAAGTACTCGCTAATCGTACAATCTACCGTATCTTCTCTGAAATAGTGGATTACGGGGATGAGTACCGTGGTTTGAAAAAAATGGTGACGCGCGGAAGCAAAGCGGCAGGTCATGTGGTCCGCAACCAACCGGACTTGCTGAACACGCCGTGGTTCGACGCACACCTTGCTGATTCTTTCTGTCAGCTTGGCGGTCTGTGGGTGAACTGCATGACAGACCGTTCACCAGGCGATGTATATCTCGCGAATGGAATCGATCAATGGATCAGATTGCCCCACAATCTACGGCTGGATGGCTCGAGTTCGAACTCTGCCACAGAATTTCACGCCTTTGCGACCAATAGTCGACAGTCTGATAATCTCTGCATGACGGACGTCTTCGTCTTCGATGCTAAGACTGGAACTCTGGTAGAGGTTATTCTTGGGATTGCCTACGTCAAAGTAGCCAAGGTGTCCATGCAAAAGATTCTCACGCGCCTTACTGAGCCCAGGTGGCTCATCAATGTCTCAGAACTGCCAAATACAACACTTGTAGCCGCAGTATCATCGTTGAACAACGGAATCGGAGCCGCTGATTCGTCTCTAGCATCACAGCAGCCTTTACTTCCATCACAACCTCCAAGCAAATCCGGTGCAGAGACCGACAATCCCGAGCAGTCCAATGAACATCATCAAGAGGACGTAGTGAAAAAAGTCAAAACTATTATTTCAGCGCTAGCTGGTATTGCAGTGGCTGAACTTGGTTTGGACTGTGATCTGGCGGACCTGGGTATTGATTCGTTGGCTGGCATGGAGATGGTACACGACATCGAAGCTGCTCTCAGTACGACCCTTTCCGAAACCAAGATCAATATGGTTGTCACAATGCAGGATCTTCTAGAAGTCGTCTTTGAAGCCTTGGCCATTGACATCAGTTCTGTGGACAACATGTCGTCTGAGAACGATATGAGAAGCACAGACAGTCTTTCAGAATGCTCCGGAAAGAACACCGGCACCACGACGCCAGAAAATTTCTCGGCGCAAAGCAAAGATGACCCTAAGTTCTTCGGAGGCGGAGATATGGAATTGTCGTCTCTGACAGTCATGGAGGCATTTACCGAGACGAAAAAGCTAACGGACAACGCGATTATTGAAATCGGACAAGGGAACTACGTCTCAGATGTTCTGCCGTTACAAAATGAGCTGTCCGTTATGCTGACCCTTGACATGCTTCAATCCTTCGGAATTGATCTACGCCGTGTCGAGCCAGGTGCGCAGGTACAACGCATCGTACATGACAAGGAGCATACGATCTTCGTCAATCATCTGTATCTTATGATTGAGAGTGAAACACAGATCATCAACATGAATGGAGACATCATTACTCGGACTGCGATACCCTATCCGGGAAGAACAAGCGATGAGATCTACGACGAGCTTCGAAACCGCTTTCCTGACCAACGATCGGCTTCTGAGTTGATTTATTATGCAGGTCAACACCTCAAACAGGTGTTATCAGGCGATACATCGGGTGTGAAAATTATTTTCGGCAGCAACAAGGGCCGCGAGCTTGTCAGTTCGTTCTACGCCGAATGGCCTCTCAATCGCCTCATGTACTCGCAGATGGAAGGCTTCTTTACTCATCTGGCAGCGAAGCTCAAATTCCAACAAGCTGGTAGACCTCTACGGATCTTAGAGATGGGAGCTGGCACCGGGGGCACCACGAAGCGCATTGTACCTTTACTGGCGCGACTACAGATACCTGTGGAGTACACTTTCACTGACCTTTCCCCATCTTTTGTCACTGCTGCACGCAAGAGGTGGGGAGCAGAATATCCATGGATGAAGTTTCGAAGTCATGACATCGAGAAAGCACCGGAGGCGGATCTGGAGCACAATCAGCACTTTGTCCTCGCGAGTAACGCAATCCATGCCACCCACTCTATCTGCAAAAGCACACGAAATGTTCGGAAGTTCCTTCGACCCGACGGGTTTCTTCTTATGGGTGAGATGACTCGCACGCCGTATTGGGTGGACATCATTTTTGGTCTCTTCGAAGGCTGGTGGTTATTTGATGATGGCCGAAATCATGCTTTGACCCATGAGTCAAGATGGAAGACAGATTTGCAGACGGTTGGCTATGGTCACGTGGACTGGACAGGTGGCTCGAGGCCAGAGGGCGAAATTGAGAGATTGATCCTGGCTGCTGCAAGTTCCAAACATACGTAGGTCAGATCTTTTTCGTAGGCTGCGACCATGTTTGTCTTCTCTTTGGGTTTTCTAACTAGATGCGAAGCCATTGATCTTGCATGTGTTATTGCTGCGAGATTACCACACCCCTCTATTCATAGTCCGGTCCGTTGTACTACAATTGTTGTGACTGGAGCTCTGACTATTGTTTAGAAATGAAACTTTGATGGCGAGTCCTGAGCAGCCACTAGCTGATATAAGTTATCGGCTCAAGAGACGAATGACCAGCAAGTCCGCCAAGCGCGAAGAGATGGTTACTGGTTACGTGAGTGACCTCACGAAGAACTTCAACAGCAGCTTCCCAAAACATCATCATGGGAAATCAAATGCATCAGATGACACCGTTGAGAAAAAGTGCATCGTCGTTGTTACAGGAGCAACAGGAGGTCTTGGCGCACACTTGGTCGCTGAAGCTACAACTTCTCTGGCTGTACAGCGAGTTGTGTGCCTCAATCGCCGAAGCAAGCAAGACCCGTTCGAAAGACAGATTGCTGCTTTGCACAAGCAAGGTTATGACCTAGCACCTGATTTGATAGCCAAGTTGGAAGTTCACGAAACCGACCTCTCGCAGCCGCAGCTTGGACTTCCCTTCGGAGTCTACGACTGCTTGGTATCTCAGGCAACGCACATCATTCACAATGCCTGGCTTATGCACTCCAAGTGTGCTGTCAAGCGTTTTGAGCCACAGCTCCGCATCATGTCAGAGATACTGTATTTTGCGCGCGACATTTCTTTGCGCCACGACTCAGACCAGCTAGTGTCGCTGCTGTTTATCTCTTCAATAGCGACTGTAGGGTACCATCCATTTTTGACGGGATCACCTATCGTCCTCGAAGAACGTGTGCCCATTGCCAGCGTTCTGCCTACAGGCTACGGCGAAGCCAAGTACATCTGCGAGCGCATGCTGGACGCTACCCTGCATCAGCACCCCACACGCTTCCGCACTGCTACAATTCGTCTCGGTCAGATCGGAGGCAGCACTCTAAACGGCTACTGGAATCCAATGGAGCACATCTCGTTCATGATAAAATCTTCCCAAACTCTCAACACTCTGCCCGATCTGCCGGGGTCAATGGGGTGGACGCCAGCCGATATCATTGCGAAAGTGGTACTTGAGATAGCTACACAGCCAGACGATGTCCGCCTATATCCTATCTATCACGTGGAGAATCCAGTTCGTCAGCCATGGAACAGTGTACTTGCCACACTGGCGGATGAGCTAGACATTCCGCGCGACGAGACGGGAATCATATCCCTGGACGAGTGGTTGACTCGTGTAAGACATTGGTCATGCCAGGAGGACAACAAACTGGGGGGCAAAAATCCAGCTTATGTTTTGGTAGATTTTTTGGAAGATCATTTTATCAGAATGAGTTGTGGAGGTTTGTTGATGGGCACGGCTAATGCCAGAAGGCATTCGAGAACGTTGGCAAATACAAGTAAGGTGAAATCAGAGCTGATAAGGTTGTATGTACAGACTTGGAAGGTGGCGGGGTAACTTGTCTAGTTGCTCATCTGTTTATCTAAGAAGAAGTGGTTCCTTTTGGGTTTAAAGCGAGCGCGCACGGGCGTGTTGCTCCAGCTTTGACTCCATGAAAACCAAACTCTTTGTTCGTAATATCACAGCATGGATCTGTTATGCTATTGTGATATGTTAGAGTGGAGGTCATGAGTGTTTTCTGAGATTATCCATAATGCCTAAAGAATACAGAGTTTTATGCCGTTAACGCGATGATTCTAGGCACGGGAATAGATGGCATCCTGATCGGATAAATTCGTCATTTTCATATGGTTTCCAACTATGGATCGTCATAATCTACGCGTTCACGGCTCAAACTAGGCATCCAGTTGAGGCATCCAGTCGAGGCGTCCAGTCGAGGCGTCCAGTCGACCCGTGCCTTGGTCAAATCCTTGCGCTTGGTCTCCTGCTTGCGGAATTTCACAGCCGACCTCGAGGCAGTCTCAAAACTCATTTAATCCATCATATTACTTTTTCTCAGTCTTTTGTGGAAAACTCTAGGACCCAGGCTTCTTTGTACCTACTCTTCTTGCTTCCTGTGTTCAACATTGTGACCATCCTCTACATCTACGCCTACAGAGACACTAGCGTACCTCCTCTTAAAATGGCTTGTCAACCGACCATCACAGATATCTGGAACAGGCTCAAAGCCTACTTTGGTGATGGCTTCGCTCCTGGCTCCAGTCCCCTGCGCTACAATGTGCACATATGCCAACTGCGCGACAACTCTGCGAACCCGGACAACTCACGCTACGGCATAGAGCTACCTGAAACAGCTATGCCGCTCTTTTCAATGTTAGGCGAATCCTCTCCTCCGCCCTGTACCTGCTACGACATCACTAGGGTAGTGGCGCACATCGAATCGTTCCTCGCGACGGCACCAGCTCACTTCAATGATGACTACGACATCACCAGCGACAAGGATGAGGCTGATGTAGATGCATGTAGTCTATATGCGATGCGGGATGCGCTGAGCTGGTGGGTTCACTGGGGCGGCTCGCTTACACCATGCAACTACTGGAAGCTGGTATATGTGGCGTTTGCGACCATCACAGACGATAGGCAGATCCCGCCTACGGATTTCATCGATGGCTCATACAAATTCCTGGGTCATACGTGGGAGGATTGCCGTCAGGGCCTGCTCGCTGAAGGGGTTCCACCCGCTGGGGTCGAGTTTGCGGAAATGGCTTTCCTTCGTCAAGCGATCGTGCAGTATCTGGAAAAGGTCGATCCAAATCTCAGAACCCTGTTGGTCAACAAGACAAGTCTGATGACGCAATATCACGTTTTGACAGGCAACGCAGTGGGATTTGGAGTCTTGTTCCTGACCAGTGAGGGTAGGAATGCGGATGGCTTGACGGATGATGTGCTGGAGATGATGGCAATAGCCCAGTGCTTGAGTCTGGATATTGCGAAAGAGGCCATGGGTGTGCTGGAGGGTGAGAGAACAGAGACGGTGGCAGGCAACAGGAAGCAGATGAAGAGAGAGTTGAGATGGGTTTACGCGCGATGCATGAAGTTCCTGGAGAGCGACCGGGATGCCTTCTTGTTGAGGAGACCTGCTTCTTCTGGACTACATTATGTACCCATGATGGACCGATATCTGGAACGCGTGCAAGGAAATCGCCGATTCCCCATCAACGAGGCCCTGGCTCGCTTGCTGAAGCCTTACGTCAAGCGCGAGTCTGTCGCGCAGAAGTACATTGCGGCTGAGGAGTCGCGTATCGAGCTGATTACCGTAGACGCAATTGAGACCCCGTAAGATTGGTCTCACTATGGCGTTTATGTAGGTATAGTGTTCAGAATGTTTGAACTTACTACCACGTTTGTTTATTTTGTCCCAACTTCGCTGCCGCTGTGCCCTTGTTGAACTTCTGAATACTAGTCAATATCTTGGATCTATATCTGAGACGTTTTTGATCTCTATACAGCCTCAAGAGAAAAACTCAATCGATATGTCTGAGCTTCGGTACCAGGTCAATGTCAGTCTGACACACTGACCGTATGTCCATTGGGCCCAGATGTCATGAAAACCCTCTTGAGGGGTTCTCATCGCTTACGGGCTGGGAAAATCATGTACGTACTTTTAGACATGAGGATATCATTTTCATTGGGATGACCTAAGTTCCCAATCAAAGACGTCCGAGATCAGTGTCGCACTAGGTCTAAGTATACCACCGAAAATATTCCAGGAATGTGAAAGTGACCATTCTTCTAGGTATAGAATATACAACTACCTCATCAAAATAGATCTATCGTCAGATCCAAACTGCATGCTAGATTCTCCCATCAGATCTTCAAAGAAGACCGCGTCTGTCGATTGGAAACCCCAGTCCTCTGCATGAGCTGTCAGACCGGCATACGGATACTGCTGATCCAACGCGTCATCGATGGCGTGCGAGTAATGCGGTAAAATTAGCTGGTTTTGCCCTTGTTGCTGTGGTTGCATTGCTAGAGGTGAGTTAGGAGAGATTTGTTCTGCATGCTGACTCGGCTGAGACACAAAGACCACGTCATTGGATGGGCCTGCATTCAACGACGTCGCGGTGTCGCCGTCAACAGCATCGGTAGAGTCGACCAAGAATTCTTCAGATGAATCCACAGAGACGACGGTGCCATTGCTGTTGATCTTTATGGTCCCGAAGTGTGGAATACCGAGGTGAAGAAATAGTCCACCCTCGGCGTCTGACATATTGGACTGGCCTTTAGCAGCTTTAGCCTCCAGTACTAGCAGTCTTCTCAACAAAGACGCGCTTTGCTTGCTTAGCAAGTCAGTGCTCAAGTCTGCCATGGCCTCCATATTTTCCAGAACCTTTTCCATCATAGCACGGTCGCTGTTTCTGTGATACGGCAGGATGTCTATGTCGACAGGACTCGGACTGAGTGACATTGCTCGTTGCTCATCGTGCCCGCCAAGATGCGCCATAATCAGAGTGATAGCTGCGGTCATGGCAAAGAAATCCATGGCGCGGGAGGTAGACGCAAGGCGATTATGAGAGCGAAGCATGATATAGCGCGTCAATAGCTCCCGTGATGCGTTGACGCTCACAAGCTTGCTGTATACGTAGTCAGACCTTTCGCCAGTCTCTCTCGTAGTGTCCATCCGCGACCGGAGCATGTAAGGAAGATGCAAAAGATTCAGTAGGTTGAAGTAAAGCATCTGTTCGACCAATCGAAGCATCTCCCAAAACGATAGTCCTTCGTCGAGCAAGGAGCTAGCAAGATTGGGGACTAGCCACCACTTGCTGGGCATCTCGTTTGCAGCTTGTTGAAGTTCAAGGTCAAGAGTCGAGACGGAGTCACAGTCGTCGCTGTAATTGGCTAACAAAGACTCGTTGCGGGCTAAAATGCGTGAGGCTATGGCACACTGCTTGCGTTCAAACCTGCCTGACGGCGAGTCATCTGCAAGTGCGGCAGGCCTAGCCATGGATATGTCAGTAGTGCCCTGAGGTAGGCCGAGCATCAAACATAATAGACGGTCAGTACAGACGATGCGAAACCAGAAGAAAGCAGGATCAATGGCATGAGCCGAAGTAGGTGCACAAGGACGTGTTCGATTGTTGCTCCGGTGTACACCCAGCATTTGCGCAACGACTATAGCCCGCCTGCATACAAACCAGGCGCGGCGAAGATTACCACTGTTGGCCAGATGCATACATTCGAGCATGACGCACTCGAAGCCTTGGACAGAGCCCCGGAACTCATCTTTGCCCGTGACCAAGTCGGTCGCAGAGTCCACCAGGCGCCGCATCAACTGGCGTGGCGATTCCGACAGGCAGCTGATGACGCCAGCATGGACCTGGGGATGTGCAGATTGCAGACAAGTGGCTGGGATCGACATGTACTTGGCAAGGGTGATTGGGTGCGCCCCTGCATGAGGCGTGTCGGTCAGTCCCGCGGCATTGTGACAGGACAGCCAGCGGACAGGTCATCAGCCTAGGTAGAGAGATGTTTAGGCCGGCACGAATGGTGATCTCAATGTCTTCGCGGGATGGTGGCAGCGCTGCATACAGGGCGGCTGAGACGGCCTCGTGTTCAGTGCGGTGCAACGGCGCGCCCGTGGTCACAGTCGTAGGCGAGAGGTTAGCTCGTGGAGACGTGGAGACCGAAGACGAAGACGCCGTCATGAGACTGTCAGCCACTCCAGGAGGCTAAGCTCCAGCTCCAGCTCTAGCTCCAGCTTCAACTCCAGGGTCGCACCTGCACCCGCACCTGCCAGACCACGGGGCGGCAAGGGCGGCAGCGGCGGCAGCGGGTGTTAGCGCGGCTGCGGCTGGCGGCCAGTTCCACCAGGCCTCGACACGGACCATGGGATCGCCCAGCGCGACCGCTGGCCATAGTCCTACTCCAAGAGCGCCTTCACTTCCACCTGCACATGTCTCGTCAACGAGCTGCTGACTCAGACACGACGTGCCGCGCCGCCAACAGCCAATGCACGCCGCGTCCGACGGGCTCGCAAAGGAGCATCTGATTTTGCGCCGCTTGCACTCCCAGCAGCTGTGGGTGCCTCGTCGCACCTTGCGCCGCACGCCCGCGCCGCCTGGGTGCGTGTGATGCGTGTGAGTGTGACGTGTTACTGCAGGCACTGGAGGCAGAGCGGACATAGTCATGTCCGACCCGGCTCCGCCGCGCAGCATCCTCGATGTGACGGGATGTCAGCTTGCGTGTCTCGTGTGTCGTCTGTCGTAGCCCTGGAGGTCGTTCGATACGGGTGCTGGGCAGGAAGGAGGTATTGCCGTATTGCCGTGCCGCCACCGGGGCTCCCGTCGGAGGAAGGAGGAAGGGACAAGGACATATTCCGCCGAGACGGCGGTCGAGTGTCAAGCTTTGTATACATACTTGGCTTCAGGCCCGCATAATCACTGCACTGTTGCCAGCAGCGCTCACACCTGTATCGTTCGACACACCAGTCAGCTCTAGCTCTCATTTGGAGACCTGCCGTGCCGTGCGCCCGTCAGCAGCCACCCACACCACCGACGAATTCAAATCCGAACTCGCGCCTGCCAATACAACCTGCTTCTTCACCAGACCCCACTCCAGACCAGATCTGGACGTCGTACCTGCCGGCACGGGAGGTCCCGTCAGGCTGCTTTGCCCTTGCCTTCACCACCATAGTACTTGCAGGCGGATGGGACTTCACTGCGAATCCATCGCATCCAAATGTCATCCCTCAAGGTCCTCATAGCGGGAGCCGGCATAGGCGGCCCAGCAGCTGCATACTGGCTGTCGCGCATGTGATGCCACGTTACTATTGTCGAGCGCAGCCCCAGCCTCCGCGCCACCGGTCAACAGGTCGACCTGACAAGCCAAGGCATCCTCGTCACTCGAATGATGGGCATCGAAGACACTGTGCGCGCGCTAAAATGTCCGGAGCCCGGTATGCGCTTCGTCGACCATCATGGTGTGACCAAAGCATTCTTTCCAGTCGACACCACCGGCAAAGCTTCCTACAGTCCAACACATGAGCTTGAAGTAATGCGCGGAGACCTTGTACGCATCTTGTACGAGCTGACCAACAAGGCCGGACGCGTCGACTACCTCTTCAACCGCCACATCCAAGACTTCACCCAAGAGAAAGGTCCCGGCCAAAGAAAGGTCCGCGTCACACTCTCAGATGGCACCAAGGACGAGTTTGATATCCTCATAGGCGCCGACGGCATTGCTTCTAAAACGCGTGAGCTTATGCTCGGTACTAATTTGCCAAATGCTGATGCTCGCCGCGACCTCGGCGTCTACCTTGCCTATTTCACTGCCCCATCCCGTCAAGGCGACACTTTCGACTGGACAGTGTGTCACATGCCAGGAGGAAAGGCCATCATGACTCGCAGAGACAAACCTGAGAATATTCGAGTCTACCTAGCCACACGTGCGGGATTCCCTGCATTAGATGCAGCGAAGACACTTGCAGAATATAAGAAGGCACTGTTCGACCAATTCAATGGAGCGCAAGGTTGGCAAGTGGACCGATTCATGCACGATCTACAGCACTCTCCGGAAGCCGACGACCTCTATTGTCAACAAATGAGCCAAATTCGTTTACCAGAAGGAGGCTGGTCAAAAGGGAATGTGGTTTTGCTGGGTGATGCCGCATACTGTCCTGCGGCCATTGGGGGTGGCGTCGGAACCACTGCAGCTCTTATCGGAGCCTATGTTTTGGCGGGCGAAATCAATAAACAATGGAAGAAGAGCCAAGAGACAGGGGAGTATTTCAACGCCGAGGCTGCAGCCAAAGAGTACGAGCGTCTGGTCAGACCCTTTCTCAAGTCCAAGACAGAGATGCCGATTTGGATGTTTCGGCTTTGGCTGCCTGAATCTGCCTTTGGCGTGAAGACGGTTCAAACCATTGCCGGCTTCGTTGCAGCAGCTCAAATGAGCAAATTGACTAAGGACTCCAAACGACCAGTCGAGTTGAAAGAGCTGAAGCTGGAGTATCCCGACTATTTTGACTTAAATCCCAAAAGATAAGCAGCAATCACGCTCTGATTTGTGGCCGATGAGTAGTTCCGAGCGACGTGGTTTAACATTGACCCTGGAACTTGAGATTCGTTCGTTATCAGTATGCATGGGGACTTTTACATCAAGCGTCGAAACCCAACAGAATCAAACCTAAAGAGCCTTCATACGTCGTTGTTATGCACAGACATCTCGGAGCAGTACTGCGAGGCGTGTCGCAATCATGGTAGGCCGTATCGCTGCTGTATTGCCGTGTCGCCACCGGGGCACGCGTTGGAGGAAGATTGAGAAGAACTGAACAATGAATTGTAGCAGAGCGAAGATAGTATACGATGCAAGTTGACGCCTGAACTACTCATCCACCTCCTTTTTAATCACGAAATATTTCTTGGTCACATCAATCACACTCTTGACCATCAGTCCCTGCTTATCCAGCTGGTAAGTCTCCCACATGTCGATCCTCGCAAAACCAAAGTCCAAATTTTTTCGGACATTCTTGAACGTAAAGCCCTTCGTCACCTGCGTGGCCGGCACCGCCACGTCTGTCAGCTTGAAGCTCACCTCCGCCGTCCGATTGTCATCTAGCGAAATGACTGGGTCGACTTGCGCCGACCGCGGCACCAATCGCACGTCCAGGTACGTGTCGCTACGGTTAAGGAAGGGTATGAAACGCTGGTTGCCAAGCATGCGCACGCTTCCGGCCCAGTCCGGGGCCAGGAGGGCGTCGGTCTTGGTCAATTCGTGTGAGTCAGGTACGGTGGGTATGCGGACGCGGATCTCGCGGAGTTGCTGGTCGTTGCGGTTGCGATTCGCGCCTTTGCGGATGGAAAAGACGATATCTACATGGACACTTTAGTATAAAAGAGAGCAGCAATGGAGAGCTCCAGACCAATGAGGTATTTGCTGTTGGTTGGTATGTAGTCGTCAGGGTCATAAACGCCCGGAGGAATACGCGGATGCAAGCCTTTATAAGCTGCGAACACGTCTAATTGGAAGGATTTTATCGGCAACATATTTTGAGGGATGTGGCCTTTGTCCGAATCTGTGGGATCGGTCGGCTTATCCACAGGGATGATCTTGCTGCCATTTCCAGGAACGTCAACAGGAATATTGACTACTGCCTTCCCATCGTCCGGCGGCGACGGTTGTTTGAGTGGCTTGAGTGGGTCGAAGATGGGGCCGGAGAATGTAGGGGGTAGGGTATCAGGCTTCTTGTCTGGAGGACCAAACTTGACCCCTGGAGTCCACACCTGGCGCAAGATCTGTTCTGTGTTGCTGCTACATTCTTTGGCTTCGGCATAGATAGCGAAATAGTAGGCTGGATCGTTGAGCTCCAGGCCAAGCTCGGCGGAGTTGGGAACGAAATCCAGATACGCAGCAGTGGGGTGCTTGGTGTCTCCACCAAGTTGCTGCCGAATACCTTGGTTGACCGCCTTTGCCAGTCCACTTGACTTCAGAACCCGTGATTCTGGATCAATTTGTGCGGCAGCAACCTCCTCTGGCTGAGGGCTCGTTGAATCTGGGCGTTGCCACAGGGGCCATTCACCATCTGGAGGATTTTCGGTGTACAAATGGCGAAGTTTAAATTCAAATTTCTTCTTATCTGGCAGATACGCATTGCCAAAACTGAATCGTTGCTGATGTGGTGGCTGTGATAGAATAATGCCCGACTTGTCTGGGTGCTCCTCATTGTACGTGGCCAATTCTTCGGGGAGGCGATCGAGAAGACACACAAGAGTATGATCGTCGGGGCGCATCCATTGACATACTGGAGAACGCTCGTCCCGGGGCATTTTGCCGGTATTATTCCAGTTTACCTGCAATTTGTCAGCTTTGCCTGAATGTGTTGGACAAACTTACTGTAATCTTGAGGTCTGGCATGACCTTGACAATCTGGCTACGCAGCACAAACCCAACCTCTCGACTGGAATGGGCCGCTCTTCACTATCTACCGTTCCCCTTTTGTGTTTTGCGACGTCGACGCCGCCAAGCCTGATGCCAATAGCTCGGCCAGCTACGACTTACATTGTAAGCGCTACAAGGTGTTTGGCCGGGGGCAAACCTCGTGTTCCAACCCAAACGAGGTGGAACCGTACAGTCGAGTCACAGGCGACTGGCGCATGTGTCAGCAAGTGCACTTTTCGGGCAATCTGATCCTTGCCGCGCTGGTGTTTGTCTGCATCGCTTTTGTTTCCATCTTGCCGCTCACATTCTTCTTCCTGCGCATGGCCTTTGCAGACGCAGAGGTTGGAAAAGAAGAAGTGGCAGAAGCTGACAGTACTGCCGGCAACATACACCACCACCGCTCTCGAAAGCATCGGAAACAAAAACCAGTTTCCATCCACTCGCCCCTGCTCGTGGCCGCTACCTATGGCCTGCTTGTATCGCTGGCCATCGTGGCCGTGTGTTCGGTGCTGGCGCAGTTCTACGGAGTGCTGGGGCTGGTGCAGAGCCAGCCGGACAATGGCAGTTGGGCGTCGGTGCCGCTGGGTGCGCTGGCTGCAGTGCAGGACCAGCAGACGGGCGAACTTTCGCACGCGCCGTGGGTGCAGGGCGAGGCTCTGACGGTGTATGCTTCTTTGGGCTGGCTCTTCAGCGCCTTGGCAGCTGGCAGCATAGGCGCGAGCTGGCTGGGGCGGCTGTAGCCTTGCAAAGTTGGCATACCGACTAGAGTGAGGAATTAGAGATTAATTATAAATACGGGGAAGCGCTGTCAAGTCTGTCGTAAGATCATTTGAAATTGTTTCACATTCGAATTATGAATTAGAATCACGGAATGGCATTCAAGTTACACCGATACAGAAGTTGATCATTGCGATATATGCTTTGTAGAGAAGATCTTTGCTATCATCTACCAATGCCTGCCACCCCTGTTACGTCTTTGTCCAAAATTGGCCTCGCCAACTGCAAATAGCCCTCAACAAACGTATACGGCGGCCTATCTTTGCGAATCGCTGTCGTTTCCTGATTGACGTCAAACTCATTGTACAACGTGTCGTGCGGATCGGTATCTGCTTCGCCCTTGACATCGTACGGCTGTAGCCAGCGCCAAAGACCCTTCTTACCCGAAATAGGCAGCCTAATCGCCGGCATTGGTAGCTTGTCGTTGCTGGCGCCACCATCTGGCAAGGGGACTGTCCAGCTATCGGTTTGCAACGGCCTATTTCTATCATACTCTGATCGCACGTCGGTGGAAAGCAGAGACGGACCGAAACGAAAAAATGCGGTCATGCGAGTGAAGGCCTGCTGGATGGTCCACGGAGGCACCGCGAGACTGGAAATGGGCAAGATCGGACTGTAGGCGTGTATTGGCGTGTACGGGTCAATAAGTAGCGTCAAGACACTGAATTGAGCTGCTTGGGCTTGACGATACGACTCGAATGTTGTGTCGCCGGTGCTCGTTGATGTTAGGGCCAGCGGGTCGATGTAATTCGGTGAAAGCCGCGGAAAGTTTGTAGGCTCGATCTGGACAAAACTCTGGTTGTCAGGATCTGGAAAGTAAGTGTACATTTTGTCCCAATTTGTTTCGCCATTCGTCTTGTTATCAGTTTCGAAATAGCCTACAACCCCGTCAAATGGTCGATCGACGTCGCCAATCTTGAACGGGAATTGGTACGAGCTGAGCAGTGCTTCCTCAGAGACACCCTCACTGGCTGGTGTTTTTCCGAGAGTGTTTTGTGCTGTGAGTGCTGGAATGGCTAGCTCCAAGGAGAAACCCACGTTGACCAAAGCTAGAGGTTTCCCAACCAGTGCGTTGGAATACGCAGAATACTCAGACGGGGGGAACGGCATGGTTTTAATGGCACCATTTATCATGTGGAAAAATGATGTCAGGAATTGGCCTTTGTCGTCCTTGCCGGCTAGCTTCTCGATCAATTTGTCCAGCTGAGCATTGCCAGTATTCTTATCAGCACCCGAGGGCGGATCGAATGGCAACCACTTTGAGCCAACAGACTTGCCGGTAGGTCCTCCAACACGAACTTCACGATAGAATCGGCCATCTGGACGGAAAAATTGCAGTCCTGAGTCCTGGTAGTTGATCACGATCCATCCAAAAATCGGCGTTTGCGGCTTGTCGTTTTCGGTTTCCGCCCAAAAAGGAGCTGCATTGCGGAGTATCGGATTCTCAAGATCTGCTGAGTTGATGTTACAAGCACGGTTCACAAAGCAGGTATTGACTCGAGCATTCTGGTTGATGGACGGAGACAGCTGCATGAACCGGCACAATGGCCAAGAGCCGTGATCTGGTTGTTTGTCTTCCGGGAAAATCGTATTGATTTGGTCTTCGAAGATGTCCGGCGTGAGAAATTCGCTGAGACATGGATGTACGGAGTCCGCTATCGTTGGCGGTGTTTTGAGTTTTTTCGTCGGCGGCGTGGGCAAGGCAACGGCTTGGCCGAATTTATCAATTATGTTCAACTATCTTCCATTAGTTTTGCTAGCAACAAGCTCTTGGAACTGAACCTTTGTTATCATCATTTGACCGTGGGTAACACCTTTGAAAGGAGGGTTGGGATAGTTGTTGGGAGGAAACGCCATCAAGTTGCCGTATGGAGTCAAATCACTGACATGTTAGCGGCGATTTAGAAGCGTCGAGTCATAATACCTTCGTGTGTCGATGAGCTTGAGGTCTTCTTCATTTATCCCAATATCTGACTGAATGGCAGGTTTCAGAGGAATGTTGGTTTTGCCCGGTTTATTCACTGTTGGTTTGACGTGGGTGCCAATAACTCTTGTCAGGAGATGTTCTTGAAGGCCAGACAGCGGGCATGAAATGAACGGCAATTTACCAATACCTTTGAGGAGAGTATCGATGCTCGCTCCGTCCAGTGGCGAAGCTGGACCATTATTGTCCACGACAGCCTGAACCGTAGCTTGCAGTGAAAAGACAGGCTGAGGAAGAATCAAGCTGCGGCCACGGATGTAGCGATAGTCTTTCTGGTTCTCCTCCGTGTTCTTGGCAAGCAATTCGGACACGCCATATCTGATCTCCGAATTTGGGAGACCGACCGGACTTGGTCGAACTCCAACATTCCATTTCGACCGGTCAATGTGGTAGTACAACGCTTCCCACTCGACAAACATTGGCTGGAATGGGTTTCTATTCCCCCAATACTGATACCCTTTGACAGCTTTATGGCCTTCTCCGAAGTCGTCTTTGGTCCGGCCAACGCACTCCCCCAATATTTTGAGCGCTGTTCCCTCCAACACGTTCGGAAAAGGAGTTGTAGACGAGTCAAATACCCTCGAAGCCTGAGATGTTGCAATTTGGTGGTCCAATCGAATAGGCAGCGCATCCATAAAGTCTGCTGGCCAGCCAGAATCCATTCCTGCGATACACAGCGTCGGCTCCCTCCGCATGTAAAAAGAGCCTTGGGTGACACGTTTGAATGACTTGTTGTCTTTGGCTGCCAGCAAGTCGGTCCTCAAGTCATTGGCAGCTTTGTTCTCTAAATCATGAATGTCCCTTTTCAGGTGACTGACCCGTTTGCTAAACGCATTTTGGTTGTGCTCCAAGACATTCTTCTTGTCGCTGACATATTTCCACCACTCGGCGAATAGATCCCATCGCTTTTGCTCAAGTTTTCTGTCCAAAGCATCCAGCCGAATCTGTTTCTCGTTGAGAGACAACAGCTGCGTGAACTGACCATCGGTTGGAATCTTGGGTGGCTGGCCAGACTCGGCAGTCCCTGCAAATTCCCAACGATAACCTGCGGACGTGGATTTACCGTAATATCCTTCGTACATGTTGATATCTTGGGCTTTGACGCGTTCGTTGTACGTGTCGTTAGCGGCGTACAACAGATCCCCCAGGGTCAACACCATACTTGCGATATCATCTGCTCCCTCATTGCCGAACAGTTGGGCAAGATCTTTGTCATTTTGATGCGCTCGCAGAAACGTCATGATGCCGTCAATAGGAGTAACGCCTACAGACAGAGGCTCCATGGTGAACTTTGGACCAAACTTTCCAGCGACAGCTTCAGCCTGGCTGGGGGGCTTGGTCCCCCAGCTGAAAGATACAGAGTATATCGCGCCATGTAGAATTGACCTTGAGTTTTGTTCCAGATTCAAGATTTCCTGGAGTCTGCTTCTTTCGGTTGGGTCATCCTTCTCCTCTGGAAGTAGAAGTTTGAGTTTCAGGTTATCCAAGGTTTCCTTGAGTTGAGTGGGGGTAAGTGGGTTTAACAAGTCTTTCTCGGCCAACGAATTCCAGCCAATAACAAAATAGTCGGCATTGGCGTTTGTGAGATGCTTCGTGCGACCACCGGCATCTTTGTAGCTGAAGCTATCAACGATAGAGAAGACTCCACCGTTGTGGGGCACATAGTCTGCAAAGACAGGGTTAGAAGAGCCCAGTACCGTCAAATCCAAGAAATCATCAGTGTTGTCCGAGGTCTCCTTCTCAGTCCACAAGTCTCCAGAATTCAAGGACCATCCAGAATACTCGTTTCTCTTTCCGATGAAGACTTCGGCTTGGCGTTCAAGTATGTGTTTCCAGTCTGGGTCATCAGGTTGGTTATCGGCGCGCATGAAAGGGGATACGTCAACTTCCAGATCGACCTTTTCATCAATGACCTGAGCTTTCCGCACTCTGTTGCTTTCAACGATCCAACTTTGAAAGGTCGGCAGTGTCACGTCGTCCCCATGCTCGCTCGTCTGGCTGTTCAATCTCCGCACTACAAGCCATCGATTCGGGACTGATGGGAAGGTGGGGATCGATGTGTCATCAGCTTCCGTATCCGAGCGCACACCTGGTGGACGATTTGGATTCTGTCTCGCTCGATTGGCGGCACGATAGCAGCACGGCAGGCTCCAATGAAGATAGACTCCCATGCGGTTGCGGCGATAGTTGGGTGGGTTTGCGTCAAAACTTGTAGCTCCAATGTCAGTCAGTCGAGGGTTGAGGTTGGCTGGTGTCGTATCGTGAAAATCAATATGGTCAACGAGGTCGTGCTGCATTAAGGCTTCATCCAGACGAAGGCCGACATAGTTGGGCTGAACAATGGGAGCAATTCGTGATGGACCGCTATCATTGGCGCATTCAGGTGTCAGAACGAAAGCGGAGAGGTCAATTGGAATGACAACATTTTCCATGTTCACGGCCATGATGATGTTCAGATTCGCAAGGTCTTCGTCTCTCACAATATGGAATGTCGGCTCTCACCAGTCAATCCTATACGGGGCGAAGTCGCAAAACAATGAACGAGCATACAACTGCACCGAATTTTGAGTGGACAGCGCACTAACTGATGGTCCGGAGCAGCATACAATGCCGATAATGGGCTATTGCCGTATTGTAACGTTCGACGGTTTTGGTAGTGAGGCATGAAGCATGGCGGTCAGCCGCACCACGCCAATGCATGCAGGCGCTTCAGGCAGGGCTGAACAAGGCCCAGACCCGACACTGATGCAGGCATCTGTGATGCTGTGACGCAACTAGTTCTTTGATTTCAGCTCGGCGTCGTATTGATGAGAAAATGAGTGTAGTTCCGTCAGTAGTCTTTGGCGTATATTGATCGTGGGGAGTTGTGGGGAAAGTCTTGGCGCATGAAGATCCGAAAACCAGCTTGCCATTCGTTCAATCTCATCCTTTAGCTTGCAGACTGAACTTCAGCTGCCCTTCTTTTGGTGATATATAGTTCAATTCATTTTGTCCTTCTCAGATATGGCTTGCATTAGCGCCTCACTAACGGGGCGCTTTCCTGTCAGCAATGCCTCCAGCGCTGCTAGCAGACAGCGCGTCAGCCTGGGTCCGGATATGCTCCGTACAATCTCGATGGCGCTATGTACCAACCTAGGCTTTGAACTCTGCCGGCTTGCCTGACCTGCAGTATTGCGAGCCCTGAACATGGAAGCCATGCCCTCGTGGCTGGATCTGAGCTAGCAATGTTCCTATTGTAGTTATTGTTAGTGCAGTGAAAGTCCAGAGGCCTCACTTCGAAACATCTTGCACAAAGTATTGAAATTATGGCGAAAGACAGTACCATTCAACCTCTTACCACCGGCGATAAGATCGATCCGTCTTGGGTAGCATTCATCGACAGAGCGAACCAAATCTCCATACCTGATATCAGCCAAGCGGGATCAAGTCAAGTAATAAGATGTTCGAGCTCCAGGTTCAAGGGCACTACATTCTCCACAGCCAAGCTTCTCGACGAATTCGAAATCGACAAACGACCTGAGGGAGCTGGCCAAACCATTGTCTTAGGTCTTGACACCAGCGATCCCGCAAACGCCCTTACAGTCACGGACATTCTCACCGCTTTCAGCGTGCCAGTGTCCAGCCTTAAATCACCGATTGGCCCTATCGTGTCTGTTCTGAGCAACGCCATCGAAGGGAAGCTTCCAACCTTCAAGTTAGATGGTACTCCGGGCGGTAAGAATGGTGCCTGGCTCATCGCTGCCGTTCCAAACACTTTGGAGGTGAGGTAACATTACTGGCAAGCATTTTTCGGTTATTGATCAGGAACAGGTTGCGACAGCCTTAACGTTCCAGTTGAATGGCGATCGAGAAGTAGATTTTGGAAGTCCAGTACAGGCAGCCTTGAAAGATCTCGGCATCAACGTGGATCTGTCGGCCCTTAGATTCTCTACGGCGGATCTTCCGTGCGTACGGCTCAAGAGCAAGACGTTGGTCGTCAAAGGAGATAATGAGTCCTTCACTACGTCCACTGTTTTCGAGGTCATCGTCCAGCTGCCAGTCCGTGGGTACATGATCAATTTGCGAATCGACAGCGCAGACCGACTCGGTGTTTCACTTCTCAATATCGGCGGCACATTTGATGACCTGCGCCACCTCATGGATGATTTCCCCTCTGAGACCGAAGCCAGCCCGCAAGAAGTTGGTTTCCTTGATGATCTTCAACTGTGGTGCATATCGGCGCAGTTTCCGGAACCCAACGGAAAGCCAATATTCTCCATTGGTTTCATATTGACTCTCAAGTTTCCAGGCCAGGATCTAACGATTGGGCTACACTACGACGGTAGAGTCCGAAAGTTTACTGGAGGTTTACTGTTCCAGGACATGTTTAAAGATCGATTGAAACCAGACTTTGACGACCTCACTGATCTTCCTCAAGGTAAAATACTGACCCTCGAACCACAATTCGATTTAGCGAAAGGTAGCCCATTCGACTCCCTACCTAATTCTGTCCCCACCATTCTCTCGCAAGCCCATATTGAATATCAAAAGGGCGGTGAAGATGCGGGCTCGACCTTTTCATTCGATGGAGCACTAGTCTCGATATCATCGATGTCAAGCGCCGTTGTCACAGCATCAAGTGGTGGGGTGCCATGCCCATTTGATTGGCAACAGGTGTCCGTCAGCTACAGCAGACAGGGCGCAAAGCGTGATGGGAAAGTCCTAACCTCCATAAACATATTTTCTCATTTCCAACTCCAACCGCCCTCGGCTCGGTTTGGGTCCGGTGAATTGTCGCTGAGCCTTTCTTTTTCCCAGCCAAAACCTGGGTCGCAACCGCAATGGTCCTTGAGCGGCAAGGGCCAAAAGATACAGATTGGAGCCATTGCACAATTTCTTGACCAGGAAATCCTCGAGGATCTTCTTGAGATTCTCGGCAAACTCAGGATTGATTCCTTCGAAGTCACATACACATACAATCGAAATGTCGCCTCCAGTTTCCTATTCGTTTGCAGTCTCTCGTTCGGTGAGTTGGTCCTCAATCTTTATTATCAGTATGCTTCGAAGGACGCCATCAAAACGAAAACAACGGCTGTCGACCAGAAGTTGGCTGCCTCTTCAGACAATGACCCCAACTTGTCTCCTATGGAGACAACGGATGAACTTTCGTCATGGCGTTTCGATGCATATCTCGATACTGCCGGGCCAGGTACCACTATCGGTTCAATTGCGAATTCTATCATGGACAATGCTTCCGAGGACATTCCCTTGTTTGTGAGCGAGATCGAAGTCCATCCTCCAGACCCCAGCGCCAAGTTGATCACCCTTCATATTGGAAAAGTTATCACGAAAACCGTCAGCATCGAAAGGATCGTTAGAGCCACCTTTTTGCTCAGTGTCAACATCTCCACCGTTCACTTTACATTTGCTCAAGTAACGACAGGAGGCACTGCAGGTTCAACAAAAGCCAAACGTCTCTTGAGGCTAAGCGTTGGTCAGTTGCCCTTCATCGACAAAATCCCAGTCATAAATGAATTGCCCCAGCCGTACCAAGAGCTGCAATACGTGTGGTCTCCAGCATTAGGACTCACCCGTGACGAGGTCGCCGCTCTCAATGAGAGGCTGGAAGTGGAGGGGACTACTCACAAGTTATACTTCAAAGCTGTCAGCAGAGCTGCATTGGATCCAACAGCTGCTACCGATCCGGTCGTCTTGCTTCAAGGTCACCATTTTATTGTTGTTGACAATGATCAGGCCATAGTGGATCACATTTTCAACCCTACGCCCAAAGTGAAAGGTAGCACTCACAACGATGGTACTCCGGATGATGGAGGTGCCAAGGGCTCTTCAAGTCCGCCGCCACGCGAAGAACAACCTCCTCCAGATGCCCCTCCTTCTAAGGGTGCACTGAAGAAGGAGACGCCATTCATTTCCATTTCTGCCGTTTCGTTTCAGTACAAGAATGGACGTTTGTGGATTTTCTTGGATGGTACTATTGCACTCGGTCCTCTTGAATTTTCCTTGGTTGGATTTGGGGTCGGGCTCAATCTGACAGGTCTCAAGCTGAACAATCTGTCACATGTCGCAGATGACATCGATTTTCAGTTGCGAGGCATGGAAGTTGCTTTTGACAAACCGCCTATTCTGATTGCTGGAGCCTTCTATCACGACGTCATTGAGCGAGGCTCTCAGACGGAGGACGCCTACCGAGGCGGAGTTACAGTCACCATTCCGCCCTATACTTTTGTTGCTGTGGGTGAGTACGCCGAGGTGACCACCAACGTTGGCAATTACAAATCTGTTTTCATATATGCAAAGCTTGATGGCCCAATCATTGACTTTGAGTTTGCTATCTTGCGCGGTCTTCGCATCGGCTTTGGTTACAATTCCATGGTTCGGTCTCCCGCACCCGACGAGCTGTTCCAGTTTCCGCTTTTGGATAATGGGTCCGCAACGGGTGCTGGCAACGTGAGTTCTTTCTGCAAGGGCTGATATTATGTGCTAATGACTGCAGCATCCCATGGCTATCCTAGAGAAAATGAGAGGCGGCGACAACCCCTGGATCCAACTCAAGAACGACTCGTATTGGCTAGCTTTTGGTTTTACTATTAGCTCCTTCGACATCATTAACGCAACCGCTGTCGCTATGGTCTCTTTTCGAGACGGTGGTCCGATTTTCACCATCATGGGGAACCTCACCTGCGCCTTGCCGCCGGATTCGCCTTCGCCGTCTGCCCGGCTCTTCTATGTTGAAGTCAATCTGTACGCGGAGCTCAACATGGTCGAAGACTCTTTCAAGGTCCTTGCAGCACTTGCTCCGACGTCGTTTGTATACGTGCCAATGGCCCACCTTCACGGCTCTCTGGCTCTTTACACGTGGTTTGGGAACAATCCCCACGCGGGCGATTGGGTATTTTCAGTCGGCGGCTACCATCGAAACTTCCAAAAGCCAGAACACTATCCGATCCTCCAAAGACTTGGTCTTGATTTCAACGTTGATATCATCCGTATTAGAGGTGAAGGCTACTTTGCCATTACCCCTAAAGCCGTCATGGCGGGAGCAGTGATTAGGGCCGAACTGGATTTGGGTATTCTGTTTGCATGGCTGGATGCAGCTTTTGACGGTGAGTCAGCCGAGTGTTCACGGGCAATGCTAATCGTTACATAGCGATGGTCCAATTTGAGCCGATGCACTATTGGGTTAGTATGCATGTCGAAGTCGGGGTGGAATGCGACATCCCACTACTATTTTTCACTATTCACATTCGGATCCATATAGGTGCCTTGTTGGAGATTGAAGGCCCAGAGTTCGGTGGAACTGCTTAGTAAGACCGCATCTGTCTTCCCTTCCCTGTCACTAATTTAGAGATAGTGTCGATTTCTGGTTCTTCTCATTCTCCTTCGATTTTGGATCTAGAATACGGCCGCCAGTCGCTCTCACCCTGGAAGAATTTTACGCACTTTGCGAAAAGAGCGGGCCACCGGACAACTCTGATGCTAGCAAGGCCACCGAAGGTCTCAACGTCCAGCTCAAAATCACTTTGGAAGATGGCTCATTCTCCATGCCTTCTGATGACAAGGTTCAAATAGCCACGACCCAACCAGATGACACTGGTGCCGGTGTCAAGTGGTTTGTCAAAGGAGGCAGCTTTCGATTTCGGGTGTCGTCAGTGTTTGCTCTGACCGAAGCATACATTGAAACGGAGGACAGCTCTGAACATGATAGCAAGGGAACCGCCATTGAATTGGCGGACCAAATCAAAAAAGCTCAAATCATGGACGAAGTCCTCCCAACTCCAGCTATCGATACGCTTTCATCGATGCCGATGCAACTGAGCGTTGATGGAGACAACGGTATCAAGTCCCAATTGGCAATCAGCATTCGAGATATTGATCAAGAAAACCTGCCAATCTCGGACTTCCAGCCTTCCTTTGTTGTCAAGCCCATGCCCCAGGTCCTCTGGGCTGATCCGGTCAAAAGCCCCCCGGATAGACTCTCGGATAAGCCCGGTACCATCAACCTTCCAATGGCCGTAACTCTCGAAGCTCCTGACCCTGTCCTTGCAAAGGCCAAAGTTCCGGCCTTTAACGCTACCGATATGGGTAAAGCATGTGCTGGCAAGTCAAATTCTTTATCAGCGTCTCCAACGCTCCTGCTTACGCTCAAATAATTAGGTGCCAATCAAATACCGCAGCTCCCCGCCAAAACCCAGACTGTACTACTTCCTGTCTCCGACAATGATGACCGACCGCTTGATCAGAAGTGGGAAAGCACCCGTGACACGTGGGCCACCAGTAGCAAAGTGAATCTTGGCATTGCCAATGCCATGAGCCAGCTATGCATGACGTCGCTGGGCTGGGATATACCAGCTGCCAGCCCACCTACTCCACCCACTGTGACAACAGAAGGTTCGCGAAGCCATGAGGTCCCGGTTACGTTTCTGGAAAGACTCGTGAACGGGACAGGTAGAGAAGCAATAGGCATTCAGGATGGACTGAAGAACTTCTATCTCGAGCTGCCTAGAATAACGCAGGCTGTGTTGTGATGGAACCCAGCGCGGCCCTCAGCATCCTGGCGCCCGATCGGCGTCCGTCCCTCCAACGTACTGACTACCGTGTACATACATGTCACGGTTCTCCAACCTTAACCTGCCGAGCCCAGCTCGTCGGATTGTTCACTCCTAACCTGTCACGTAATCTAGCCTGTGCTCGCACACACACAAGTATTACGTGCACGCCTAACCTAGCTCTTTATACTTAGTATTCTATTAACGCTTTGTACGGCTGAATAGCGCACCCCACTGAAATGGCGCACCTTGCCAAGACCTCACCACTTTCAACTACTACTAACAATGTTACAACAAATTAATCTTAAATTGCTTCCCTGTAAAGAGAGGATTAACCTTGCTATTAAAGCTATAAAATCTAACGCGAATCTAAGCTAGTAACGCGCTGCTGCTGTCTATAACGTGCCTAAAACTACCCTTTAAAGGCAACGCGCTAAACTAGCTTATTAACGCGTTATTTACCCTAACGCGTGTAAGCTTACAAGGCAAGAAGAGGAGGTACTTATCTAATACATAAGGAAGCTTAACACGTAAGGTTTTAGCCCTACGCTTACCTATATGTGTAAGATAGCTAATTAACTACTAGCTACTTGCAGTGTAGGTAAGGTTAGAGAACACTAGGTCTACAAGTTTATTAGACAGAAACCTTAGATTAAGTCTTAGATATCTAGACTAAGAGATTACTAGAGAGTCTTATGCAGTAATCTAGCTATTATTAGTCCCTAGTTTAACCTTATACGTAACGTTAAAGCTAAGTACAGTATCCTAGACTAAGATACCTACAACTTTAACAAGACTAGCTTCTAGATAGGCGTTAGAGGGTTAGTTAAGGTAGTAACTGCTTCTAAGAGACGTCTTGCGCTACTTAGCGTCTAGCCTAGCAATTATAAGTAGATAACTTTAATTGCTTATATTAACGCGTTAGGCTAGTCTATCCTACCCTTCTTTATCCTTAAAGCAAAGCACTATAATAAGGCCTAGTACGTTAACAACTTAAAAGATTAGAGGATTAGGGTTAGTAAGAACAGCTAGACCTTAAATAAGCTTAGCCTTACCTAGCTAAAGCACTTTATCTAGCATACAGAGGCTGCTACTGTAGGTAGCTATTAGCTACTAATTATTAATAGCTATAAGAGCTATAAGTTGCTTAAATTCTAGAATCTCTATAAGGAAAGTAAAATTATTACTCTCTATATGCCTCTATACGCCTTTTACATCCTATAGCTACTTAATATTAGTTATTTTGCCCCTCTAAAGCAGGCGTATAAGAAGGAAATTAAAAGCTTAGTAGATAGTTATATTACCTATATAGATAAAAAGACCTTCTTAGTAATATTTTAACTAGTATATAATAAGGTAATCTTAAAGAGCAACATCTTATTAAGCTTTAGAGCAACTAGCTTAGTTCTATTTAACCTAGAGGCGGTGCTGTTAAGGCTTAAAGTTAAGCCTTGTACGCTAACACTACCTCTACCTAGACCTACTAACTAGCAACCTAAAACACTAACTAACGCAATTAAAATTAATAGCTAGATAATACTAATAATTAAGAGGATAAGAGAATATAAAAGTTCCTCTCCTAACTTAATTATTAAGATAGTTCTGTAGGTTAAAAGGGGGTCTGTAAAGAGGAACTATTTGCATATACTACTTAAGGCAAAGATAGCTAAGCTTAAGTAGGTAAATAAAGCTGCTTCTAAGTGTAAGAAGTGTAAAAAGAAGCAGATCTAGGAAGGTAAGACTCTCTTACAGGCAGAGGTAGAGGAAATACTAAAGGAGATAGACGCTAAGGCTAAGGCACAAGAGGGTAGTGCGCAGGTAGGTAGTAGTAGTAAAGTTAAACGTTACTGTAAGATGTGTAGCAAGACAGGGCATAACAAGCGCACCTGCTAGAAAGACGTAGCAGAGATAGAAGATTAATTTAAGCTATTATACGTCTAAATTGCTTATTATAGTGTTAAGATATTAAGGTGTAAAGGTAGATAGTTAACAAAGTGCGCTATTTTAGTAGGGTGCGCTATTTAGCTGTACAAAGCGTTAATATACTTTTATTATTATTCTCTAGCTACTAACTTATCTAGCGCGAAAACTAACCTACTTAGTATTACTAGACATATCTAGAAATTGCCCTAGATAAGAAAAAAAGAAAAAAAAAAGCCTATCCGCTATAAAGACGTAACGGCGACAGGGAGTCGTGGCGAAACAGGTATAGCGCACCGCTTCGGGCCGTTCCCCTAATTTTATTTTGCCTATCTATTGCGTTACCCTAACACCTCCCTATTACACTTCTTTTTAACTTATTTTAACAAACGCCTTATACAAACTTAATTTCTATATATCTATTATAGTAACGCTAAGAGTTTTGCTTATTTATCTCGCGAAACGTTGTACTATTAGAGTAAGTAGAGTTAGAGTTTCCCTATAATAGAGTTTGTGTAGAACAGCTAGGTACCTACTTAGTAGTAGTTAGATCTTAAAAGTAATAATAAAAGTAATAGCAGCTCTACTTATTAATAGCCCTAGCAGCTTACTATTAGTAACTACAACAACTTCTTCTATTTTCTTAAAGATTATTATGTCTTAGTGTATAAGTAGTATTATATAGTAGTTATTAGTCTTATATTACAATTGCTTTATACTAGCTAACTAGATACTAATACCCTCTAAATACTAACACGCTTAGCGTAGTAATTATACAGGCTCTCCTATACAGCGTAGTTACAGTATAGTTAATTATAAGTTACGTAATAAGCTTACTCCTTAGTAGTTAAGCTAGGTAGATTATATATAATAGCTTACGCAGCTTACGTTAAGCTTGTTAAGCCTAGCTTATAATTAACTTAGTAAGCCTAAAGGATTTCCTATGTATCTCCTTAGTATATAGTTAGTAGGAATATAAGCTCTTATAGTTCGTGTTTAACCTAAGTTACTAACTAGATAATATACTTATATTTAATTCTTACCTAGCTCTTAAGCTAGACTAAGCATACTACTTATTACTACCTATATAAGAGGTATTTTACCTAGCACAACTCTATACCCCTATAAGTACTTATAACCAAAGACATTCCCTAAGAACTAACTAGAACTATTTACCTAGCTTGCTAAGTTTACAACTTTAACATTTTAAACACCCTTAAGATGTCTATAACCTTAGGTACTTATACTACCCTAAGCAGTAGCTTTAATAAAGCTCTACTAGTGTACAAAGCTGCACTAAATAGCTATAACATTACTATTACTAAACCTAACCTCTATAAGGGTAACCGCAACAAGCTTAACAAATAGCTCCTTTAGTAGGACTTATTCTTTACCTTTTAAAGTTAGAACGTTCCTAAGATCTAGCGTGTTATACTTATAGCTACTTATATGCGTAACTAGGCACTTAAGTAGATTAAGCTATTTATTTAATAATACACTACTAGCAAAGCTCCTAATAAGGTTAATGTATAGATATATAACCCTAATTAGTTTAAAGAAAAGATTAAGATAATCTTTAGAGTTATTAACAAACCCTTAGTAGCTAGACGTAAGATTTAACATATCTATTAATATTAGTCTATAGCTAACTACGTAGCTAACTTCTAGCAACTTGCAGCTAATACTAACTAGGATAATACTACTCTTATAACTATGTTCTAACAAGGCCTTAAGCCTTAAGTTAAGAAAGAACTTATATATACTAGCGCAGCTCTTAATACCTTAGATAACCTTATTAAGAAGACTATTAAGATTAATAACTAACTCTATAAACTTAACTATAAACTTAGCTATAGAACCTAAACCCTATTTAGAAGCTCTATTACGTAACCCTAACGTAACCTATAGAGACAAACTAGACCTTAATAAGGACAGTATAGTAGATATTATTAGCCTAACTCCTTACGTTGCATGCATACTAGAACTAATAATAGATACTATAGCCTTAAAGCTATAAACCTCTCTAATATTAACAAAGGCCCTACTAAACAATAGAATAAGAAGCTAGGTAGTAACAGGAAGGACAAGTCTTTAGTAACTTATTACAGCTGTAGTAAGCAAGGCTACTATACTAGAGACTGTTGCTCTAAGAATAAGGTGTTATAATAACTTAATATACTAATACGTAATAACGCCCTAGAAGACACTTAGAAAGTAGTCTACAATAATAGCTAAAACACAGTAAGTTGCCTTCTAATTAAAGACAATAACTACCTTATAGAGGACCCTTGTTAAGAAGATATATAACCTTAGGGGTAGTTCGTAATAAAATAGATCTAGTGCTACTGCGTTTTTGCTTAGAAAGGAGAAATATTAGGGCAGGTTTGTTTAGTAGGTTCTAACTAATAGACTCTAACAAAAACACTATTAACTATAGTATACACATTCTTAGTATTGTATCTCTATTTCTACTAATTTTTAGCCTAATTGCAGTATAGTAGCGCGCTCTATAGCTAGATAGCGCAACCTAATAATAGAGTTCTACTAGGACGCAGGAGTGTCTACAACAGACGCTAGTTAGGCTGCTAGAACAATAACTCTAACTAACAATATGCCTTCTAGTACTAAACTGCCTTTACATACTATAATTAAAGCTATAATATACTATCTAGTACAGTTTACTATAATTATCTATAAGTAGTATATTATAGCTTTATAGAATATTAACGCATATCTACGTAATTATTATAATATGCTAAAAAAGCTCTGCTAATAGATAGTAGAGAGCTTCTAAGGCAAATCTGTGTTACTACCTAAAGATATACTACTACTATACTAGTTAAGTTAACTAGTAGAAGAGCTAGAACTACTATAGAATAGATATAGCTGCAGCGTAGAGGATTGTAAATTCCTTACTATTAGCATTAATAAGCTTTGTATATACTGTAATAAGGTTTATAAGCTGCTATAGAAGGGTAACTAACACACGTTCTATAAAAAAGTTAAGGTGTAGACCCTATTTTAAACTAGTAGGTTGTAGTGCTACTTTATTATAAATATAGAGGAGTATAATAGTAAGCTAGCTGTCTCCTATAAGGACGTAGACGTTATCTAAAGGCACTTAGTAGAGTACAGCTCCTTTATGTAAAGAGAAGAAGAGAGGGAACAGTATTTAGAGAAGAATATTCCTAAGACTAACTAGACAAATTAGTTTAACTTTACGCAATAGCTAGTACACTTTGCTAGCTGTAATTTAGAGCACCTAGCTTATTAAATCTAGCTCCCTAACTACAGCAAACTAAGGCTATAGTAAGTAGTAAAGCTAATAGAGGAGCTTATAGAGAAGAGTATTAGTAGATTATTAATACTTTATAGAGATATATAACAATAGCTAAGGAGTGCAAAGTAGGAAGAAATAGACCTACAACTACTAGCATGTTTATAGAACCTATTAAGTTAAGCACAGTATATAGGCTACATAGCTAGGTTTGTCTACTACTTTCTACGTATTATTACTAATAAAATAGCTAGAGGCGTAAGACAGTTTTGTTACAAAAGTAATATAAGCATAGATAATAAAGATAGGCTTAGCAAAGCTCTCTATAATGCTAAAAGCAATATAAGTAATAACAAAACTAGAAGCAATACTAAGAGCAATAGTAATAGTAATAGTAGGAGTACTTTAGATACTTTTACCTATATATAAAGAGACATAAACTATATAAAGGATACTTAAGTACTATTCTATATAAATAGGGAGTAGAAGGTATATGCAGTGCACTTATAGAACATTTTATCTAGTAACAAGAAAGACTAGAGGGTCTAGAAAGATTAGATAGAGGCTCTCCTTATAGCGCTGTCTAAGTTTATATTTAATATAACTAATAATAAGCTGTTTAACAGCAGGCTCTATTATTTCCTTACTATATTAGGTATTAGTAACAATATAGGCTGCCTATGTTTGCAACTAGTAAAGATATATGCGTATATGCTAGTAGGTATAGTGTACAGTATACGCGCAATAGGTATAGAGAAGCTACTACTAGCTACGTAGCGCACTAAGTAGGGGCATAGCAACTAGAAAAAATTCTAGTGTAAACGCAGGCGCTTTCTCTACGCTAGTAGGTACACCCTAATAAGTAATATACTAAGCCTACTTATGTATAGAAAAGCTATTATGTATACAGAAGGTAATAAAGGTAGTATATTCTAGTTAGAAGATAAGAAGACGTTTTACCTTAAGGGGTAGGTAATTAAACTTAGCTGTTTCTACACAATAGCTTAAGATCTAGTTATAGAAGTAGAGAAAATGCTATAGCAAGAGCTTCTCTAGATTGCATATATTAAGGACTACTTTACTATATATATAAAAGAGATTATAGATAATATTACGTTTATATAGTACAGCGCGTCTTTTATTAACTAGCTATCTAATAACCTTTATAGTAAGCTAGAGTAGATACTTACACACTGCAGATAGAGTAAGTAGGGCTAGAAGTTGTAGATAGTTAAAGGTTAGTAGAGAGAGATAGAAGTTAAACAGTACTTATAGTAGGTAAAGTACTTTCTAATACTACTGCTAGTGTGTATATATATAACGTCTAGTTAGCTAGAAAGAGAGTTAGAGATAATAACAATATAATACTGCAACAGTATGCTGCAGGACTAAAATATATACGTTATAGATAGGTAGGTAATAATAGTAATCTGCTATTATAAGTTATAGTTGCAGTAGGACACGCTAAAGATTGTTCTATACCTCTTGCTACTACAGCTAGGGTAGGTTATAGTTATATATTTAGCGTATTTGTAGCTGTTTTAAGAGTATCTAATAATAAAGGTGTTTAATTAAAGCTGTAGTAACTACGTCTAGGCAGATAAGGGCAGCCTATAGGAGATAGATTATCTAACGTAAGCTCTAGAGCGTAAAATAGGTAAAAAACTAGGTATAAAGTTATATATACTAGACTATTAGCACACTACTATAAGAATTAGTTAAGTTATAGTAGGTAAGACGTTTAGCAAAGGCTATAAGGACAACGTTAGAGAGGTAGAAGAGCTTAAGGTTAATAATAATAAAGAAGATCTGCTTAAACTATAGAATGCCTAGTTAATAGCAATAGGTATAGGTACTTATAGTGTACTAATAAATATTATTAAGCATCTTAGCATACGCTTAATTAACGCTTTCTAACTACTTAGCACAATATAGTATTGTTTTCTAGGGCTAACTAGTAATAGTAGTAATAAGACAGCTAAGTTAAGCGTTATTTAAAGAGAAAAGCAAGCTAGTACTATAGATAAGTATAGTAATATATAGTATTATAATATAGGACTTGTTCTATAGAAGAGGTAGAGTTCTGCTAGTAGTAAAAGGGCAGAGTTGCTAAAGAAGGCAATATAGCAAGTACTTAGTTAGGAAGAGGTAAACTTTAGGTCTTTTAAACAAGAATAGGCTATTAATATAGTGCTTAATAGGCAGACGCTGCTTATTGTAGTACTACTAATAGGTAGTAGTAAGAGCTTACTGTTTATGCTGCTAGCTCTAGTAGAAGAGGGAGGCGTTACTATTATTATTATACTATATTAGTAACTAATTATAAGCATAGTAGAGTATATATAGGCTTGTAGTATTAACTATATAGAGTAGTAATATAGTAATACAGACCTAGTATTAATTATTGTAGTTAGTGCAGATAAGGTAGGAGATATTATATCTAAGGGTAACTTCTTAAGCTACGCGTAGCTGCTCTCCTAACAGTAATGCTACCTCTAGTGCAAGAGCTAGAGCTAGAGTATAGTATAGCGCTCTAGTGCGTAATACATATTTAAGTAAGTATAGCCTAGCTCTAGACGTAGTACTTTGTGTTATAGTATAAGTATAGTAAGCTAGAGGATATATTACTAACAATCTATTAATAGGAAATATAGTAGCTACTTAAAGACTATAAGAGAGGCGTAGTATACTACTTAAGTAAGCCTTAATACAAAGCACTAGCTAACTTACTAGATTATCTGCACTATTACGCTAATATACTAGATTGTAACAAGCTAATTAAGTATTAGCTTAAGTATAGTAGATTAATTATAGTAATATCTATACTTAGTATAGGTATAGACTACTTAGATATTATATATATATTGCATAAGGGGATGCTATAGAGTATAACTAACTAGGGTTAGGGTTAGGGTTAGGGTTAGGGTTAGGGTTAGGGTTAGGGTTAGGGTTAGGGTTAGGGTTAGGGTTAGGGTTAGGGTTAGGG
>SWKU01000041.1:0-197627 GCA_011058905.1 Curvularia kusanoi | reverse complement strand
CAAGTATTATTGTGAATATACAACTAAGCCATCCTTCCACTATTATTCCTGGTGTGAAGCAAGTACTATTGCCTATAACCAGAACCTTACAGTTAGCCCCTATCTAATTATAAGTATAACAGGAAAGTGTACTAACACAGGGCAGTTGTTCTAGTACACACGCTAGGACTGTAAATACCAGGCAAACTTAGTAGGATTGTAGTTGTGCTCCTTGCTAAAAGTTTCTATTAATAGCAAGAGATCTAACCACTAGCTGCTCTAAAACAGTAATGTGTTACTGTCGTAGCGTACCTATATACTAATCAATAATGATCCCTGTCTAGAAGATAGTAGCGAGACTCTTCTCTGTTGCAGTTGAGAGGGGCGCACAGCTGCTAGCAGAGGTTAATTCTAGTAACCTATCAGCAGCAAAACAAAGTTAACCTGCCTAAGTGAGAAATCTGCTAGATGCAAGAATCCAATTAATAGGACTAAGCTATATCTAAATACTGTATAGCACAGAGAGAACGTATTTAGAGTAGGATACACAGGGGTATTAGAATCTACAGGTATCTGTAACAAAGGAATAGACACGCAAAGTCACACACGTAGCAAAGGAGCTTTTATAGTTTACTTGTAGTAGCTAGTAGATTTAGCTATATCTTTAGGATAACTGTAGGGTTTAACTAGTATAAACCTTATTACATGCGCTACTACGCTTATAATACAAGATTGCATAATTCCACGCTACTGTTAAGACAGCTTACATAATTATAAGGTATACTTCTAGTTTAGAGCAATCACTTGTGTCTTTCAACTCTGCAACATCAAGATAGAGCCTTACAGCACGCTAGATAAGACATATACTACAATAAATTCCAGACTCTTACTAACAACGTTTAATCCACCCAGACTTAGGAATAGCAGGTTAAAGATACTCGAACCGCACGGGCACCAACAGCGTCCTAAGTCCTGCAACTTTAAACTGCTTGCTACATACATAGCAGCCTACGTTAGCACCCTAATTCCTAAAGAGGACTATTAGAGATTTATTAATCTAAAAGGAGAACAGGAATAGAAACAAACGCTCAGGGCGGCATGCGATCTAGAGTAGCGTACTAGAGACGTTCGCAAGTTTAACAACATTCCAATACTAGACTATAATATAATAAGCAGATACGTAGCCCGTGCCTAGCTTTTTACTAAGTACTTTAATAGCGCGTAGCTAATTAAATAGGCTCTACAGAGTACTTAGACAAACAGAAAAAAAGCAGTAGTTTGTACAGATAGAGGTGCGTCAAGTCTATTATCTATAGATTAACACTAACTCTAATCTAGCTGTTAAACAGCAACAATAAGCTCTAGACAGATTGTTTGTACCAAGCAGTAAGAATACTTAGCTATTAAACCTACATTACTATCGCTCCCGTGCATTAAAGTTAGGATAGTAGCTCTATTACGTTAGGGGCTGTTAGAGAATGCTAACCCTAAACTAATTTCTAATTAATTACACTAGTAGCTGTAAATTGTACAACAAAAACACATAAGTAATATCACCCCTATTACATTTATATGCAGAATTAGCCCCTTTAGTAGAAGAGTATTTAAGCTAGTTGTAATTCCTTTAGAGTCTACAACAACAAAGGCATCCTTGTACTACTACAGATAAAGCCTACGCTACAGGAGAATTGTTAAGCTATTATTATTAACAAAATCCACACTTAGTACTTCTAAGTAGCGTAACTACATACTCTAATACTAGCTAATATCTAAGTAACTAGAGTACATATAGCATGCCTTAGCTAAGGGCTAGGGGCGTAAGAAGGCTTACTAAGCCTAGTGCCTTTCTAGTATCTAAGGGTATTACCTACAATAGACATTTATTACGCAATAAAGCAACTTAAAGGATAATTAGCAAGTTAGATAAATTATAGAGCAACCTCTCTCAGGCTGCGTACACTGGAATACCTAAAGGTCGCCAAGGAAGACATAGAGCTACACAATCTGGAGACGAACAACCTGGAGACGAACAACCTGGAGACGAACACTCTGGGGACGAACACTCTGGGGACGAACACTCTGGGGACGAAAACTCTGGAGACGAAAACTCTGGAGACGAACACTCTGGAGACGAACACTCTGGAGACGAACACTCTGGAGACGAACACTCTGGAGACGAACAATCTGGGGATGCGGAGTCAGTAGGAGACACCCTGTTGTATCCTGTTATGGCTGCAGTTAGCAATTGTATTAAGGATATATACAATGCCTAGGGTGTTCTAGATATTGCTGATATTTTCCTAGTAGAAATTTGGCCAAAACTAGGCACTCTCTAGTCTATTAGGGTTCTAAAGATATTCCACGCTATAGCTAAAGAATACCTAGACACAGAGAGCTGTAATAGGATATCTGCAAAGTTTACAGGACTAGTTAGGATAAGAAAAGAGAAGTCTAATGCAAAGTTACAGTAGTCTATTGCTAACGCGAGAGCAACGCAGGCTTAGGCAAGACAATAGTATAGATCCCCTATTAGCAAGGTAAATAAGGAGCACAAAGTCTTAACTAAGGTTTAGTTAAGTTAACAGCTATAGAAGCTACTATTAAAACCCTTGCTCCTTTTAAGAGCAGATAAGGGCAAATAACTAGCTAGCAGGGTTTTTAACATTAGTAGTTTAAGCAAGTTAAGCAAAGTTAATTTAGTGTTATACAGCAGCTAAAATTCTATAATACTACATGTATTTATATAACTTAGAATGTTTACTACATCTTTAGGCCTTTTACCTCTACAAGACATCTGTAAGATGTAAATTACACTAGATATGTATGTAAATTTACCTATCTACGGTGTAAATTCGCCTATTTACCTTGTTTGCCTGTGTAAATTAACACAGGGCGGTGTATTTGACACTGGGGTGGTACCTCAGTGTAATTATTCAAGCGGCATGTTCTCTGTTGCGCGCGGCTCTCAAAACGGCACCATCGACAACCCATGTCCTTTTCAAATGTTCATGTCTGTTTACAAAGACGAAAAGAATAGAAGCTACGTGCTGTGCTGCCAAAAATGCAAGACAACTCACACATGACCGGTGCTGGTCTTCGTGCTGCAAATCTCTTCAAATATTTCAAAATTGCCACCTTCAAGTCCCATGTCGTGGGGTGAGAGTACCAGAACACTCAAAATTGGTTCGCTGCACTTGTATGTCCTGCCCTGTTCTCTTCTCGAAATCGACGCTGCGGTTGCTCATGTGTTGCGCTCTTTTGCACCTCTCAAATGTCTCCCTCATACTTCTAATGTCTGTTTCTGAAGCAATCCTTCTGGTCATATCTGTCAAAAAACCTTACAGAAGCGATGTCATGTCCGTTTGTTTTCCAAAATGCTCAGTCTCCCCAGCGTATGTTTGTTGCCGGCTGTGAGGTCGCATAGCGCAGCGTACAATCAAAAATAAAATGGAACCCCTCGATGTTTACGGACAAAGAGAATAAAAGGATTTTCTGTCTTGAGATAAATACATATATGTCAATATGAGCGTCTCAAAGTAGGGTCGAGAGAAAGCATGTGTTCTGCTTGCGGTCCGGCTGTGTCTATTATCGCGTGTCTGAGGATTGAGGTCTCATCCATCGAAACTGAAAAGCAAGGTCGTGTATTGAAATGGCGACAAAAAATCGTTCATGTTGTGTGCGATAGTGGCGAGAAATCTCTATCAATTCTACTTTGAAGCTACACCAAATGATCATCTATATCTGTCCTCACACCTCAAAGCGGTACAGCGGCACCATCGCCCCTCAAGTCGCTACCACCACTCCAAACCGTCACGCCGTCATCCACATGTCTCCTGATAATCTGTCCGCGCCCGAACATGCCTCGCCCGTAGCCTTCCAGCTGCTTGACGTTGTGGCCCAGTGCTCTTAACTCCTCCACGACCTTTGAGTCAATACCCTCCTCAAGATAGATAGTTGCGTCTGTCATTTTGCCATCCGCGCTCGGCATACCTGCACCGATGCAGAAGCGTGGAGAGTCGAGCGCAGCCTGAGGGTTCAGCTTGAAGACCTCCTGGTTTAGCAGGACCTGCACGTGACCCTGTGGCTGCATGAAGCCGCCCATGACGCCATAGACGGAGTGCAAGCTGCCGTCAGAGTAGGTTGTCAGACCGGGAATGATAGTGTGGTACGGGCGCTTGCGGGGAGCGAGCACGTTGGGATGATTCTTATCGAGGCTGAAGTTAGCGCCGCGGTTCTGCAACGTAAAGCCGCAGCCCTTGGGGATGATGGCTGTGCCGAAGCCGCCGTAGTTGCTGTTGATGAAGGAGATGCCGTTGCCGTCTTTGTCCGTGCAGCAGAAATAGACGGTGTCGCTGCGGAGGTGTGCGGGCGAGCCGTGGACAGGGGCGCTGGTGGCCTTCTTGGGGTCGAAGAGTTTGGCGCGGTCAGCAAGGTAGTCTTGTGAGATGAGCTCTGCGGAGGGGACTTTGACGACGTTTGGATCGGTGACAAACCAGTGGGCGTCAGCAAAAGCGATGCGAAGGGCTTCGATGGTAGCGTGGAGGTGTTGTGTTGTATTGTGGTCCTTCACACCCCATTGTGAAATCTTGCCTTGCTTCTCCAGCTCTTGGATAATTCCCAATGCCATCAGTGCAACGATACCTTGCCCGTTTGGTGGGTGCTCCCAGAGCTCAATACCGCCGTTCGTTGACTCGCCAACACCTTGGCCAGTATATTTGAGCGAGATTGGGTCAACGGGCTCAGATCCGGCTTCGGCGTGGTGCTTCAAGTCGTCCAGCGTAAGATAGCCGCCGAGGTCAGATACAACTTTGACAAGTTGCTCAGCGACTTCGCCCTCGTAGAAGCCCTTCTTGCCGTGCTTCGCAAGGAGCTTGAAGGTATTGGCAATTGTGGGGTTCTTCATGATCTCACCGGCCTTTGGTGCTCTGCAGCCGTCCTTTGCGGAAGGGTCTTTCTTCAGCATCTCGTGTCCATTCGGTGATGCCTTTCTGATGTTGGCTTCACTTTCCCGCCACTTTTGATGTCAGTCGTAGCCACAGATTGTAAAAAGACACCACTCACAAAGGTAGCAGAAAGCTCAGAAACTGGGAAACCGTTCTCCGCAAGGTCGATTGCAGGCGCAAGCACCTCCTCAAGACTCACTTTGCCACTACCAAAGCGCTCAACGCAGTCGACCCAGCCAGCGGCTGCGCCAGGGACTGTAGCGGCATGAACACTGTCCATAGGAATCTGCCCGTTCTCTCCTTCTGCAATGTTCAGGTCTTTCCTGATCTTCTCAAGTGTGACCTGTGAGCCAGAACGACCCGATCCATTCATGGCAGACACTTTCTTAGTTTTGGCATCGTAGAACAGGCAGAACATATCACCACCAATGCCTGTGGAGCCAGGCTCTGTGACATTGATGGCTGCTGCGACAGCTACTGCTGCGTCCTAAGCAATCAGCCTTGATCTCTACCTCAAAGGAGCATTACGTCATACCGCAGCATTGCCGCCTTTTCTTAAGATGTCAATTCCAGCAGCGGTCGCGAGAGGTTGTGTGCATGATACAATTCCCTTGGTGCTGTGTACCACAGATCGCCGACTTGCAAAGTGGACGAATTGGGGCTCTGGGTGGGGGTAGACGTTGGCCATGGCTGGTCAGTGCTCGGTCAAGTGTCAGTGCAGAATGATGACAAGGAAGCTTCGATGTTGCTGGGTGCTCTACACAGCAAACTAGGCGTCTTGGAAGTCGTTGTGTTTTGAATAAGTTCGCGGGGTAGAACCTGGGGACTATTCGTCATGTTATGTCCACGGCTACCCACGGAGATAGGCAGTGGCCGTCGGGAAAAAGGCAAAGTGCCGACATCGCTGGTAGATATGCCATTTGCCTCGGAGCTACATCTAGGGATCCATTATGTTATCCCACGGTGGTATGGCTGTCAATATCAGAAATAGGAAGGTGCTTAAGCTGGGTAAGGTGGATACTCTGGATAAGGTTTGAGACGCGCAACGAAAGTAAGACGCCATCACGTGCACGAGCGTTCCGAGCGCTGGAGCCCTGCAGGTGCTGCCGGAAAGCGCATCCTGCGTCAGCGCTGCACTTTTTTGTCACGCTTCAGCCGTAACCCACCTGCAAACTCCGGTATGCTGACAACGCCGTGGGTCTGTCGCAGCTGTTTATCGCGCATTGCAAGGCCTCTGATACGGCGACAATTACGTCACCAGTCAAGCAGTATGGCATCCACTGTCCATTGCTCTTTCCACAACTGATGTTTGGTAGTTGCCGAAACTGTCCCACCTGCGCTTCTCTCCAGGGCACGCAACATCGCGATTGAGCACAAGTCGCTCACGGAAAAGCTTGCAAATGGCTTCGATACAAAGTCTGCAAAGAAGCTGGGCGAGTATAGCTCCATCGTGAGCGCATTGGAGAAATGGGACAAGGCAAATGAGGTGCGTAGAAGTCACAACAGCATCTGGCTCGTGGTTGCTGATTTGGGCTAAAGTCGGTCACAGAGCTCACCACGCTGATTCACGACTCCACGACCGACCCTGAGCTGCGAGAGCTCGCTGCAGACGACCTGGGCGAGACACGCAGCGAGCTTGTCACGGCCTCACAAAGCCTCATCACCTCGCTCGTGCCAGTGCACCCGTTCGCCCATCTGCCATGTCTGATCGAGATACGCCCCGGCGCCGGCGGCTCAGAGGCTGCCATCTTCGCCGGTGACCTCTTCCGCATGTACCAAGCCTTCTGCAACCACAACGGCCTGCGAACGACTGTGCTGAAGTATGAGAACATCAATGGGACCAGTGAGGCTGGCATTCCACTTTCCGAAGCCATCTTTGAGGTCGACAATGAGAATGCATATGGCATCTTCCGAAGCGAGGCCGGGGTCCATCGCGTACAGCGCGTGCCAGCCACCGAGACCAAGGGTAGGACACATACCAGCGCGGCCTCGGTGCACGTCCTGCCGAGTTTGCAGGAAAATTCAGCCGCGCAGGAGGACTTCGACAACCCAGAGAGCGACTACTATATCGATATCAAGGAGGTTAGACAGGAGGTAATGAGAGCGAGTGGTGCTGGAGGCCAACACGTTAACAAGACCGAATCAGCGGTCCGCCTCACCCACATCCCCACCAACACCGTCGTCGCCATGCAAGACTCGCGGTCCCAACAGAAGAATAAAGAGAAGGCGTGGACGTTGCTCCGCTCTCGCATCGCTCAAGCGCGACGAGAGAAGCGAGAAGACGAGATTGTAGCAATGCGCCGCAGTGTCATCGGCGTGGCCAAGATGGGCCGTGGAGACAAGATCAGGACGTATAACTATGGACAGCAGAGAGTCACAGACCACAGGAGCGGTACCACGGTCCATGACCTCGACGATGTTATGGCGGGGGGCCAGACTCTGGAAAAGGTCATGGACAGCGTGCGCAGCTGGCTGATGGAGCGAGACGTCGAGGGCATGATCGCCGAAGAGAGCGAGCCAAAGTGATAGAGACGGCTGCACTTCGGGCGCCATCTGTCCCTACGACGTGGGCGGCTGTCACGGTGCGTCAATGGGGCTGCGACGCTGTCAAGTTGCCATCTTGCAAACGAGCATCGAGGCCCACGATTCTAGACCGCCAGTGCGGTCTCGAATCTCCTAGCATCGCCCGCTCTAACTGGGCATCAGATGCCATCAGTCACTGCTGCTAATGTACATATGTGTATTGTTCTAGTTGTCGCCCACGTAAGAATCGAGCTTCGCTTACGGCTTCCAAGGAAGATTGCAAAGGGAATGGCAATTACATAGCGCAGGGACGCGGTAATACAACAATCCCAGGCCAACATGCTTCTTTGTCTGCAACAGGATCCGGACGATCTTAGGAGTGCGCAGCTTGCTATGGTGCCACGCCGCGCCACTTTGCATACTCAAGGTGAACGTTAATCAATGCATCATTCGATGTCTCCAGAAAGTGTGTTTGTTCTGTGTTCACAAAGACGTAGTCGTTCGGTACTCAGTTTGCGGCAGTTGAAATCGACTGTTGCAATTGGCTCCGGAACCCCATGACCATCCCCTCTTTCTACCAAGCATTCAGCCGCACTTTCCATCTCCACACCCAGTCCAAAGTGGCGGTCCCTTGGCGACTGCACGATTCAAGTTCGAAGCCTTTGTGCGGGGTTCAAGGATGGAGTTACCGAAATCTCCCAGCGTTCATCATTGCTTCAAAGAATGTCGCACGGTGCGAGTCAGCCAGAGCAACCGCCATGGAGTATGGCGCGAAGATCGTGGCTTTGGACAAGGAGAGCAGTCGCTCCCCCGCAACGTCCAAGCCGCTACCCCAGGTTTCGCCTCGCTTGACAGGTAGAGTGGGCCCTCTAACGCGGCAATGGAACGCTGTCCAATCTCAAGTGCATGTCAAACCTGCAAACATGAATCTAGATTGGGGACTCTCTTGTTCAATTGATGGAGGATTATGATGTCAAGGACCATATTACTTCTCCTGGGAAACCGTTTCTTAAACAGTCATTCAACTCTTCCATTTCGACGATTCCCGCTGAGCAAGCTCTACCGTATCGCTTGTATCTGACTATAAACCATGGCTACCTCGAACTCCGACCAAGAGAAGCAGCAGGTGAACTATATCGAACATGTCGAGACTAACGATTCTGCGTTGAATCTGCATAAGGAGCAAACTCTGTCTGGTGTAGACATGAAAAATAGCTCAGCTGTCAAAGGTGATGATTCCGACGGCAAAGTCATTTGGAGCCTGCGCAGTATCTTCTCTGCAATCTTTCTTGCAGCGCTTTATACAGGTATACCTCATGCGCCTCACCCCTTGAATGGGACGCTGACTATCCAGGCTCACAAGTGATACTCTATTTCACGGGTGGATCTCTGTCTTTTATCGGAGAGGATCTTGGCATCACCCGGGGCATTGCTTGGTTACCCACTGCCAATATTCTTGCCATTGCTGCTACCTGCCCATATGCTGGTTATCTCCAGGACCTTTTCGGAAAGCGTTACATTGCCCTGTTTGGCTGTTTCTGCATCTGCATAGGATGTGCTCTGGTGGGGTCTACACATACCTTTGGGCAGGCTCTCGTAGGCATGGCATTATCGGGTGTCGGAGCTGCCATCGGTGAGCTTACAGGTCTGGCTGGGTGAGTACTCATGTTCGAAGATCCTAGACCAATCCTGATGAAATTTAGACTTGCAGAGGTCGTACCAGTTAAGTACCGTGGCTACTCGCTAGCTTTGGTCACTGCCTTTGTTCTCCCATTCTGCCCGTATCTGCTGTACGTGGAATTATGGTCGCATCGTGACCTCAAGGTTGGTTGGCGGTGGGGTCCATGGGTTTCATTGATCTACAACGGCATTGTCGGCCTTGGCCTACTCACTACATACTTTCCGAAGGCTCATACTCGTGCCGATGGCTTCTCCCGGCGCGATATACTAAAGAAGATTGACTACGTAGGAGGATTTCTTTCCATCACTGGGCTGACGCTATTGTAAGTCCGGTGCCAATTGCTAATGCTCGCTACTAACGCTGATTAGCCTCGTTGCTCTTAACGCTGGAGGCTATACTCACCCATGGAGCAGTGCCTATATCATGTGCACTCTGCTCTTCGGGCTTGCTCTGATTGCTGCATGGATTGTTTGGGAATGGAAGTTCGCGGCATATCCCATGGTTCCAGGTGAGCTTTTCAAAGGGCAGCGAATAGTCGGTCTTGCATACGTCGTGGCCTTTGCAGCAGGCATGAACTTTTTTAGGTGGGTCTATCTTCCTCGTTGCTATGGCTATCGTGAGCTTACTCAGTTACAGCATCTTGAACTTCTTCCCGGTAGTATTCACTGCAGTTTATGAACCGGACCCAATCAAAATTGGTCTGCGGGCAATTGGTCCTGCCTTCACTACCGCGGTCGGTGCAATCCTGTTCAACGCGGCTCTCTCCGTCTTTCCCGGCCGAGGAAGAGAAGTCCTACTGGTCGCTGTGCTTCTCATGACATGTTTTGCAGGATCACTTGCGATCATGACTCCGGATAATGAGCACCTGGTAGTAGGCCTAGGCGCAGTCGCCTCACTCGGCATTGGCGGCGTCCTTGTTCCTGCTGCTACGGTCGCCATGATTGTCTGCCCTGATGCACTCATCACTACCGCGGCCGCACTGTCTCTGAGCATTCGTACTGTTGGTGGCAGTATTGGCTACTCCATCTACTACAACGTCTTTGCGACAAAGCTCGAACAGAACCTCCCAAAGTATGCTGCTGAGTACGCAATCAAGGCGGGTCTACCTGCCGCAAGTGCAGTGGAGTTTATCACGGTCTTCCTGACTGCCCCCACAAATTTGACCACGACGCGAATCGAGGGTGTCACACCGGAGGTCATCGCTGGCGCAACAAAGGGTGTGCAGTGGGCGTATAGCCAAAGTCTCAAATACGTTTGGGTATGCTTCCAAAGTCATCGCATGTACAAGATAGGGTCACTGACTCGGACTAGTTCACTTCTATTGCATTTGGCAGCATCGCGATCATTTGCACCATTCTGCTGCCAAGCACAAAGAAATATCAGACAAACCGCGTGGCTGTTCAAATCTAACCAGTCAGTCAGCGACACGCCAGATCTGTGGTGCTCAGGAATGAGGCGTTATGCAAAGAATCGGTTGCTTGACCGATGAATAGTGTAATCAGTAATTCAACATCTCGCTCTACGATGATAAGCGTTCAATATCACAACTACATTACCCAAGCAAATGGCACCCACTCAGCGAAAGGCACGATAACGGTCATACTGACGAAAGCTGCCTCCGCGCAAGCACCTCAATCCCGGCCAACTGGAACTGAAGGTATCACCAATTGACCGGTCAACGGTGCGGGGGTGTTACATGCACCTTGTGATTCGTTGGGCTCGCTTAATAGGCATACATTTAGCGACCGGCCCCCAAAATCATGACTTGCGACATACACTGCAGCTTACCTTGCATAGGAGGGCGTCGATTGAGGCTTTTGCATATGCTTTCAAACAGGGTGTTATCGATATAATGCTTCGTCCGACATGCAGCAGCTTGCGCGCTACGTGCATCCACTTAACGCAGCCAGTTAAACTGTGACACGAATGTGATCTATAAGTAATCGCCCATTTCCACACTGTTCAGCCGTTTCGGAGAGCATCTCTGAAGCTCAATCTGAGCGATATGATACCCATTACCATCGCGCCTCCTCTGAAAGAGGTCTCGGAGCTAAAGGTCCGTGAGCTCAAGCAACTCAGGGAAGACTTCAAAAACCGGTATGGCATTGACGAGCCACGTCCTACTACCTCCACGCTTCAAGATCGCATTGCAACCCTTGTAAAGGATATTCAGAAATACGATTCGTATCTTGAGAATGAGAACGATCTCACAATCATTTCTGGGTACGTCGAGGAAACGAAGAATGATGGCTGCATCTCGGAACAAAAGCTTTTGAAGTTCGAGCAACAGATTCTGGAGAAACTTACCAAACGACTTCATCGTTATGACGCCACAATACTTCATCTTCAGTTGATGGATGCAGCTATGAGTGCCAAGGATGCCGCCAAAGCGTCGGTCCCTGCGCTTGGAGCAGATCCTCTTTCGGATGATGACTTCGAGGTCGTCGACACTAGGCTCGAAGGTCACCGAGAGAAGTTTGAAGCTGAAGCTTTCACTGCCAAGAACGTTGACGTTAGAGCTTTCGAGAGATATCTGACTGAAGTTCTGGACCAAGACGTCCCCCTGCCACAATTGCGCATTCTGCGGAACAGCATGGGGCGTTACGGCGACGAACTACTGGAGGGAGAAGCCGATATCGAGGAAGACGATCTGGAATGGTGTATCATGGACATACTCAAGAATGACCTCATCAGCGATGATAGAAGGAAGGTACTTGAGAGCTACTTACAGAACCAAGTAGCAATGAGAGAGCTTGTCAGTGTGCTCAACATGAGGACAGTCCGCGACTGGAACTGGAAGAGCGCAGACAAAGGACTACCCGTTGTTGTTCGTCAGGACTGCGAGCGCCGCTATCATATCGTCATCGAAGAGGACCTTGTCGACATGTTATACCTGCATTGCACGGCGTTAGGCTGGGCGGACAAGCTTAAGAAGCAGCTTTCTCGTTTCATTCGATTTCCTCCGTCAGATGAGGCACGGACGATAACGCCTGAAGATTCCAAGGAACGGGCTTTCTTTCTGGATCCGATGCCCTACGAACCTTCTGAGGGACCGTGTACCGGCTCTGAGGCCTCGGGTGTCTTGCCGTCAGAATTACCTGGGCCGCCACCTACTCCTCCACCGGCCAATGATGGAGTGATTCGGGGTGTTTATGTCACTGCCAGGCGCTCTCAAAAGAAGAGGCCAAAGAAAAAGTTCTCCAAGGGGCCCACCTATCCATCTTTCGATATGCCGCTTCATCCTCCTCCGCCACCTCCACCGGGCATGTGCATGCCGCCCCCTCTACCTCCACCGCCACCTCCACCAGCAATATTCATGCCACCTCCTCCGCCTCCACCTCTTGTGCACCCTTTCTGGGTGCCTTCTTTTCTTGAAACTTTGGATGCTGAAAGGCGCCGAACGTACAATCGCGATTTCTTCTTGTCCCGTCTGCCAACGTACGAAGGTTGTAGACACAAGGTAACTCCAGTTGAAGAAGTCCAAGCCAACATGATCAAAACACTGGCAGCTGAATGCAAGATTCGCGCTGCGTTGGACGGCCAGGTCAGTTGCTCAGTCATTGACTTCCACTCGCTTGCATCTGGATTGCCGCATCAGATCGTCCTCTCGGTTCTTCAGTACATAGGAGTACCAGTGATAATAGTGGATTTCTTCAGTCGCTTTCTTGGTGCGAAACTGAACATCGGCCCCCACGCGCACAGTTCAGCTGAGCGTGTGCTTGCCCGAGCTTGTGGCGTACCGGAACGTCACGGAATGGAGCTTCTCTGCACCGAAGCTGTCATGTTTCTTGCTGAGTTTGCTGTCACGAAGAGGACTGGTGCACATCTCTATCGCCTTGGGTCTCGATGCTACTTCGTGGGCACCGAAGAGCAGAACACACAGGCCATACAGGAACTACAAAAGTTCTCGTCTCTTACCAAATTGGAATTCGATGATGTTTCCGCCCAGCCTGGGGGTCTTCACATCGGCTTTTTGGAGATCACGGGCGACGCTGTGACTATCAAGAAATCTCTCGTGGAGGACTTCGCTATTCGCACGAAGAAACAGCTATGCGCGCAGAATAACGTTTACGACTGGGTACGCGTGTGGAACAGCACCGTCGGAACCTACGCAGCCCATCTTTTCGGACCACTCGTCGATCTATTCGGGAAACCCCACCTCGACGCGGTGAAAGTCGCATACAAGCGCATTTTTGCTGTTGTCCTTGAAGGTCAGACTCTCACGGCTCACGTAAAGAACATGCTCGGCGCCTACTCTTCGCTCGAGGGCGAGGCCTCCGCCCTCGCGCTCGAAGCCTTTATCCACATGCCACCTGCATTCGGTGGGTTGGGTGTCAAGAACCCATTCATCGCACTCAACCTCGCCCGCAACATCAGCGAGGACCCTGAGTTCGTAATCCAAGAATACCGTGACGTGGAAACCGCATACTACGAAGCCGCGCAAGCCAACTGGTCCGCACTCTCCACGCACCACATCAACAAGAAATTTGCGCACGTCTATTCCAACGTCCCAGCCACCAACAACATCTCCCCTGCTTTCATGAGCAAAGCCACCCTAACCAAACACCGCGAGTACGCTCTGTTCCCGCACCTCCCCAGCTCCCTGCTTCCCAGCTCCAGCCTCCCCCCTCCCGAACCCGAATTCCTCGTCATCGGCGAACCCTCTCGCGAATCCCAAGAACTCCGCGTCCCCTACCTCCTCGGGCTCTACAAAGCTCTCCTCAATGAGCCCGCCGAGGAAGTTGTCGCCAGCTCACGCATCCGCGACGAGGTGCAGGAGGCCGGCAGTATGAAGAGGTGGGGCAAGTTGGACCCGCTGGACCAGTGGGTGTTGCAGATGTATGGCGGAGAGTGTCTGGAGTGGTTTGGCGGTTTGGACCTTTGGTGTGAGCAGTATGTGCCTAAAGTGGCGATGGTGCTGGTGAGGGGTGAAGAGAGAGAGGAGGACAGTGGGAGCGAGGTGTCGACAATGACATCCGTGGCCTAGCTGGAGAGGTTCGTGATGCGCTCAGCGGAATGGTGGTGGTATGAGGGCTTAGTCTGAGACAGCAAGCATACGGGAGCTGGTAGTATTAATTTTTTTAAGGGAATTTCACGCTCGGCACATAAGCATGGGTCGTGTGACGTTGTGCAGTAGCATGCTCTTCGAGACAAGTAGCCTTGTATCGCGAGATGAGGTTTTGACACCCGACAACCGAAATATATCGGATTCAATGTGCGGTCATATGCCTTCTGTTGTCGCGGATGAATGAGACTGATAGTCGGGGACAATTTAGTGCAATGCCATGAGCGTCTGACACGCGTCAACAACCTAAGCGGCTGCTATGCTGACCAACAACTACCTATCTTCTAACGTTTGAACTCTACCGCGGAGTATACGACACGCACAAGTGGTGCAAGACGTCTAAAGAGAGCTTGAACCACGATGACAAGCATTGGCGCCGTCATCACCCCTGTAAAGATCTCGCCTCAAACGGAAATCACGACCTGGAGATGAACCAAGCACCAGTAAGGGAGCAGCAAACAGATCGGATCACGGGCACCGGGGCTCTCGCAGTCCGACTCCAGAAACAAGCAATGAGGCTGAAAGGTCGAAAGCGCCAATCGATCGAGTTTTGAGCGCATCGGTCTCAGGGAGCACCGACGCGAGGCCAAGCGCACCGGCCACCAGATGCATGGCAACAACGCATTATGACGACACCACTTTGCGACACCGAAACAGTGTGCCAGTCTGAACGCGTGCAAAATGGAGGTGCCAGCGTGTTTGTACGCGCCAGTGCGCTGTTTGGGGTGCGAATCTACTTGCTGTCATATACATTCCAGTCGGGGCCTCCACTTTCCGCTACTATCTCGACTTCGCACGTAGCTCCACACAATTGGTTTTGGAGCTTTGTCGATCTGCTTATCGAATATCGTATCTGATTGGCCGTTGACACATTTTTGGTCCCTAATCCGGTACTATTCATGTCAATGTGTACCATGATTCTATCTAACATGCTGCAGGGACGATTGAGCCTAGAATGGCTTCTAATGACCATCCAACGCCTTTGGCATCCCATCTTCCTGGAGGCTGGATAGAAACACCTGGGAAGTTGCCTGAGCAGTCACTATATGCACAAGCTCAGGACCAGATCCATGAGACCTACGATAGGGAGCAGCGTAGCACTACGGAAGGGACCTTCATAAACAATGCGCTTCATCAATCAAGCGCGAGTTACTATGGCGGGCGAGGAGACGGGCTGTTTTCAGCGTCCAGTCATAGCACCGCTGTGCCAACACCAGATGCTGTCGATAATCAAGTTCTGGAACCAAAGGATGGACCTGTTGATGAGTCGAGACAAGGGCGCAAGGAGGAAGTTGTACCTGACTTGGTGCACAGCGACTCGTCGTCCGACTCTGAGCTCGAAGAGCCTAGGGATGAGGCAGCAACCCTGCCAGCTGCGCGACCGCCGCTACAGTCCAGGCAATCATCGAAGCCCATGACCGAGGATGACCTGTTTCGTGCCCTGTCAAGACGCAGGACTAGTCAAACTGGTGGTCTGAGCCGCAAGAACACGCAAGCTACCTCTTCCAGTGCCGATGAGGAGCAGGATGAAATCAACAGATTAATGTCCAGGATGTTCGGCCATACGCGGCAGGAAGCCTCAGAAGAGGAGAAGACACGGCACGTTGGTGTTGTATTCAAGAACCTCACAGTGAAGGGGCAGGGCCTTGGAGCTGCTTTGCAACCAACAGCTGGCGATGTTTTCATGAACCCAATACGTCTGATAAAGAACCTTGTCTCCCGAGGACCCAAGGCAGCTGCTGGAAAGCCCCCCATCCGAACTCTGATCGATGACTTCAGTGGCTGCATTAAGCCTGGCGAGATGTTGCTCGTGCTAGGACGACCTGGGAGTGGATGCAGTACTTTCCTCAAGATGCTCGGTAACCAGCGCTTCGGCTACGAAGAGATCACTGGAGACGTCAGATACGGCGGCACCGATGCTGAAGAGATGAGGAAGAAGTTTCGCAGCGAGGTACTCTATAACCCTGAAGATGACCTCCATTATGCAACTTTGAAAGTCAAAGACACCCTGAAGTTTGCTCTCAAGACTCGCACACCCGGCAAGAACTCTCGAAAAGAGGGCGAGTCGCGTTCGGATTACGTCAAAGAATTCCTCAGAGTGGTGACCAAGCTTTTCTGGATCGAACATACAATGGATACCAAAGTCGGAAACGAGCTGATTCGGGGTGTGTCTGGTGGTGAGAAGAAGCGCGTTTCCATTGCAGAAGCCATGATCACCAAAGCATCTGTCCAAGCATGGGACAACTCAACTAAGGGTCTCGATGCCTCGACAGCTTTAGAGTATGTGCAGAGTCTGCGTTCGCTTACGAATATGGCGAATATTTCTACGAGCGTCGCACTTTACCAGGCTGGCGAGTCGCTGTATGATTTGTTCGACAAGGTTCTCTTGATTCATGAAGGGCGTTGCTGCTACTTCGGACCTGCAGATCGAGCGGCCAAGTACTTCAAAGACCTTGGTTTCGAACAGCCAGATCGCTGGACCACCGCCGATTTCCTGACTTCTGTGACTGACGATCACGAGCGTCATGTTAGAGAAGGCTATGAGGACCGCATTCCACGTACCAGTGCTCAGTTTGGCAAGGCTTTCGCTGATAGTCAACAGCATCAGGACAACATCGCTGAGATCGAAGAGTTTGAGAAGGAAACTCAGCGTTTGGCTGAAGATCGTCGAGCAGCTGCATCTAAGGCGACAAAGAAGAAGAACTTCACTTTGCCATTCCACAAGCAAGTCATGGCATGCACAAAACGACAGGCTCTAGTGATGATCGGCGACCCGCAGTCCTTGATTGGAAAATGGGGAGGTATCCTGTTCCAAGCCCTCATTGTTGGATCGCTGTTCTTCAACCTGCCTAACACTGCTGAAGGCGTCTTTCCTCGTGGCGGTGTGATCTTCTTCATGCTTCTGTTCAATGCGCTTCTTGCGCTCGCCGAGCTGACATCCGCATTCGAGAGCCGGCCCATTCTGCTGAAGCACAAGAGCTTTTCCTTCTACCGACCGGCTGCGTACGCTATCGCGCAGACTGTTGTTGACGTGCCCCTTGTTCTCGTCCAAGTTGTTATCTTCGATTTGGTCGTGTACTTCATGGCCAACCTTCAACGCACGGCGTCGCAATTCTTCATCTCGCTACTGTTCTTGTGGATCATCACTATGACCATGTACGCCTTCTTCCGTGCGGTTGGTGCACTGGTGGGATCCCTCGACATTGCTACGAGAATCACTGGTGTCGCCATCCAAGCTCTTGTTGTGTACACAGGCTATCTGATCCCACCAAGCAAAATGCATCCCTGGTTCAGTTGGCTACGATGGATCAATCCTATCCAGTACGGTTTCGAAGGGCTCTTAGTCAACGAGTTCTACAACTTGGAGATTCAGTGTACACCGCCTTATATCGCCCCTGGTATACCCGGCGCACAAGAACAGTACCAGTCCTGCGCAATCCAGGGCAGTCGACCAGGTTCACTCACTGTATCAGGCGCCGACTACGTCGAGGCTGCCTTTGGATACTCACGGACTCACTTATGGCGCAACTTTGGCATCATCATCGGCATGTTCATCTTCTTTGTTTGCCTCACTGCCATCGGTATGGAAAGCCAGAAGCCTAACAAGGGTGGCGGCGCGGTCACGATCTTCAAGCGAGGCCAAGTTCCCAAGTCGGTCGAAAAGGATATGGAGACTCAGAAGAAGCCTGATGACGAGGAGTCGGGTAAGACTGAGGCTGCTGCCGCTAATGAGAAGAGCGAAGGTGAGGGCTCTGATGACAAGCTTGGGGGCGTGGCGAAGAATGAAACGATATTCACGTTCCAGAATATCACATACACGATTCCTTACGAGAAGGGTGAGCGCACGCTTCTCAAGAATGTACAGGTACGTTGTTTTGCACTTCATTTATTGGACTCGCTAAGGATGATAAGGGATACGTGAAACCCGGTAAATTGACCGCACTCATGGGTAAGTCCGTCACCATCATCGATTTGACTTCCACTAAGCATGCTTCAGGCGCATCTGGAGCTGGTAAAACCACTTTGCTCAACACCCTCGCACAGCGTATTCGCTTTGGTGTCGTACAGGGTGACTTTTTAGTTGATGGCAAGCCACTGCCATCTTCGTTCCAGCGATCGACGGGTTTCGCCGAACAAATGGATATCCACGAATCTACCAGTACAGTGCGTGAAGCACTGCGCTTTTCTGCACGGCTTCGTCAGCCGAAAGAGACACCACTCCAGGAGAAATATGACTATGTGGAGACCATCATTGACCTGCTCGAAATGCGAGACATTGCAGGTGCTGCAATCGGTACCACAGGATCTGGTTTGAACCAAGAGCAGCGCAAAAGGCTCACCATTGGCGTTGAACTCGCCAGTAAACCTGAGCTGCTGATGTTCTTGGATGAGCCCACTTCTGGACTTGATTCCGGCGCCGCTTTTAACATCGTTCGTTTTCTCCGCAAACTTGCTGATGCTGGGCAAGCCATCTTCTGTACGATCCATCAGCCCAGCGCCGTTCTATTCGAACACTTCGATCAGCTCCTTTTACTCAAGTCTGGCGGCAGCACTGTCTACTTTGGCGAGCTCGGCCATGACTCGCAAACTCTTATCAAGTATCTCGAATCCAACGGAGCCAAGAAATGCAAGCCTAGAGAGAACCCTGCAGAGTACATGCTTGAGGCGATCGGCGCGGGCAATCCCGATTACAAGGGGCAAGACTGGGGTGAAGTCTGGGCAAAGTCCGAGGAAAATCAGAAGCTCGGTCAAGAGATCCAGGATATCGCTTCCAAGCGCAAATCAGCATCGCAGAACGATGAGGCGAAGGATGACCGCCAGTACGCAATGCCGTACATGACTCAGTGGATCACAGTCGTGCATCGCAACTTCGTGGCCATCTGGCGAGACCCTGACTATGTTACTGGTATCATTATGCTTCACATCATCACTGGTCTTTTCAATGGCTTCACATTCTGGAATCTGGGTCAGTCGCAGATTGACATGCAGTCTCGACTCTTCTCGGTCTTCATGACCTTGACCATTTCGCCTCCGTTGATTCAGCAGCTCCAGCCTCGGTTCATCAACATCCGTTCGATCTACCAATCGCGAGAAGGCAATGCTAAGATTTACTCGTGGACTGCTTGGGTCTGGGGTGCGATACTCAGCGAGCTGCCATATCGTATCGTTGCAGGTACCATTTACTGGTGCTGCTGGTACTTCCCGCCGTCGTTTCCTCGTGACACATATACAGCTGCTAGTGTGTGGCTGTTTGTCATGCTCTTTGAGGTGTTCTACCTTGGCTTCGGTCAGGCGATTGCGGCATTCTCTCCTAACGAGCTGTTGGCATCGCTGCTTGTGCCTCTTTTCTTTACCTTCAGTAAGTTCGATGTAGTCATCCATATATTTCTGGTATCTTCTCTAACAACCTCTCAGTTGTATCATTCTGCGGTGTAGTCGTCCCCTATGCCGGCCTGCCAAGCTTCTGGCAATCATGGATGTACTGGCTCACGCCGTTCAAATACCTTCTTGAGGGCTTCCTCGCTTTGCTACTTCAAGGCCAGCAAATCAGGTGCGACACCAATGAGCTAGCGAAGTTTCCTCCCCCGCCCGGCCAAGACTGTCAGTCGTACGCTGGGCAGTTCGCGCAGCAATCAGGCGGATACGTGGAAACGCAGGCCGACGGGAACTGTGGGTACTGCCAGTTCGCTACCGGCGATGCGTTCGCAGCCAGCTTCAACGTGTTCCCGCGGTACATTTGGCGAGACTTCGGTATGTATGATCTTTGCTGCTTTCAGGACTCTTGGCTAACTGCTGCTGCAGGCATCATGTGGGTATATATCTTTTTCAACTTTGCAGTCGTTTTCATTTGCACATATTTGTATCTTGGCGGCATGCACAAGATTGTCTCTCTCTTCAAACCCTCGGCACGGAAGGCGAAGGCGGCAGAGAAGAAGAAGCAGAATGGCGACCAGGCATAGGAAGAGCTCGGTGTACAGCTCGGTGTAGAATTGTAGCGTAATCGAGGTTCCTGAGCTCGGAAAGAACCGGCAGCCCCGCGGCCGAGCCAGAACAGCATCCAGTCCCAACCGGGTTGGGCTCCCTCACACCCGTCCCTGGTCTTCCCCGCGAAATACCTTTTCCGTACCTGTGCATGCCTTTCCCGAATATCGTGAGTCTGGAGCTTGTGATAGCGATGGGGCGCAACGGGTAGCTTCGCTGTTCTTGCTTGGTACGATCCACGTGTACAGACAGACATTACTAGCTGCCGTAATAATAATAATGGAATGCAGAGCGGTCTGACTCAAGAATAAAAAATTCGGATATGCGTGCCCAGGTTACCAGTTCACATGGGTAGATGAGGCTCAAACGGCTGTGCAGTCTGGCAGGAGCGGGATCGTACCGCCGCTGTCACGAGCTGCACCCTCACGAGTCGCCCGCACTGCAACACACGCATGCGGCATTTCTCGAAATAGCCCGAGCAAGTACCTATCAAATACTCAATCTCGGTTTAAGCCGCTTCATCATGTGCACCCGAGGAGCGAACAAGGTGCTGTGCACACATTTCGATCCAAATGCCTCAAAAGACAGCTCCGATGACGATGTGATGGGCTGGGCAGCATGCTGCGACAGCCGCCCACCCGAGACGATGCAGTGTAAACCCTAAAGACCCACTGCAGACACAGGGATCTGCTCGCGCACGAGCTGGAATCGGAACAGCTGCAGACGTCCTGTCTGCACCGCCTCACCCTTTGCCCAGCCCTACCGACTATCGTGGGCGTTGCATGTGCGGGCTTTAGGAACCCGGGGTCTGCAGAGCCGCGAATTGCCAGAGGCCCCTGGAGGCGCTGGTCCGCGGCGGCTGCACGATAGTTTCGCATTGGCTTCACGGACCTCCTAAGGTCATCACGAGGGCTGCATTGTCTGCCTTTCCATTAGCAATCGCGTGCGGTTTTTGGTTATTTGTGGAGGCAGCCAATCGACGGATGACGCACTGGCCCCCCTACAAAAGTGGCGTAGCCCCGTTTCCGGCCTTTTCCTGTGACGCAAGGCTTGTTGTGGGGTAGATCCGATCAGCTCTCTGTCTGGGGGCGGCCAGGCGCGCCCAGGAGTCGTGACAGAACCTGAGCCAATACGGAGCGCGAGGTTTGAAGCAGCACCCTGCAGAGAGCTTGGCTGCAGCGAGGGGCAGCGTGCTTGCGGGGAGAACACATTGCACGACACCACGATGACTTCCTGTGACTTTGCACGCGAGCAGCTGCTACATAAGTTCGTTTTCTGAGACATGTTTGGGCGCGTCGCTGCGAGGGCTGTGAGCTCTGGCAGCCGTGGTCCAGCAGCCAGTTGCCGGCCAGGTGTTCCGAGTCTTTTGCGCTCTCGTGCACACTTCCGCGTTATTTTCGTCAGCTGTGAGCCGAACACTACGAGTGCGCGACCACGGACCCAATCAGCATGCACTGGCCTAGCTGCTGCCCGGTCCACATCCAGTCTACGTGCGAGGGACGTCGTCAGTGTGGAATACCCTCACGCTATTAAAGAAGGGGAGGACCCCGTGGTTTGGAGAGCAAGCCCAGCTACTTTGACCCAAGACTTTGCCCGTCATCAGGTGTCATACCAACAAAGATCATATTTCCATTCTTCTTCTGTATCTGCATACTCGTTCACAATGGTTTCCCAGCAAGTCAACAGGACAAATCTCCACCCTTCCGGCATTACGTGAGTGACCTCACCTTTCACCGTCCCCTCAATTGGTCACGCAGGTGGTCGCGGTGAAGTTTGATGAACACGAAGCTGACTCTCACCTCCAGGCCGAAGAAGGAGCACACTGAGATTGAGGAAGAGCTCCACGACAAGGCGCACATTGACTACGACCGTGTAGCAATTGTATGGTTTTCACCTTCGCTTCTTACTTCAACCAAAGTCTTACAATGAGTCTCCAGATTGCCAACCCCTCAGTCGCAGCTCTCTACGAAGATGCCCTTGTCTACGAGACCGGCTCTGCCATCACATCATCCGGAGCTCTCTCAGCCTACTCTGGCGAGAAGACCGGCCGCTCGCCTTCGGATAAGCGTATCGTCGAGGAGGACTCGTCGAAGAACGAGATCTGGTGGGGACCTGTCAACAAGCCGATGAAACCCGATGTAAGTGCAATCAGCAACCAGCAAGAACATCATTCTGCTTCCGCTTGCCCTGCCGAGCTCCAGCAGTTCGCAGCAGAAAAATGGCTCGTGAATTCGGCGGTAGACGTCATTCGCGCTAGGCACATAGCCGATTGGCGCTCGCCATCAACCCATGTCCTTGCACGTGGCGCTAGAGCTCGGCTCCCCCGCATTTCGTCTGCAGCCCAGCACGCTTCAGATCAACCATTCGGGAGACCCATCACGTGTGCATCGAGTATCATGCTAATGATTTGGTTATAGGTCTGGCGCATCAACCGTGAGCGTGCCATTGACTACCTCAACACCCGCAAGCGTATCTACGTTGTCGACGGCTTCGCAGGATGGGACGAGCGCTACAGGATCCGCGTGCGTGTTGTCTGCGCCCGCGCTTACCACGCTCTCTTCATGCGCAACATGTTGATCCGCCCCTCGAGAGAGGAGCTGGAGCACTTCCACCCTGACTATGTCATCTACAACGGTGGTGCCTTCCCTGCCAACAGGTACACCAGCGGTATGACCTCTGCCACATCTGTTGCCATCAACTTTGCCGACAAGGAGATGGTTATTCTTGGTACTGAGTACGCCGGTGAGATGAAGAAGGGAATCTTCACAGTCCTCTTCTACGAAATGCCCGTCAAGCACAACGTCCTCACTCTGCACTCCTCCGCCAACGAGGGCCAGAGCGGCGACGTCACTGTCTTCTTCGGCCTGTCTGGTACAGGCAAGACCACCCTCTCCGCCGACCCCAAGCGCAAGCTCATCGGTGACGACGAGCACTGCTGGTCGGACAAGGGCGTCTTCAACATCGAGGGCGGCTGCTACGCCAAGACCATTGGCCTGTCCGCAGAGAAGGAGCCCGACATCTTCAACGCCATCAAGTTCGGCTCCATCCTCGAGAACGTCGTCTTCGACCCCGTCACCCGCGTTGTCGACTACGACGACGACACCCTCACCGAGAACACCCGCTGCGCCTACCCCATCGAGTACATCGAGAACACCAAGATCCCCTGCAAGTCCGACAGCCACCCCAAGAACATCATCCTGCTCACCTGCGACGCGCGCGGTGTCCTGCCTCCCATCTCCAAGCTCAGCCCCGAGCAGACCATGTACCACTTCATCTCCGGCTACACCTCCAAGATGGCCGGTACCGAGCAGGGCATCACCGAGCCCCAGGCCACCTTCTCGTCGTGCTTTGCCCAGCCCTTCCTGGCCCTGCACCCCATGCGCTACGCCAAGATGCTCGCGGAGAAGATCCAGCAGCACGGCGCCAACGCGTGGCTGCTTAACACCGGTTGGGTCGGTGCCGGTGCCACCACTGGCGGCAAGCGCTGCCCGCTCAAGTACACCCGCGCCATCCTCGATGCCATCCACTCCGGTGAGCTGGCGCAGGTCGAGTTCGAGACATACGAGACGTTCAACCTGTCGGTCCCCAAGACCTGCCCGAACGTTCCCGATGAGCTGCTCAACCCGGCTAAGAGCTGGAACGGCACTGCGGATTTCAAGGGCGAGGTTGAGAAGCTTGGTACCCTGTTTATGGAGAACTTCAAGAAGTATGAGGATGAAGGTTTGTGCACCCCCACCCACCCCCGTTTGTTGCTTCTGGATAATGACTAATGCGGATACAGCCACTACTGAAGTCATCAAGGCTGGGCCCCACGTATGCTGCTGCCCAAAGCATTAGAGCACTGTCTCTTGTAGAGACGGTGGTCTAGTGTCCCCTTTCCTTTCCTTTTCATCTTTCTTACATCAACAGGTGAAATAAGTGTGTGTGTGTGTCTCCTCCACGCGGTCAATCGATCCATCGAACGACGTCAGCGATATCTCTTTCCTCCTTCGAGATAGCATAATTTCTTCAACGAACCACCCTTTTTTGATTGGTTGTGGGTATATATATGCCCGCTGATGGATATGTTTTCGTCTTTTCTTTTTTAACATACGGATACCTGGATAAGGAGTTCTTTGTTTTTCGTTCTTGGTAGATTGAAAGGGGGTGAGAGGTGTGAAGGGAGAGAGAGATGAAAACTCATGGTTTATATTCTGAACTTGGTCTGCATTGCTTGTGCGTGTGACTCTAATGACATTGTTCTGCGTGGTCATTGACTTGCCACTTCCCAGTGGACTCACGCGATGTAAGCCACGCCTCGTACCCAGATAGACCTGTGACAACCATTCCACGGGAGTCTTAGCTACACCCCCACCAAGACATTTTCACAAGAGCAAATTCGGTTTGCGATGCTAACCACGGCTGTCAAAGCAAGGACAGGACTGACAGCCGTGACAGCTGCGTACAGGGCAGAAGGTTGGGTGGGTCAGGGTGCTGTCTACCACCGACAAATATTCGTTCGACGTCAGAGCATCTTATAGTGCCTACTAAGGGTTTCCAAAAGTTGATGCTGTTCCGTTGTAACGCTGAGCTATTCCTGGGTGCGGATATATCGTGGTGTTGCAAGTCGGCAAGAAGTGCAGTCGATGCTGTTTTTGCCTCTGACGGCTCATTGAGCACACATTCATCCAATGGCTATTGATTGTCGCTTGTCGAGTCAGTTCGTCTTTGATTGACTGAATCTGCATTGTTCAATTGGGAGTCCCTTACCATTCTGCAATTGGCGCTAATCTCAAGACATATGGTGGTTCGATTTTGAGCATGGACCGAAGGCTTCCGTGGCTATAATATACAGTACACAGGTAGTTCGCGGTCTTTCATGTTCAGGGTCATTGTCATGGCGTGCTTCCGCCGTTACGTGCGCTGTCAAGTCTGGTTCGCAGGCAGGTTGGCTACGAACTTGGGTCAGGACTGATATATCCATGAAAGCAATAATTCTGTATTCTTGGGAGCATTCTATGTAGCAAACTATATAAGAACGAACTTCGTTCTCTTTTCACTCCATACCAAACATCAAACCCAACCCCAACCCTTCTGTCACCAAGTGTGACATTCAAATCAAACCCACAAATCCCAAAGCCAACTCCCTCAACCCCACTAAGCCATCAATCATCAATCATCGATCATCGATCACCAATCACCAATCACGAACCACAATGTCCTACCCCAAAGCAATCCACCACGCCCTCAACAAGATCACCGACCGCGTCAATGACCTCCACCACGAGCTCAACACACTCAGTGTGAGCCGCGACGGATTAATAGCCGATCACGTGGGCCTCTGCAACTCGCTCCGCCTCCTGGACTCAGACTACCGACGCCACCGCTGCAAAGTCATCAGAGCAGCAGCCAGAATGATTGGGGAGCACGATCAGCAGATTCTGGAGTTGGAGCGCGAATTGAGGGAGTTGTTGGATGTGCAGACGGAGATGTTGGGGGTGATGGAGGAGGAGGAGTGATTGTGGGGAAGGGTCTAAGAAAAGTTGGTAAGTATATAAGTCTGGGGGTGGTTCCATGGTATTGACTGTTGTGACAGGTGTGACTTCCAGATGATGAGAGCCAATCATGTTATGCAGCTTTGTGTCGGTATGTGGACCTGGACTTCTACAGAGGCATTTGCTGACCGTTCTTAGCGACGGGCTTCCATGGCTTCAATGCGAGATGCATGAGCTTGTAATTGCGCATTGTTAAATGCCAAAATCGTCGGATGTTGCTCTACCACTATGGGCGTGCACTAGCACTCAGTCCATGGTGCACCAGTCACTGTTTCCACGCAGCCGACACACATGCACGCAAATGCCATATTGCATTGGCGGGTGCAGCAAAACGAGATACGTTGCAGTTATCAGAGTTCAATATGCTGGATGTTGTTAGTTCGAATTCCTCTTAGGGAGAGGAAAGGTCCAGGTGCATTCGTATCCAACAAGGGCGGTGACCAGCCTGTCAGAGCTATTGTATGATTGCCATGCTGCCTTACAAGGCGCGCAGATTCGAGTCAGATGTGGAATGATAGATGTTGTTATCTTCTTACGAAAGCGACCTTGTTATGTGATGCCCCTATCGTTTTCGTGAAGGCTGCTTGGTGAACAAAGCCGTAGACAAACCACTGACAAACAGTGGCATTGTTCTTAGATCAGCGTGTGATCCGTCATTCTTGGAAGCTTACTACATCTCCAACAAAACTCAGCAGATATTGAGCGAGTCGGGACTGCTTTTTAGACCATGATCGCATCATCGTCACGTCTGAGGCAGGGCAGAACATTAATTTCAATGAAGGGACAAGTCACTTTTGCATTCTGCATCGTTTGTTCGCTGACAGTGACTTTAATCAATTCCTGGACATCAAGGTAGGACTAGCGGTATTCTATATTTGAAGCATTGCTTGCGTCTTCTTCGATGGCTGCACCCTACATCTCAACAAACCGCCCCCATATCTCAACCTTGTAAGATCCCACCGATATGACCACTGTAAGCCCTCGACTTCGTCCCCGAGAATAAAGCCACTGATCCACACTCTCGCTATCAGGCATAATGTCGCGAGATCTCGCAGGCCAGATCAAAAAGAAAGAAGATGAGGTCGCCAAACTCCGAACCCGGGAACGCAGAACCTACGATGACTATATGCAAGCAAGAACCAAGTTATCGACTGTGAAGATGGAGAACTTGCAGGAGAAAGCTAATGCGAAGTTATGGAACTTCTGGATCAAGTGTGGGGAGGATATTTGGAGTCTTGCGGTATGGGCACTCCAACTCTTCTTCTTGATGGCGACACTGATGAAGAGACAGGCAGAGCTTGCAAAGGCAGAGCGAGAGCTTGCTGATATGCGAGAAAAGAGGGCCGAGTTGGTGGTAAAGGATAGACTTGGTTACGAGTTGGAGTTGCTGCGTTGAAAAAAAATATAGTGCAGGACTTGCAGACGAGACACGGTATGTGGTTGTCTTGAAGGCTTGAGTGTCTTTGCGCAAGCTCACCGCAGGATGTTGTTTTTTACAAAATGAGAGCTGTGTGATATCAGCGTTGGTTCCTGCATTGCTATATCAAGATATTTCAGACCTTGACTCTTCTATCGAGATTTGCCAAAATTTGTGTTCCACCATGCCAGAGTGTGTTAGCAAACCGACTTGCGCTCCCAAAAAGTGAAAGCAAAGTAAAGCTGATAGTGTCTGCGACCATCTACAGCGCACCCTCTACCTCCACCTAGGCAGCTATCTTTTCTTACGATCCTCACGACGCCCACTACACGGACAACCGCATTCTCGCCATGAACCACGATGCGCAGGACCTGCGCGCACAAGCTGACGCCACGGTTGCCGGAAGTAAGTCTGATATATCACGACAATAATTCCAAAAAATAATTTTGAGCAGTCAAGAGAGCCGGCGACGAACTCCTTCGCATGAACCAGCGCCTCAGCACTCTTGACGCACAGATCAAGAAGGTAAAGACTGAGCTGCTCCGTACCCTCAAGACCACCACTAGTATCAGCGAGACTATCAGCGAAAAGTCTCACGCCGGGGAACCCTTCGACGATCTAACTCAACATCTGGAGAACTTGAAGGTAAGCGCTCATACTCAATGCCTGCGCAATGGCTCTCGCGCTGACCACTTAAGACGGAGCAGTGTGACAGGGCCGTATACCTTGCGACCCGCTCTGTTGAGCGCTCCTGCCTGACCCAAGAGATGTTGAACTACAGCCGCACCGTCAATGGCCTCTAACTTCAGCTATGTCACATCGATCCGCTGCGGACGCTGGATGGGGATGCTTGGATGAGCGACGATTGTCCCAAGCGCGCGTCGCTGGAGATCTGGGCCAAGATGGATGTCTTCGGGGATCTCAAGCGCTCTCTTGAGAAGACTACGCGACGCAGTTGGGATCTCACGATCGCTCGTGTCTTGGACGAGGGCGCGAAGGCGCAGGTTAGGGAGCTGAGTAAGCTTGCTTTTGGGGTGTGAGGTCTTCGACAGCAGGGCATCGTCAATGAGGTGTAGGACACTTGGTGGCAATAACCACATATATGAAAAAGCTCTGGATTGCAATAGCCTACCCTTCATTTACTACCAGGATCCATTTTTTGCGAATTATGTACCTTGACATTCCATGCTCGGTGATGCTCTACTTCTAAACGTTATCTTCGACCTGGACATTGCCATAGTGACAGCCGCCCTTGTTACCGGACAGGATATTCCAAGAAGTATTCTTCGTCAAGCATCAGCATTTGTCAGCTTTATGGCGCCTAAGTGTACGATATTGTCGCATTTGCAAGTGAAAGAGGACAGGTCCACGACGCTCAGACACCTCATTCACTGCAAAGCTTCGTCGACCACCACATTTCCTTCTTGTCATCCTTGTTCAAAATTGTATGTACAGTCCGCGACATCTCCCACCCTACCTGTCAGCTATTCCATCGTCACCGTTCGCCAACATGAGCCCATGTTCAGGCTCAGACACAGAGTCAGACAGCTTTGTTGTTCATCCCTCGATCAAACTAGCTGAGCAGCTCGACAAGGAGATCAGTCGCGCCGAAGATCGCCTCACCATACTTGAGGGGACCATCAAATACCTCACACACGGCATCCACAATGATCTCGACAAATGCGATGCTACAAGGTTATATCGAACAGGCATTACTCGGGTTCGCACGCTTGACGAGATCACCCGCGTGGAGGAGGCTGAGGTAAGCTCGCAATCAGATGCAGCCTGGGAAGTGCGAGGAACACACTAACTCTCACAGCGATCGTACTTTGTCGTCGCAATCGAGCTCGCAACCGCCTACGTCGAGCGCTCTCGCTTGCTACGAGAGATCGTACACAAGACCTCCAAGCGCAACATACTCATAAGCAAAGCCGACAGCGACGTGGTGATGGACGACGAGATTGGCGCACCAACATACATTGACGACGAGGAATGGAATGATATTGGGACATTCATGAGTAAGAGCTCTCGCCTCGAAACTCATGTTCGATCCCGTGGCAGGCAGGCTATCGATCAAATCTTGTATCCAGGCTCTCAACAGAGGTTCGAGCAAGAGAGCAGCAATCAGAATGTCGATGAAGAGACCGAAAGCCTACCCACCGCTAAGCAGATGACGCCTCCTGGGGGATCACCTATTGGCACGATGATCACTGGTTTATGAGGGTGGGTTTTATATGATATGCGTGGATTTGTTGGATCTGTTGGATTAGTTCTATGTACTGATACCCGATCACAAGACGCTCACAGTGCTGGTTATTGGGGCAAGTTGCATCGTTGCGTGCACTTGCAGTTCAAATCACGCCCTGCCCTGACACTGAATGCAGCGATGTACACACGCACGATAATGAGGAAATCTAGACACTATCCTGCCAATACAAGTCTACGACATACAGGCATCCAAGCACGCCAAAAAGCGGGGAAGAAGTAATAAGTGACAGTGAGAGTCTCCGCAGCACGCTATTGCGGGGAAGCTAGTGGCACTTCCGATATCGTTACCAGAATAGTCTCAGGTGAAGGAAAAGGTTCGACCTTAAGCCACACTTGTACTCGGGTCTTAGCAAATATATTGCGGTGGCCGCAGCTTCGTAGATAACAGGCGTTTGAATGACATCATATTGGGCTCTGGACGCAAATTTGCGGCATTTTGTAGGAGAGGTGAATGTGAAAGTTGCGGTGACTGCGGCGGGAGTCTGACGCAGAGCGCACGGGGCCAGGGTCTACTGTATCTCCATATAAGGGCTGCTCCCCGCTCGTCTCCTTCCTACCCACAGGACACAGCTGACCTCCTCATAGTGTCATACAGAACTCCGAAGACGATCTCTGCATCCACCGCGACTGCTTACGCTCCTACCTGACCCAGCTGTTCCACTCGCTCGGTCAGCACACCAGAACACGCTCTAGTATCCAACGGTACCACGCCTCGGAAAAAACAATGGACCGGCGCTCTGCATCCAGCAAGATGTCCCGTGAAACCAAACTCGCTGAATGCATGCATATCAATACCTCCTACTGAATGAAAGCTAACATTTTGCAGGCCGTCGCCTTGAGGAGTGGCTCGACCGCGAGGAAGAGAAGCTCCGCCTCTTTGATGAAGAGATCAATTACGTTCAGCTTCAGCTACACGGCAAGCTCACACAGCTCCACTTCTTCCAGCGTTACAACGCCTCAAGTCTCATCCAGGAGACCAATGTCATGTTTGAGATGACCCAGGTGTGTTATATTGTGGCTACTTTCAGCGATGTGCTAGCTGATAGAACCAGATAAAGTTCTACGAGCTCACTACACTCCTCGCCACTTGCTACGTCAAGCGTGGTCGTCAGGCGAGAGCGATCGTGCAAGGCTACATTCTTCTCGACAAGCAGGAGAAGGAGGCCGAGATCGACGATTACTTGGAATTTGAGGACAGGAGCACAATGGAGAACTTCGCTTGCAGCCTGCCTCAGCTTGAGATCTACGTCATGCAGAATGGCTCAGACGCGCCCAATTACATTCTCGGCCGTTCGCCATCCAAGATCGGCTCCTCCGTCACTACTGCGTTGACGCAAATCGAGGCTCGCATCGATCGCGGCGATCTCGCCCCTGGTAACGTTTACTATGCTGGAGGAACCTAAGGGTTTCATGCGTGGATCGACGTCCTCTCGTGCCCTCACAGTCTTCAGCATCGAGCTAAGAAGGACTGAATGACTTTTCAATTGCTGTATGAAACACAGTATATCAGAAGTACCAACATGGTATGATTAGGTAGTCAGAAATTCAACATGACACTGCCTCCCTCTTAGCATTCCCATTTGATTCAGATCAGCATACATGTGTAGAACATATCTCGAAGTGAAGTCTGGCCAGATTGCCGTTTCAGCCGTTACTTGTCTTTCACTATCGTCATTCGCAATCTCTTACCTTGTTTGTCTTTTCCCATATCGGGTAACAGGGTCTACAGCCAGCACGGATCCTAACAGTCCATAAAGAGGCAACTTCCCCCAATGTTCATTTGAACACCCACCGGCCATCACTTTTTACCTGCCCTCCTTCGGATCTACCGCCCACTACACAACGTTTTAGTCACTTCATCATCCCACTTCCACCATGTCCAAACAAGCGGACAAGCTTGAGCAGGAGCGTAAGTGTCTACAAATAATCCATCGATACAGACGTTAACAGCCTGCAGTCACCAAACTCGCCGAACGCAACAACAAGAACGAGCAGGAGCTCCACTGCCTGGACGATTTCATCAAGAAGAGGCAGGCTGAAGTCGCGGACTTCGTCAAGCGTCTCGCCACTCTCCACGAAGATATTCAGTCAACTCACACAACCAAATGCTTCGACAAGATCAAGGAAATTGAAGGAGTGCAGGTACGCTACAAATATCCATCGCAAGACTTGGCATGAGACTGATGAACCAGGTCGCATTCTTCGAGAAGTCGATGGCGCTGACCGAATGCTATGCTGAGCGCGCCCGACGCGTGAGGGCTCTCATGCAGGGACGTGTCAGATTGCATGAGCTCTACGAGTACTCCGATGTCAAGAACGAGGCCAACATCCCCAAGGAGGCAATCTCTGAGATCAAGGATTTCTCCGTCAAGACTTCCATGCTCAACAGGCATCTCGAGGGCAGTCTGGGCATCTGGACTGAGGCTCTCACCAGCAAGCTGCCCAAGACCTCCTTCATTCCCCACAACTAGAGCTCGACGGTGTCATGCAAGTTCTTGGCGAGGTACAAATAGGTGACTGAAGATATGGAATACGGTCCGGCATTGCTGTACCACTCTTCCAGGGCCTGAGATCAAGATACCTAAGCAACAATGTTTAGTGAATGAATAGTCTCGATTCCTGGCAAATTAGCAATCTCACTACCAAATAATTTGGTCGTCAGTAATTCAAGGCTGTCTATATTCGTTTCTCCAGACCACACTTTGAGCACATTCATTGAGTCGGAACCTTTGTACTAGTGAAAGGAAGAAGCATAGAGTTGCGAAAGCTTCAACAAGCGGCGTCGGATTTTGATGTATGCAAGGTTTGCTTTTCTTGTACACGCATCAGTCGTCGTAAGAACTCAAAGACTAGCTACAGCAAACGTGGCAGCAATTGCAAATAATCGCTGGGCCTAGATCATCCTCTATATAAGTGTAGAACTGTCCCACTTGCGTACTCTTCTCGCCAACTCATTGAAGACTCATCGGATCACATCTGGAGATAAGTAACCGCAATTGACCGGAACAAAGCAAAATAAGAGATGGACGCCTTCATACACGAAGGTATGCACGTTACTACCGCATCATATGGATCTCCACTGACTGAATAGCTGCTACTCTCTCAGTGGCCTCACTTGAGCGGTGTATCGAGAAAGTCAATGAGAGAATAAGCACTCTAAGTGGAGATCTCAGGTTTTATCTTCAACCCAATGCCGAGGCTCATGATCTGATTAGCTGCGCACGTATCGTAGCTGCCGTCAGCAGCAAGGAGACTGACAACACCACGTACGAGAGGATTTGCAATAGACTCGACATGCACGAAGTCTGGGAGGTAAGAAGCTTGGAACCCCACGAGATTGTTCGCACCATCACTAACGTTACTACACAGTCGGAGATTCTGAAGCGCTCGCTCGAGCTCCTGGAGCTTTACGTCAAGCGCGCTCATATTCGCAGGAGGCTCATGGAGAAGACTAGAGAGACCATGATAAGTTTCTCCACGCCAGTATGGCGCGATGGCGATCACTACATGATGCGTTTCATGGAGATGGACGACAAGAGCGCATTCGTGAGATTGCTTTCACGTAAGCCAGGTGAGGAATAGAAGGAAGCATAGAAAGTTGCGTAGTAGCTGGTAGAGGCATATAGACGGAGAGGAATTCGATCAGTGTTCGGCGAGATAGTGAACATAGGCTAGCGTGTCATGCAGCCTTCACAGTGTCAGTGCACGAAGATTAGAACTATGAAGCAATTCTTCAAGCCAGATATTCCTTCACTCATCGACGCTGACAAGGACTCTTTACCGTGGCAACAGTGAAAATTGCCAGATCAAGCGAGTTAAGCGCTTGCGCAACAAAGATATTTTTGGTTTTTCTGCGCCCTGGTGCTTGCTTACATCATTCTTTGACCAAACAACTCCTCACAGTCGACACAATCAAACATTCCCCACCATGACCATGAAAGAGTTCCGCAAGAGCTTAGAGCTCAACAAAGGTACGATATTCTATTGGCATGGCTTCCACACGAGGTACTAATCAAACAGTCCTTGGTCTAGACATCCCAGTCGACCTTCGCCTTGAAGGTCTCGACGAGAAGATCCGCCAGTGCGAGGCCCACCTCCACGGCAAGTTCAAGAGAGACGACGAAGACGAGACCCTGCTCAGCTACACGAGTATCGTATCTACCATCAACGACCATGATGAATTCAACATTACCGAGTTTGGAGAGCTCACTCAGGAGGTAGAGGACAATGAACTCTCTGAGGTGGGTAGTGCAACCTCTCGTCAGATAGTTTTGCCAGTTCTAACACGACCGAATAGCTAGAGACTCTCAGCAGCTTTCTCCATCTCATGGATCTCTACATACAGCGGGGTCGTCTGCGCAGGATCCTTGTGCAACAGGCTGAGACTGCCAAAGGTGAAGACGGTATGACAAGAACTATTGAGAAAGATGCGCACAAGCTTATCAAGCCAGGAAATATGTCTGAAGAGAGTGATCACTATATGATCGGAGCACTGAAGGGCGACAACAAGGGCCTTCTCATCAAGCTCATTGCGGGCCTCGGTGATGAGGACGGTTTGGAAGCGGAGAGCGACTCGGAAATTGGAACAGAAATGGAGGAGAACGCAGAGAATGCGGAAAATGAGGAGAATGAAGAAAGTGATTAGAACCGCTAGGAGGGTGTGAAGCATCATTCTGAGCATCTAACTTGGCACTGGTGAGAAGTGCATTCTTCCTATGCTGTTAGGAATCAGACACATTATCTCTGACATACTCAAAAGACCATTCCAGAAAATTGGTGGATCTGATAGGTTCTGGTATCACATGGACATGGTTCAAATGCCGATATAGAATAGTGGCGATTGCTCGCATAGCAGCTCATGCACTGTCAACTGGCGGTGACAAAAGCTACCAAACAACTCTGCAATGCCAAGAATCCTTTCACTTACTGACCGCAAGTGCGGCAGTCATGTTAGAAGTGAAAGTTGCTGCCGTACGCGAAATTAGCGTCTGCTGGCTTAGCAAACGCTTCACTATATATTCGCGCTCTGGCTGTCGCTTGCATCCTTTTCCCACACACAACCCTCCACCGAACTTACCAGCTCAACCACCGCAGTCAATATGACATTGAAAGAGTTCCGTGCCGGCGAGGAGCTCAACAAAGGTATAGTCATTCTGGGCTACTATAGGCAAGCGAGGCACTAAACGAACAGCTCTCGGTTTCAATCTCCCGCTCCAGACTCGTCTCGTCCATATCGACCGCCATATCCGCGACTGCGAGAAAAACCTCCGCGACAAGTTCAAGCCTAAGGGCCACTTCGAGGCGGAACCAACCGGCGCAGACATCGTTGCTGCTATTCTCAATCGCAAGAGCAACGACAGGTCTGAGTTTGGCACACTGACTCAGGACATGGAAGACTGGGAGCTCATTGAGGTAAGAAACTTGATATTGCATACGTTTCGTTCCTGTTAACAAGATTGAACAGGTAGAGACGGTCGGTACCTTCCTCACACTCATCGACTTTTACATCCAACGTGGCCGTCTACGCAGGGAACTCGTGCGCCAGACGGAGACTTCTGCAGCCCAGGTGGAGTTGTGGCGTGAGAATGATCACTACATGATGGAGGCTCTAGAGGGGACCCAGCAAGGCACTCTTGCTAGGCTTCTTGCGCGCCATGGGTACGATTACGATCCTGGGGTAAAGACTGGTCAGGAAGCGCCGGAGACAGAGATCACAGCAAAGGCAGTAGATGAAAAGGACAAGGGTGCCAAGGGTGACTAAGTGTTTCGCGACCGCGAATTACTTATCACAGTCCACCTCATTCCCGCACTAGCAGACGCTAATGCAATTTCCATGGGTACGACTGTAGCTGTTAGCTGGTCCTCCAAAGATTGAAGTAGAATGACCTGAATACAAAGAGCTCTTAGCTGAAATACCCAACTCCACTGGCTCAACCGTTGCACTCATGCTGAGCAGTATCACGAGCTTGATCCGATCCCAGAAACGTATCGATCATAGGAGATACTGCATAATAGATCGCTGCTTATGCTTATGTACCTACCACCGTACTCCTACTATAAGTTTTCGCCTCGATAGTACAATTACTGTCAATATGATGATCTGGAGTTTGTTCCACACAAGTGGCAGTGACGAGCTTGTCCGGAGGAATCTCTATTGACTGGCTCACGTGCCTCGCGATACTGCTGCGAAACGATTAGACCACGTGAGCACTGAGATTGGACATGGCAAATGGAATCAGCGGCACCTGTTTGCCCTATTTGCGGACAGAACCTTCACTTAGTTCTTCCTCCATCATCTTCGCAACAATCAACTCTCACGCACCGCGGCATCAACAACATGGAGGCTTTCTACGCGATGGAGGAGGCCAAAGTATCTGCTAGAAGAAGTACGATAGATACCACCACAATGCGACACACGATTGCTAATCGAACAGCTGTGGGGCTCGAGATCGAGCAACGCATCGATGAACTCAACAACAAGATCGACAAATGTACCGGTTCCCTTGCTGAGGTATTTGAGGCGATGAAGGAGTGCCAGTCCACGCTCAGCTGCGCGAACGTTGCGCGTGCGATCAGCAATCGCAAAGAGGACGAAGGGACTTACGAAGAGATGATCGAAGAGTTCGACTTCCTGGAGCTCCACGAGGTAAGTGAAAAATTCGTAAAATACAATGCACCTCCGCTGATTGACCCAAAAGTTGCACGCGCTGGAAATGTTGCTTACCATAATGAAATCGAGCGTTCAGCGCAATCATCTACTCAAGCGACTTATGGGCCAGATTGAGAAGGCGAAGACTCTCAAGGAGACTGGAAAAGATGCTGACTGGTCATACTTTCAAGTCGAGCACTTTATGATCACTCACATGAGGAGCAGTGGCATGCACTCAGTGGCAAAGCTACTTTCAAACTACGTTCGTGACTCGGATAAACCACAGAAGACAGAGACAAAGCTTAAGATCAAGGCAGGAGCGAGACCTGAAGGCAAGATAGAAGCAGAGGAAGACGAGGACATGAGAGACTGAGTCTTTCGCAGCCGCCAGAGCGATGATGGTACTTCGCCACCATTCCGTAACATCACACGATGCTGTTGTCTGGGCAGTCCTCTAGACACTGAAGCCAGCAGATCATGAATGAATAGAGCAGTTAGGTCTCGATAACTCAAATAAGATATCTTATCTCCGCTTATCCTGTGTCAGTGCTTAGCAGTGCTGAAGTTGATCATAATCAGTGAAAGCATGTGCGGTCGAGAGACAAGACACTTCACGTATGTCAGGTAGCTCCGCAATATATCTGTGCCGCAATTGACCATTTTGTGAGGTCCAATTGAATGGCATGCTACTACACTCCCAATTTGTGCGACGATGGACTGAACGGGACATTGCAGCCCTGGATGGTAATTGAGAGCTGTGATTGTTCATCGACGCCGTGGTTCTCTTCGTGTCGCGCAGGAGACATCGAGCACTGTCAAGGTGAATCTGGTCTCCCAAATTGCGTATTTTTGATTCCATTCTGACGTGTTCCACACTGCAATAGCAGCCTACGAGTCAGTCAGCCAGATTTCGGTCCTGATAACATGGCATTGTCATACAAGACCTCGCAGAACACCATCTTGCGCAGGTCTTTTCCTGCATTTTGCGCACGCGAGATATCACGATGACCGCAGATTGTCGTCGATGGCTTGTAAGAGGGCCCACAAAAGTTGGCAGCGTTGTGGGGCCGTCGGCTCGCCGGCCGTGCCCAATTACGCAGCCTCCACGAACAACATCTGCTGTGCGGCCATAACGACACTTGTGTGCCTGAGTAAGCTGGGAAGATGGTTGTGCGGCTCGATGTTCCGAGGGCTTCGATCGGAGTGCATCCTAGAATTTCGTTGCAGATCCTTCCTGCAGGAGGAACATGGGACGATTGGGAAAGGGTCTTTTCCGTGGTCATCACGATGTTTTTTTATATGATGTAGGTGCGAAGGCAAAGAACTAAGCGGGCTCAGCGGCTGCCCCTCGGACGGACTGAGATACCTTCGCCTCGTAATGCCTTTATATCTCCCAGCCCAGCACTGAGACCGGATCACCTATCTTCAAATCTGCATTACTTACCTCTGCCCATACTCTGCGTTAGACACACAGCATGCCTGCTTTGCGACCATTCATAGCCGCGCGTCGCTTCGCGTGTTCTGGACCGAGGATTTCAAGATTACAACCAACCACATCACTCATCCAACGACGAGGCCTTGCGTCGCAGGAAGATACCCCCTACGAAAAGTTCAAACAATTCGACATTGGCGGGAAAGTTTTCGTTGTAACTGGCGGCGGTCAGGGCCTTGGACTTTCGATAGCGGAAGGGCTGGCCGAGGCTGGAGGAGAGGTGCATGTCCTTGACAGATCACCAAAACCCACAGAGGAGTTTGAGGAAGCGAGAAGCCACGCAAAGACTATGCTCGATGGTGATCTGTCTTATCACCAAGTAGATGTTGCGAATGGCGATTCGCTGAGCAAGACTATTTCCGAGATTGCGGCTAAGAAGAAGCGTTTGGATGGGCTGGTCGCAGGTTTGTGAAGTTTTTCCGAACGTGCATCGATGTTGGCTGACCAGGTGTACAGCTGCCGCAATCCAGCAGATAACCAAGGCCATCGATTATCAAGCAGAAGATATCGCCAAGATGCTCGCGGTCAACTACACTGGAGTATTTTTGACAGCACAGGCATGCGCCCGTGAGATGCTGAAGTACAAGATTGAGGGCTCGATGTGCCTGGTGGCATCCATGAGTGGTTCGATAGCCAATAGAGGACTGAACGCTCCTGTCTACAACTCGTCGAAAGCTGCAGTCGTCCAGCTTGCACGAAACTTGGCGATGGAATTCGGGAGAAAGAGGCCAGACGGGTCAGGTGGCATTCGAGTCAACTCGCTCAGTCCAGGCCATATCGTTACGCCGATGGTGGAGGAGAACTTCAAGAAAGCCGAAGCCGATCGAGCTGAGTGGGAGGATAATAATATGCTAGGGAGACTGAGCACCCCAGAGGAGTTCAAGTCAGTAGCATTGTTCATGCTGAGTGATGCAAGCAGTTACATGACTGGGCACGATCTAAAAATCGACGGCGGCACCACAGCATGGTGAAGGTCTGCGAAGTCTTGAGCGTGCATTGTTAGCATTCACCGGCGTCAGTCCTTCTCCTGCGTATTGGTCAGCTGTACATTAGTCTTCTCAATTCGAATCATCAATAGCATATTGATAGATTGTCAATTCGTGTGCTGTGAAGAGTGAGTACAGGAAGGGGAGGGGTGGTGGAGAGCAGCCGCATCCCAAACACCTTACCCCATTGGGCGCTAGCTCAAAACACCTGTCCTTACCATGCGACGGCAGATGCCGAGCTTCGTTGGGAACTTGTGTCAACATCACACGTCGTCCCACAGACTCTCCGGAGTGTTCACAGCTCACCATGGATCGGATACTGCGCCTTCTGACATTGCTGGTCGCTGTCATTGCGCCGCTCACTGCCGCCCTCAAATTCGACCTGCACCCCGTTTCGCCGCATGACGCAGCAAAGTACGAGCGATGCATTCGCAACTTCGTCGCGGATAAGCAGCTTGTCGTTGTCACAGCTATTTTGGATGGATACAGGGGCGATGGACAGAGGGTTGACATGCACGTACGTACGCCCAGCATGCGCAGTTGCATTCTATATGCTCGCCTCCTCAATAGTCACTAATTCATGGAACCAGATCCGTGATGCCATGGGCAACGACTACCACAAGCCCAAGGATGTTGTCGGCGAGAACCGCTACGCCTTTACTTCGCACGCCGACTCCGCCTTCGACGTCTGCTTCGAGAACACCTACACTGGCGCGCAAACGACCAGCGGCCCCCGCCACGTCGAGCTGGACATTGACATTGGCGCCGATGCGAAGGACTGGAGCGCCATCCAGGCCGGCGAGAAGCTGAAGCCCATCGAGGCTGAGCTGAGGAGGATCGAAGAGGTTGTTGGCGAGATTGTCACCGAGATGGACTACCTGAGGGCACGCGAGCAGAAGCTGAGGGATACCAATGAGAGCACCAACGAGCGTGTCAAGTGGTTTGCCTTTGGCACCATGGGTATGCTTATTGGTCTGGGCGCGTGGCAGGTTGTCTACCTAAGGGCTTACTTCAGGAGCAAGCACCTCATCTAGATGCTCAGAGCTGTTTCCATCATTTGAGAGATAGTAAGGGCAAGTGACACGAAGTGTGGTTGTTTTGAGTAGGGCGAAGAGAAGTAGCAGCAATTGAGAGGGCGAAAACACGGCATTGTATGAACACCATGAGTTTAGCGGTTGGTATTTTGGCAGCTATGAGCTTCAGCTTAAAGGTCTCCAAGGACGGCGTTGCCAGGACATTTCCATACGAATATTCTGAAATGACCAAAATCTCGTTCCAGACACCAAGTCCCCGTAGCGGCCACGCTTTAGCTTTTTCGATGCTTGTCGAAGTCCCTAGAAAGCTTACTTACTTATAGCAGCAGAAGCCAGCTCGTCTGAATCCTACCGGTAATCACTCCAACGACAGGAGCGACGACTTGAGCCGGTTCTGCTCAGTCTTTTTGGGTCGACTGGCAGCTTCCCAGGCTTGCTTAACAGTCCACTGGCCACGCCTGCTCCTGCCCCTCAAGCCAGACCCTTCAACAAACCCTGGCCCAAACTATTACTGCAGAAAAATGTCGAATCGTGAGCCTTCTAACAGGGCCTTAGCCGAAGCACACTCACATCATCGCATTCAATTAGCAACCAACATAATAATGGACCCCCGACCCTCTCTTTCCTCACCCGAAGAAGCGACTCAGGAGGCCACTCCCTCCGCCTCAGACGCTTCGACATCAAGCCCGTCTCGATCTCTCTCGAACTCATCTGACTTCCCCGGCATGAATACACCTTACTTCCTCGACACCGACCGACCGCCGCCAGCACAGCGGTCACTCTACACCACTCCGCCCAACCAACCCCAAACCGGTTCCTCGCCAGCACCCTACCTCCAAGACGCGCAGCAACCACGCTTCACGACTTTCCCCACCCACCAATCGCCCACATCATCACCCCCAATCTACCTCAAAGGCGTCGACCAACTAACCCTAACCGACCGCATCACATACTGCACCGCGCGCCTGACCTCACTAGAAACCCGCATTTCGGCGCAAGAAGCCTGCATCCGGAATCTGCAGCTCGACTCGATGGCGAAATGGCTTACCTTCGAGGAAGACCGAGTGCGGATAAAGTCGCAGCAGGGACCGCAGTTCAAACTCGAGGTGCATTGGACGGGGGTTGAGGCAACCAGGGTACGTATTGCCCAGGCCTGGCCTCTATCCCGAGAGAAGACGTGACACTACTGGGCAAATGAGCTGTGCTGAGTGATGGGGACATAGATCAAGATACGCAAAGCAGAAGACCAGCTCGCGCAGTGTTTCCGCGAGAGGTGGGTGTTGACGGCTGAATTGGCGGCGTTGGAGGTTCAGGAGAGGGCGGTGGTGCTTACGGGGAAGGGATGGCCATGAGGGAGTATGGAGAGGTGAGTGGTGGTATACAAATGGGTGGATGGAGTTGCTCACTGGCTGGTGGTACTTCAGCTATAGGTAGAAAACAATGGAATTGTTATTGATCACCCTTTGTTTTCTCATGACCGGCAATCACTCCATCCCCTATCTCTTTCTCATACCTCACCTAGCCCTCCCCCTGTCCTCCCCTTCCATTCACACCACAACACCACTCAGTCAATGCCTTACTTCCCAATGACGTCGCCCAAGCCGTCGCCCAAGCCGTCGCAATGTAGCGTATCCTTACGCGAGCATGCTGATTGGTGCGTCAGCACTGGACCCCTTGTTTCAGGGTGCGCCCCTGAAGGATTGCTAGTTCCGCGGGGGGATTCGCGGGGGATACATGTGTGTGGGTATGGGCTCATCGCTTGGCTACAGTGAAATGTGGCGACAATAGGTCTTCGGAACTTAGTGTCTGTTCGTAGCTGGTCAGGCGCAGTTTTGTAGAGCTTCAATCGTGGCAATTCACTTGATTCCGCAACGGAAAAGATTGGTTTTGAAGTTGTAGCATTCATTCTAGTTCTCTCAAAATACAGGTGCAAAGCAGTCCATTCATCCGCCCAAGTGAGAAGCCCGAGCGCGTAGTGCTGTGGCATGGGTAGTACAGGAAGGAGTCGTTATCCATCCGACAAGCGTGGTGTTGCAGATGGTTTTAGGTGTATCAAGATGGTATGATCAAAGATGACCGCGCAGCAGTCCGCTGATGTCGCAAGACAACCGAAACGCCAAAACGCAGCATCAAAATCGGATTAGGGGAATCGAACAAGTAGCTTATTAAAGCAGTTGCGGCCGTGGCATGGCTTGGCGCAATATGATCGTAACTTGTGTGTTGATGTGCCGAGTGGTCGGAAAGAGTTTTTAACGCCTGAGCAATGTTAGTGAAATTCGTTGTTAGGGTGGGAGGATAAACATACTTGCGAACGCAGAAGAACAGACCAGTACGTCCAAGGAACCACAAGCATCCGAAGAAACGGACCAGAGCCAAACCAGCTGTCGCCCACAGAAGAGCCTGGAAGAAGTGGGCAGTACGGGTGGTGGCGGACGACGAGAAACCGAAACGGTCGAAGTTGTCCTGGGTAACAACGACAGCGAGGAGGACGTTAGAACCGATCCAGAGAGTACACAAGTGAGTACGGAAAGCCTTGTAAGAGTCTTCCAAAGTCTTCTCGTTCTCCTCCTTGGGAGGGACATAAGGAGCAAGAGCACGCTTGACTGTGGCCTCGAACTGAGAGTCGATATCGGCTTGCGGCAGATCTGGTTCTTCGATGACTGTAGTCTTACCATCTGCACCCTTCTCTGTCTTCGCAGACGGGAGAGCCTCGGCCTTGTCGGAACCCTTGGTACCCCAAGAAACATCGTGCCAGTTGGAGAAGGCGTAGACGTTGAGGATGTTGACGTAAGAAGACATGATGAGGAGGTACTGAGGGAACGACGTGAACATGTGCCATGGGTCCATGTACAGGAACGAGGCGACGTAGTAGAGACCGAAAGTCGCTGCAAGAGCGATGATGATAATACCAACACCACTCGAGGAGAAGAAGGACTCGGCGAATGCACTGGGAGACGACGTGTCGAGCTTCTGCGAGGTTGGGTTCGTGAACGCCTGTACCACAAGGTAAATGGACAAGATGACGATGTAGAACTGAATCAAGGCGAAGACCGAGAAAGAGATGATGTAAGACAACACGGAACCCTTAGGACGATTACCAAAGGCCAGAATGAATTGGAGTCCAAGACAGGCCAGGTAAAGGTAGGTGACGATGACGTTGAAGATGGGGGTAACCGTGTTTCCAAAAGGCCAGGCGTCTCGCTGATCCGTCTTTGTACCGACAAGAGACATGATGACAACGGTGGTAAGGTAGAAGGAAGCCATGGAGAACCAAGCGAGGATAGTGTTGCAAGTGGTGTAGATCATCTGGATGTGCAGGAAGAACATGCGGACCAGGTTGTGACCAGACTTGTACATGCGACCGAAGTGGAGAAGCGAGTAGATACCGGCAGCGAAGGATCCGTTCAACCAACGACGACGCTGACCGATGAACTCAGCAACACCTTCGGGCACGTCAGTCTCACCCTTGGAGGCCTTCACGTAAGTAAGATGCCACTTGGAACCAGCCTTGGCGACCAACTCGAAACAAAGAATACGATCTTCGGCCAAGAACATGTTCTTCTTGAAAATGTTCATGCCCTCGATACCCTTCTTTCCGAGAATCTTGGCCAGGGTGTGGTCACCGTGGAAGTACTGCTCCAGTGGGCGACCCATGATAGCGCGGTAGCGGTAAGCAGAGAAAGCACCGGGCAACACAGAGACGTAACCGAAAGACGACTCGAGCGGCTTGTCGAGGATGTTACTGATCTTGTACTCGAAGTTCTGAGATGCGACCAGCGGGTTAAGCAGGTTCTTCCAGCCCTTACCTGTTCAATTGATTAGCAGACTTCGTGGGCACAAAGTTCGGGGAACCACCAACCCAACATAGCGTGAATTTCACCACAAGCACCTCCAAGATCCTTGTCGTTGTAGAAGGCTTCCCAGAGAGCAAGCAGGGACTTGGGACCGGGCTTGGTACCAGCATCGAGCAGAATGCAGACTTCGGGGTTCAAGATGCGACCAATAGCGGTGAACAGCCATCTGTGAGAGTTGATCTTCTTGGTGTTCTTCTGCTTCAAGCAGAACATCATCTGGACAGGAGGAAGTGTGCTGGCGCTGTCATCGTGGGGACGGATGAGCTGCTGGTTAGGCGTAACGGACAACTGAGTGGTGTACTCGAACTGAGATTTGTCAGAAATAGTCAAAAACAGTGTTTGGCTGGAGACCTACAATGTGAGCTACTGTCTCGTTGCCGTCAATGTCCTTCTTCATGACACCATCCTGGTAGATACCGATGGTCGCAAGGAGATCGAGAGTGCCCTTGTCGCAGGGGTCGATACCGTCGAAAACCAAGCAGACAACGATCTTCTGCCAGGCTGGGCCTCCCTTGTTCCAGAATTCAGACTTCTTGAGGTTGACAATGTCACGGATGTTCTGCATAACACCGTGCAGAGTACGAGCGGTCAGAACCTTGTCTTCGTTGTAGTATGTCACGGCAATCAGAAGCTCAGTGTGACGGTTGTACATGGCCGGACGCAGATTGTAGCCGTTCTTAAGAGTGAAGTCGTTGGGGTCACATGTCGCAGCAGTGTCTGGCAGCTGTCAGTGTCTCATCCCCGCAATAATGGATTCCGTCATCACTTACAGCGCATGTGTGTGAATTCCTCGCTACCGCTCTCAAGGTCGTTGCGGTACTTCGCCTGGATGGCATTCTGGATGGCAGAAGGCACAGGGTAGTCTGCAGACAGAACGGAACCCTGAACAAGCTTGACCTTACGGGTCATGCCACGCTTCAGGCCACCAGCAGCAGCAACGGCACCGCCGGGCTGCTGGCGCTGTCGCCAGGCCTCGGTCGAGCTGGTCTCGCTCCTGGAGTATGGGGAGGGCGCGCGGTGAGGAGCGCCGAAGTCACCGGCAGGGTCGTAGGCGCCCGTGGCCGAGTAGACATCGGAGCCAGAATGTGCTGTATCACCTCCGTACTGCGTCGGGCGGTCGCTGGCGTAGGTCTCTGTCAAGCTGTAGGTCGAGTGTGGGCGGTTCTCAGGGTGGCCGTAGAAGGGGTCGTGGTTGGTGCCGGCCGCGTTCTCGTGCAGGAGAGAACGACCGACCTCCTCCTCGTCGCGCCTGCCGGGAGTGTACTGAGCTCGTCGTTAGTATTCATGTTCAGCCCTGCCAGTGGTGTTGGCGCAGGGGGCGGCCACGCACTTCATTGTTATGGGCGTCCCCATAGTTTTGCTGGTTGTACGCCATGACGTGCAGCGGTCAAAGGGCTGGCACTGGGTATGGCGGAAGTCCCGGGGAGACTATGGAGGGTGTGCTGATGGGTGCAAATGAGAAACGAAGGGAGCAGCGCACAGCTGGGGTGATAAAGGGCAGGAATGTCTGGCACAGCTTTCAATTCTCCTCAGCTCGACATGACCGACAGCGCCTCGTTCCGATCTGGCTAGCGCCGCACGCTAAGCAGCGACCGGGAGGTGAAACGAGACGAGGAATGGCGAACGACCTTGTTTTACAATGCGGGCGGTCAGTCCTTCATCTGACTGGCAGTGTACAGTGCCGCCGAACCCTGCAAACACCTGCTTGAAGCAGTTGAGATTGTCGTCACTTGCGAAGAGAGCAGCCAAAGCTTGCTGCCACTCGTTGTACAGCAGACCTGTACACACGACCATCATGGCAGCTTGTCGCGCTAGGACGCCATTGCGGCCTCTAAAATTAGAGACGCGCCTGCACACCAACGCCTTAATTCAGCGCCGCTGACTGGCACTGCTCAGCCTCACTGCCTGCCATGCTTGCCATCGCAAGAGACATTTTGTGACAGCTAACTCGCTGTGCCCGGCGGCGTTGGGCCTATGCCCGAAGTGCGATCCGACTTTACGCCACCGGGAGGGAGGCTCACCGCCGCCAGCCTCCAGTTGCTACAGTGCCCATAGATTAGTGCTTTGATGCACTTTGTCTGCACACTTTTGTTGGATGGGCCGTTGCGCGTCCCCAACGCTACATTGAGCTAGACGTCGTCCTGTCAACGTCAGCAAACACAACGGCAAAGACAAGTATCATCCCCGTGCACATCCCTCTCAGACTGCAGACAGCCGCTCTCGACTTGCGAGCTCTGCCTCCGCAGTGTGTAGTCTTACTGTATACCTGCATCCTACAGTCAGCAAACACCAACAGCCTCAGCCCTAGCTTTTAGCTCTTAGTCTCTAAGCCTCTTATGAAGCCGCCGCCGCACCGCTGCGCTGGCGTCAAATCTCACTTGAGTCGTCCATGCTTTATGAGGTGTTGCAGGGACCACCCAGAAATTGAGCCCTCCTTTTCGATGGAGTGGGTCCCGCAGTCCCTGGATCTCACCGTTGGGCCACCCGCGTAGCCGCTACCCTTTGCCTGGCGAAATGAACTGCCCTACGTAGAATTTCTGGAAGAACTCAAAGTAGACCTCGTACACAGAATCCGTCATGCGATCATCGGCGTACAATACGAGTACGGCCGATCAACAGTGCCGAAAGCACAAATGCAGTTACTCTACATGTGAAGTTACATCAACATGCAGGGCTTGCAGTACGGCCATCGCAGGCCACTTGTTCATGTCTGAGGCCGTGACGCGATTTTTTCCGCGAGTCTTAACTCTTGAGAGTGGAAGAGCCCACCAGGAATGACAGACCCAGTACGAACGGATGCTGTCAGGGCTGCGTCGTGCGATGCACCGCTTGCAATGTCGCGCCACAATGTCTTGACAGCAGCCATTGCGCAGAATGGAATAGCTTAGCATAGGCATTCAATCAGTTTAAACTAAACATGCGCAAGAAACTCAGCTGATTATACACATGGTCCGCCTGCACCTGCACTCTGTTCTTCACCTGCCTTTACTTGGTCTTCCAAAAGTGCTGAGTAGCTGGTCGGAGTTGGAAGGCGCAGTCAGTAGGTGCCTGCCTGCCAACTGCGTCATTAGCCTCAACAACACAAGCTGGATAGCCTTGGGCATTTCTGCGAACATATCCTTGCATATTCGCAATTAACAGGCTAACATAACTGACATTTCATGTATGCCGTTACAGCCGTCAAGTGTCTCAGAGCTTGAATCCCACTAACCGCGTTTTAGACACGCCTGTCAGAGTCACCACAGCCCTCAGCATAGCCCAAGCCCTTACCAAGCTTTCGCATACTGCCGTAGCCCGCGCTGGAACTACATAATGGTCTCAGCCGCAAATTTGACGGCCTTGCCAAGGTCAAGAGCGCATACAGAGAGCGGGCCTGCATCTGCTACTCAGCTTGCGGAAGCTCCGGCGGTGGCACATCAACACCAAACAATAGAGCAAGACAATCCGGACTTCAAACATCCGGAGCAGCTGGAAGCGTCAGGTCCGAGATACAACAAGAAAATTGAGAATTTGGTGGTCGTCTGTTGTCATGCGATCTTCCACCCTGACGTCGAAGCCTCTGATTTTCCCACCTACAGCCCCCATGATGAGAGCAACTGGCATCTCGCAGCATTTCAGAAGTCAGATCCAACAACGGGCAAGCCCGGAGAACATGAAACTTTTCTCGCGCACATTCAAGCTGGTCTGGACGCCATGACGACTGGGACAAATGCCACCTGGAAAGAAGATGTACCTTGGAACCAAGACAGCACAATACTGGTTTTCAGTGGTGGTGCTACCAAACGGAGCCTGACGCCGCTGAGTGAAGCCCGCTCCTACTACCATGCCGCGCTGGCCGTTGAGCTTGCTCAGGGGCATATCGGCGGCGGCCGTGCTCGCCAACTGTATAGCAAAGGACGGATATTACTGGAGGAGCAAGCTACCGACTCTCTACAGAACCTGGTTTTCAGTATCCTACTGTTCCGCCAGAGTATTGGGCAATATCCGAAGAACATTCGTGTTATTACACACGCTTTCAAGTCAAAACGATTTCTTGAATTACATGCAACCGCGATTCGTTGGCCAAAAGACCGCGTCCAAGTCCAAGGCATTGACCCAATCATGTCGAGTGCTGAGATGGAAAGCACTTTGGAAGGCGAAGAGAAGTTTGGTTTCGCTCCCTGGAAGAAAGATCCGCTAGGGACAGGAGAGACACTCGGTGGAAAGAGAAAGCAACGTGGTTGGGATGGTGAGCAAAACGAGAGACTCGCGAATGGTTTGGAAGAGAGTGTCAAGAAGTTGCTTGAAGGTGATGCTTCTGAGGATTTGCCGTGGGCGCAAATGCCAAAACGAGAAGTGAGCACCTTAACTGGTCCTCCGCCCCTTCGCTATTAGCTACAGCGAAAGCCGTCAGCCTCGTGATGGTGATCCGCAGAGAACTACATCATCTCCTAGTGGCACCCATTTCACGTTCGTCAATCTTGCAACTGGCAGTCTCGCACCATTCTCAACCTTCTCGTCAGGGCACACCTGTACGCCTCCTTTTCCTAGCCAGGTCGGAGCTATTGTGACGATGACTGTATCAACCAGGCTGATGTTGTCTGGTGCTAACAGATCGTTGATGATGGCTCCACCTCCCTCAATCATTATACTCCCAATATGTGCGGCACCAAGATCCTTGAGGACATAATCCCAAGACACTCGCCCTTCAGGGCAACCCTCTTGCCCAATTGCAATGACTCGGCCACCAACACTCTCCAATAACCTTGTTCTGCTTTCATCGATCGGTGCCTTGGTGACTACCCATGGGGCCTTGCCCTTGCCCTCTTTAGCGAGTTTCAGAACCTTACTCTCCGCAGTAAACTGCCAGCGTCCCCTCGGATCAATCACCACTGGTCTAGGTTGTCCTTGCAACCCATCTCCGCCATAACCCCCAACACCAGCAATGCGGCAATTCAGAGATGGATTATCGGCCTCGGCCGTCCCCACCCCGATCAGAATGGCGTCATGCTTCGATCGAAGGTAATGGGTCATGGCTTTGGATTCAGGGCCGGATAGAGCTGTTTGTACGCCTGGCGCAAGGGAGAGCTGACTGTCTAAAGATGTTGCAAATGTCAATGTGACATTCGGTTTGGATGGGACTGCATCTTGCTGAATTCCGGGGTTGGGAATGTAAGGGTCGATAAGACTACTTGAGTCTTCGGGGAAATACAGTGCATCCCGGATTGGAGGCGTCATTCTCTGATTCCACAAACTACGCCCAAGGATCTGACTTCGGACTGTCTAACGAACAATATGTGCCAGTCTTCAGTGTCGATCTCTAGGTGCCAAGTGCCAGTAGCAGTAGTAAGCAGCGGATAGGTGCGAAGAATTGTGCTGCCTGGAATTAGCCCCAGAGACCAGATGACATCTCAGATTTCAACACATACAAGGACGCGTTACTGTCAATTGCTCTGCCGTATAACGCATTCACTCGTAGTAGGACTGGCACAAGCAGAGTTGTTCAAACAGTCGGCATTCGGCAGAAGCTCGGCGGTCCCGATCACCCCCACATCCGACCATGGTGGCACACCTTCGACAGCGAGAACGGCCTTTCTATCGTAGGTGGCGCGTACAGCTTGCTTGTGCTTTCTTACTTCTCAACCTGGTCGCTTACCTGTATATCTGCACCTCTTTCAAGAGCCTCAAGTGCTTTCACCCCTAGAGTCCACTAAATCAAGCCTCACCGCGCCGCTTGCTGCCTGCCGTTCGCCCCACCACGACTCACTGCGCCCAACGCGACTTTCACAAGCACTCTACTCCCGCACGCGACCTCGACCACCCTTCCAAAGCCAGACCTTGCGCTTCACAAATCCGCCAAGATGATGAAAATATGGTCCATGGTATGTTCTCGCAGCTGCAGCGCTAGGATAGCTGGCCGAGCACGCAGCGCAGATGGCTGACGGCTATATAGAAGAAAAAGCAGGCAGAGGATGATGCTGCCGCTGCAGCGACAAGCAAGAAGAAGAAGGTCACACCTGCTCAGTTGCGCGCACAGAAAGGTAGGTCCCGTTCAACACTCCTTTCGACTCTCGCGCATACTGACCCGGGTACCTAGATCTGGAAGAGCTCTCTCTCGGTACAACAATGAAGACACACTTCCCGAACCCAGACGACATTCTCAACTTCACACTCACTATCGACCCTGACGAGGGCATGTACAAGGGCGGGCGCTTCAACTTCAGCTTCGCCATCAACCAGAACTTCCCCCACGACCCGCCGAAAGTCAAGTGCACACAGAAGATCTACCACCCGAACATCGATCTCGAGGGCAACGTGTGCCTGAACATTTTGCGCGAGGACTGGAAGCCCGTGCTGAACCTAAACGCGGTGGTGGTTGGTCTGCAGTTCTTGTTTCTCGAGCCGAACGCGAGCGATCCGCTGAATAAGGAGGCGGCCGAGGATCTCAAGGTCAATAGGGAAGGCTTTAAGAGGAACGTCAGGAGTAGTTTGGGCGGTGGGTCGGTCAGGGGCCAGACTTTTGATCGTGTCCTCAAGTGAGTGGTGGCATGGATAGGCACGACACAGAATACATGCAGAGCAAGTCGCGGCTCGGGGCCGCGATCAGCAAGTCTTGGATTGGTATGCTTACACGTGCTCACGCGTGAGCGGACTTGGCGGCGGAGAATTTGGGCCTTGATGGATAAATTCAACATCCTGCACTTTAGAGCGAGCATCTAAGAGCCGGCGTACTCTCGAGCGCGGCGTTTACATACAGGCTGCTTTGCGAATGAAACGAATTATATTGGTTATTTTGTGTACCTAATATGCTTACGCATTGCATTGCAATACGATTCCAAGAGCGTGTCATTGTCTGCCTTTATCATTATTCTGCAAGAGGTCAGAGTTCTCAATGACCTCACGCCACGGCTCTGCTTCAATCAAGTGCCGCAACCTGCTCATGCTCATCATATCTCTGGACATTGTGTGCAAAGCGGCTGCTGGAAAGCCCGTTGATTTTTCGAATTAGGCCTGCGCCCACTTCCAATGCAACACAAGAGGCAGGCGCGTCCACAGTGTGTTACACCTTGCCACTTCAAACTTTCACGATAGGCAATAGATCAGAGGCGTTCGGCGGCCGCCGGGCGGTATGACACGTTTGTCGATGTGATACGATTTTCCATCTCTTTGTGCGCGCCCATTTCACGATGAACATCCAGTGACTGCAGAATTCTACCGCGGAGTGCTTTCGTCTTCCAAGTTCTTATTCAAGTTTCGAATACAAATCAACACACTCAATATCTGCATTGCAGGCATAGTCTCATCGATTCGAATCTCGCGGCCCCTCATGCCAGAGTTCCAGCAATCGCAATAGGTGAACGCCCGTGCGCCATGACGCAACTGGGGAAAAATTTGGCTGTTCGTCGATCCAGAGTGGAGTACCCTGACGTTGTTGGCGACTTCGACTGAGAGAGGGTGCAATTGAGGCTCTGGAGATGCTACGGACTGAGGCTCCAATAAGTAGCTGCGCATTCGGACAGCTGACAATGGCTCTGGCGATTGCGGACATGTGTGACTGTGATGGCGGGCCCCGATTTTCTGGGGCGTGCTGGACGCTGATTGGCGTCGGGGAGGAATCTGCGTCTCCGATGGCATGCTCCAGCCCCGAGTTCGGCTGGAGCTTGGACAGAAAATCGTCTCCACACAGTAGCCAGAGGTCTCCCATAAAGAGGTGACTGTCCCCCATAATCTGTTCATCAAGATACCCTCACACACAGTCTTCGCACATTCACAATGGCCTCAAGACAAGCTCCCCGTGCTCTCCGCAACGCCGCCAGGCAATTGGCTGCCGCTCCTGCCCAGAAGCGCACCTTTGTCTCGGCCATCAACGCTGCCTCCCGCGCTGCTCCCCGCGCTGCTGTCTCTTCCCAGTTCCAGCAGACCCGTGGCATCAAGACCATCGACTTCGCCGGCACCAAGGAGACCGTCTTCGGTAAGCATCCGAGCCATTGAGTTGGCTGGGATGAAAGCTAACGAGCCCAACAGAGCGCGCCGACTGGCCCAAGGAGAAGCTTCTTGTAAGTCTACCACGCCTCAAAGGCATCAATTGAGTCTCAATGGCATCTCGTTCTAACAAACACGCAGGAGTACTTCAAGAACGACACCCTCGCCCTCATCGGCTACGGCTCGCAGGGTCACGGCCAGGGTCTCAACCTCCGTGACAACGGCCTGAACGTCATCGTCGGTGTCCGAAAGAACGGTGCCTCGTGGAAGGAGGCCGAGCAGGATGGCTGGGTCCCCGGCAAGAACCTGTTCGACATTGACGAGGCCATTGGCAAGTCCACCATTGTCATGAACCTCCTCTCCGACGCCGCCCAGTCCGAGACATGGCCCGCCATCAAGCCCCAGCTCAAGGGCAAGGTAAGACTTCCATCAGCCACATCTCCTTTACATCACATTCTGACTGCCGCAGACTCTCTACTTCTCCCACGGCTTCTCGCCCGTCTTCAAGGACCTCACCAAGGTCGAGGTCCCCACCGACATCGACGTCATCCTCGTCGCCCCCAAGGGCTCCGGCCGCACCGTCCGCACTCTCTTCAAGGAGGGCCGTGGTATCAACTCCTCCGTTGCCGTCTACCAGGACGTCACCGGCAAGGCCGAGGAGAAGGCTGTCGCCCTCGGTGTCGCCGTCGGCTCCGGCTACCTCTACAAGACCACCTTCGAGAAGGAGGTCTACTCCGACCTGTACGGCGAGCGTGGCTGCCTGATGGGCGGTATCCACGGCATGTTCCTCGCTCAGTACGAGGTTCTCCGCGAGCGCGGCCACTCTCCCTCTGAGGCCTTCAACGAGACCGTTGAGGAGGCTACCCAGTCTCTGTACCCCTTGATCGGCGCCAACGGCATGGACTACATGTACAACGCCTGCTCCACAACCGCCCGCCGTGGTGCCCTCGACTGGCAGAAGCGCTTCAAGGACGCCCTCAAGCCCGTCTTCAACGACCTCTACACCTCCGTCGCCGACGGCACAGAGACCAAGCGCTCCCTCGAGTACAACCTCCAGAAGGACTACCGCGAGAAGTACGCCGCTGAGCTCAAGGAGATCGACGACCTTGAGATCTGGCGCGCCGGTAAGGCCGTCCGCTCCCTCCGCCCCGAGAACAACTAAACACGTTGTTTCCTGACGGTGTGAGTGAGAGTGTTCTGTGCCATTGCTTGTAGATATAATGTCTTTGTTCTGTTTGTCCGCGCTTCTCCTTCGGCGCTGGGGCTTTTTTGGGTCGACCTAAAAGGAAAGGAAAGGAAATAGTGGAAAAGCTATATGAATGATACCTTACTTATGATACCAAAACACGTTTCTTGCTGAATGATGGGTGACTTGATAATTCGTTCTCTCTTGTAGATGATTTATTAGTCTCGTGTACTCGCAAACTCGATGCCGAATGTCGCTGCCAGGCACGTCATTCCCATGTGCGCATTACTGGCAGCACAACAACATCAAACGACCTTTCATTTATTCGCGCCAAAAATCCCACAGAAGCTAGCTAGTATATCTGAGACGACTTTGTGCTGGTATGAGCAAAATCCATGGAGTTGGGATGTTGCTGTAAATTTTTTAGAAGTGACTTCAATATATCTAGTTACCCACCACATCTTCATGCACAAACCAACAGGATGAATATTCACCCACGCCCAGCAACCACACAAAAAAAGGCTAACAGGATTCTACTCTACAGTATGCACAAGACCGGGACAAGCCCGCATCTCCACCAATAGTCCTCGCATCTCTACCCGAAATTGAAGTTCATTGTACTGCCGCCCGTGACATGGGGCCCCGTAATCACGTTACGACCTGTGACCGCCCCGTTAAACACAGGCGCATGGTACGTGTTTGTGATGTGGTCTCCTGGCTTGGGAAACTGTGAAGGGTGATGGTGTTGGGAAGCATCGTATTCTCTCTTCAGCCGGACGAGAGCCTTGTCGTAGCCTTCGCCGTAGAGAAGAGGCATGTGGATGTCGAAGATGCCGAGGAGGGAGTAGACCAGGTCTTCTTTGAGCTTTGTCTGGCGGTTGCGCGTCCAGGACATGCGCTCGTCGAAGGAGAATGCGCTGAGTGGGGTCTTGTTGAGTGCTGCGATGTTGATGTTGGTGATGCTGTGGAGTTCTTGCAGGAGCTGCTCTTTGCTGCCCAGATGCTTGCCGTCTGCTGAGAAGAAGTGGACGGATTCTGGGGCTAACAGTTCTTGGAGCGTCCAGCCGCGGGTGAACCATCTGCTGTGTTTGAAGGCGTGGAACCAGTCTTGTTGGATGGGGGAAGTGCTAGGGAGGCTGGTGGTCGAGACATCAGATAGATAGACGTAGCATGTAGCGGCACTGCTGTACCAGGCGAACATTGAGTTGATGGCTCTGGAGACGTCTGCGCTGCTTGATTGGTCGATACAGCATGTGTCTATCCAGAAGTATGAGATGCCATCCTTAGCAGCTTGCTTGGCGCAGAAGTTGAGCTTTCTGTAGCCTGGCTTTGTTGGGGCTGTGCCTTTCTCCAGGTCTGTCAGGCTGACCTCGTCATCCTCGTCGCCCCAGGTATGAGATAGGATGGCGTACTGGGGGATGTTGTCCTCCGTAAATTTAGTCAATGTGTATTCGCCAGTGTCGTTGCGCTGCAAGAGGCGCATGGTAGGCCAAGTAGGTCAAAATTCTAGCTCCAAGCAAGATGCATTTGCGTCAAAAGCGAGCGAGATAAAGATATGAGACGGCAGAAGGCATCCATCAGCCCACCTTTAAGCGCCCCCGGCATGCTTTTGGGCAAATAGAGCCGCGGATCACCTCTTAAGCCCACCTGTTCCAACCTCATCCCTCTCCGGAGTACATCATCCTTCGTATGAACCCCTTTTCAATTGACCGATGGCGACGTTCAATGGAGCCATCGATGCTCACGTTGCTATCGTTGGTCCACAATGCTCTGGTGGGATCATGAACTTCAACTTTGGGGGCCAAAAAGACGGTGCGCTCAGCTCTTCTTGCCAAACAGCCGCATAGCTAAAGTACACCAGAGCAGAAAAAGAAAGTCGAACCCTTCTCGACGGTACCGTTTGCGCCTGACCCAGACTTCGTTGACCGACCAGAGATCATCGGGTGGTTGCACGACAAGTGCGCGGGAGCGGGAGCGCGGGCGGCACTGGTGGGCCTCGGTGGGGTCGGGTGCGTTGACATTTGACATCGAGACTCGTTCTCCGCGCGAAATGTAGTATTGACACATCATAGCAAGTCGCAGCTCGCCCTACAATATGTCCACAGCATTCGAACTGCCAATCCCCAGACCTTCGTCTTCTGGGTGCATGCCAGCACTGGCGCCCGATTCGAGGAGGCGTATAGAGACATTGCAGACCGGCTGCAGCTACCTGGAAGGGACGACCCTGAGACAAATGTGCTGCGTCTAGTCAGCGATTGGCTACGAGACGAGACAAATGGGCAGTGGGTGATGGTGATAGACAATGCGGACAATGTAGAGACTTTCCGCCAGCGAGATGGCCGTACGCAAACACCACTAGCGACTTTCGTGCCACAGAACCGCGGAGTAGTGTTGGTGACGTCGCGCAGCAAAGACGCAGCATTTGGACTGGTGGGTGGCTATAACAGGTTAACGGAGGTACTCGCGATGAGCCAGGGAGAGGGCTTGCAGTTGCTTCGCAATAAGCTACGCCACCCACCAGCTGAGGAAAGCGCTCTGGAGCTGCTGCGCGAGCTCAACCACATACCTCTTGCAATCACCCAGGCCGCTGCATACATAGGCCGAGGAGCTCGCATGACAGTCACAAGGTACATAGAGGAGTTTCGAAAGAGTACCAAGAAGCAAGAGTGTCTCCTCAGATGGGATGCGGGAGAATTGCGCCGCGATGCGAGTGCGTCGAATTCGATAGTGACGACCTGGCAGATGTCTTTTGAGCAGATCCAGCGGGAACGACAATCAGCAGCCGACCTACTGTCGCTGATGAGCTTTTTCAACCCACAGGGAATACCAATGTCAGCGCTGCAAAGATGCCGGAAGCTCATAGGAGTGGTGGATGTAGAGGAGAAGGAAGAGGCCGAAAGTGCCTTCAATGAGGATATAGACACCTTGCAAGCGTATTCTTTGGTATCAGTGACGGCGAATGCCGACACATGCGAGATGCATGCTTTGGTGCAATTCTGCACGCAACTTTGGTTGGAGTCCTCTGGTGACACGGATCATTATCAACTAAGTTTTCTGCTGTTGATGGCAGCCGAGCTTCCCACTGGGGAGTATCAGAACTGGAAGAAGTGTCAACAGCTTCTACCGCATGTGGAACCACTCTTCAGCAGCGAACCGACTACGGGAAAGGCCCTGGAGGCATGGGCACAGCTGTTGACCAAGGCAGCATGGTATTTGTGGCAGCAAGGCCAATTCAAGCTTGCAGAAGAATTAGCAGAAAAGGCGCTCGCTGCTGATGAGAGGCAGCTTGGACCGGAAAATGAACGCACCTTGATCAGCTCGAATATGTTGGCAGTAGTGCTGGAGAGCCGAGGAGAGTATGAGAAGGCGGAGGTACTCCACCGTAGAGCGCTGGCAAGAGCTGAAACTGAGCTTGGACGGCACCATAACGGTACGCTAAGAATCGCACAGAATCTGACATCTGTGCTATTGTCTCAAGGCAGATATGCAGAGGCAGAGCCTTTGATCCGACGGGCTTTGGAAGGGTTCAGAAGATTCTTCGGAGAGGAACACCTTGTGACATTGTCGGTGGTAGGAGGTCTGGCCCGAGTGTTGCGGGCTCAGGGCAAGTACAAAAAGGCAGAGGAGCTTAACCGCCAGGCGCTGGCAGGGTATGAGAAAGGACTAGGGCGGGATCACCCCGACACACTGACAATCATACACAATCTAGTAACAGTGTTGCAGTGTCAATGCAAGTACGAAGAGGCGGAAATTCTTGGCCGGCGTGCATTAGCAAGTCGCAAAAAGGTCCTAGGAGAGCGACATCCTACCACTTTCACCAATATGGACAACCTAGCGACAGTGCTACTGCGACAAGGCAAATTGAAGGAAGCGGAAGTGCTCCAACAGGAGGCGCTTGAAAGGCGGAAAGAGCTGGGAGAGCAGGACCCAGCTACGCTAACCAGCATGAGCAACCTAGCACTGACACTCCAATATCAGGGCAAGTATGACGACGCTGAAAGACTCAACCGACAAGCCCTAGAAGTGCGGAAGAGGGTGCTTGGTGAACAGCACCCTGACACCCTAGTGAGCATGAGCAACCTAGCTGGAGTGCTGCAACATCAGGCTGTTCGCGACGAAAGAGACTGTAAGCACGACGAAGCAGAATTGAAATACCTAGAAGCAGAGCAGCTCAATCGACAGTCGCTCAAAGGACGCACGGAGGTGCTTAGAAAGTATCATCCTGACACGTTGAAAGATGCTCATTGCCTTGCTTATCTCTTGCACTCGCGTCGACGCTACGAAGAAGCTAGGGTGCTTTATACTCAAGCCTGCGACAGTAGAACCAAAGAGCTTGGCTCCGATCACCCAGATACTATCAGATCTCGCGAATGTTTTGCAGCGATGCAAAAAGAGCTGCAAGAAAGCAAGTCGGGTCGCAACGAATACAATTCGTTGGTGCGAGAGTCAGAGCACTCTAGAGACAGGCCCGCATCACCAACATACCCAACACCCCGGAGCGGTCGCCTGCCACGTTTGGCACTACCTTTCAAGGATTGGTTGATTTCTAAAAAGTCCAGGCTTCATTCAAACCCAGATCACGTTCATTGACAGACTGCAAGAGTGAGATTCCAAGTCAGCAAGCGGCTATTTTCCGCTGATTGCTCAGCCGAGCTAGGCGCCGAACATCACTAATCCAGGACCTTGCTACGAAGTCAACCTGGCGATAAAGCATTATATGCACACGGCAGGCTCCCGGACATGTCGCGAGTGCATCACTTCATCGGCATTCAGCGCAATGGCACGAACTTCGAACCCTGAGCCTGAGGCCCAAGCTCTAAGCCCTCTCCCGGAAGGCACACGCCCTCTGCTCCGCCATGGCTCTGAAGCAGTCGCATATCATATCCCTGTCGCACCTTCTGTTGACGATCAAGTCCCAATCAAGACCACCATCGCCCTGCCTCGTCGCTCGGCTTGGACATCTGGGTTGCATTTCCACGCATCCCACACCGAGTACCTGCGTCTCGTCAAAGGAGCCATCTTTGTTGAACTTGGCGGACAGACAAAGTTCATCAGTGCTCTCAGAGGCGGCGAAATAGACAAGGCCACTGGAGAGCTTCTGCATGAAGGTTTGGTAGTCGAGGTGCCTCGATTCACACGACACAACTGGGGCCGCCTGGAGCACTACAACGAGCTTCACAGGCCTCGTAGTCGGGGCATTTCGAGGCTATGGGATTTACCCGAAGATTGGGACGAAGAAGTTGTCGTGGAGGAGTGGACTGATCCAATCGACATTGGCAAGCCACTGTTTTTCTGGAATTTGAACGGTATCATCACAGCACCCAGTGATCTGGCGCTCCGGAAACGACATAAAATTGCGAAAAATGTTTTGGGAAGCCTGTGGATCGACTTGCAGCTTTTCGTTGTGTTTTGGGAGTTGGACAACTGGCCAATATTGGTCGATTTCAGGAAGCAGCTCCACCTACGAGGCAAACAGGGATTGCAAGCTACCATAGCCGATGCCGCTGAAATTGTTGCATCCTTCATTCTGCTCTTTCTCGCCCGAATCCTCGGGCTGCTTTTGGATCTGCAGGCAGTCAGTCGACAGAGAACGCCGGACGCTCTGTGGGACGCATACAAGAAATCACCTCGCAACTTATAGCAGAAAGCGGGATTATGCATCTAGAAAACAGGCGCAGTGCCAATACGATATCTAAACGCCGGCCACAGAAACCGATCGTCTCATTGACGCTCGCTTGCGCGGGTTGGATCAAAATCAGGTGTGACAGCGGATAAGTGGACCGTCCTTCCCACAGACCTGGTACGCGCAACAAGGCTGGCTCTACATCGACATTCCCGCACTGTCTCCAGAGATAGGGCTGCCCTGCCGTTTGTGGGGTAAACGTCTGAGAACGTGGATCTGATACCACTTTCGGCGCGGTCCGCGGCTAAAGTGGTCCAGTCTGTAAAGTCGGGCGGCGGAGAAATGATTGGGAAGGCACAATACCAGCTCTACTGTGTAACGTTACCAAGTGTCGTGCTCTGTTTATCCTGATCTGAACACATGCTGCGAAAATTCTCCAGATCAGCGCAATGACACACTAACACTGTACCACCCTATTCCCTGATTGCGAACATTCAATCCGAAGTCAAGCAGTGCCAAGACGCAGGACTAATGCTTGTAATGCAGGACGCCTACAAAGTCGACCCATGGTCATGGTCGACCCAGAGCCAACCTCATGATCACCAACCCCTCACTGCCCAGGCTGGGCAGCGCCATCATATCATTCACCGGCCCTGCTGTCCCGAAGCAACGACCGAATAGTAGCCGCGTATGAGTATATAACAGCTTCAGCAGGCAAAGTGAAAGCAATCCATCATGCTACCTCGCCAGAGCCCCTACTCAAGAGCCCCCCTCCCCAACCCAACCCACAACCCGTCCTGCAACACCCCTTGACCCCGCCGGTCACGCAGCGGTCATGGCTCCGCCGGTAGCGCCCATCGATGAGAGCATCATCCTAAACCTCGTCGCGCAAGACCATGTGAAATGGTGGAACAAGCCGAATCTGCGGCGTTTGTACCTCCTTCTTGTGCCGTTTTGTTTGTTCATAGAGTCGACTTCGGGGTTCGATTCGTCCATGATGAACGGCATGCAAGCATTGGTTTACTGGAAAGAGTTCTTTAATCATCCCAAAGGAGGACAGCTGGGGTTGCTTGTCGCGTGCTACAATCTCGGCGCTATCACGTCGATTCCTTTCATCTCGCTGGTGTCGGATCGCTTTGGGCGCAGATTGTCGATCGTGTTTGGTTCGACTATCATGTGTATCGGTGAGTAGATTGTACGAGGTTGTCTGCGGATCGGAGGAGCATGAGTCTGACACCCACATAGGCGCCATTATGCAAGGTCTCTCGAGAAACTGTTTGTATCCTGCTCTCCGTATACTACACGTAGCTAAGAGATCTCAGTGGCCATGTTCGTCTTCTCCCGCATCTTCCTCGGCCATGGAATCGTGTATGCCATCATCGCTGGCGCCGCATTGCTCGGCGAACTGGGTCACCCCAAGGAACGCGCCTTCCTGGGGAGTATGTTCAACGCCTTTTTCGGTGTCGGTGCAGTCCTCGGTGCCGGTATCGTGGTGCAGACGCGACTCATTCAGAGCGACTGGAGCTGGCGTCTTCCTTCGATTCTGCAAGCGTTGCCCTCTCTGCTCCAGATCGCCTTTGCTTTCACTGTGCCTGAGAGTCCTAGGTGTGAGTGATCAATTGTATCGAAGCACACGTGATCGCCGTATGCTAATGGAACAGGGCTTGTATCGAAGGACAGACATGAAGAGGCGCTCGAGATCCTCATCAAATACCATGCAGAAGGTGATGCATCTGCCGAGCTACCGCATGTCGAACTCGCCGAAATCCAGACAGCTTTGAAAGTGGAAAACGAATCACGTTCTCGCGGCTGGGGCGAGCTTTTCCAGACAAAAGGGATGCGGCACCGTGCTCTTGTTGCTGCGGCGTTGGGCATGTTTGTGCAATTTTCTGGTGAGTGGCTTCTCCTATACGCGAGGAGTGCAAGATTAACAATCACCAGGCAACAACCTCATCAGCCAGTACTTCGTACCAATCGCTGAGAAGATTGGAATCACAAGCAGCTACGAGCAGGTGCGCTACAACGTCGGCAAAGAGAGCTGGGGCTTCCTCGTCAGTCTGATTATGGCAAGTATAACCCCGCGCTATCCCCGACGGAGGATGTACCTGCTGTGTGCAAGTTGTTTGCTCGCGGTATATACCGGGTGGACTGTCGCACAGGCGCGGAACCGAATTACAGGCTCGAAGCAATCTGGAATTACTGTTCTGGTCTTCATCTTTCTCTATCAGCCAGGTAAGGACTGCTTGAGATGTTTCGATGAGGAAAGGTGCTGACTGGCCCTAGCTTACTGCATCGCCTACAACGCCCTGACATATGTCTATATGGTTGAAATATTCCCGTACTACGTGCGCACCAAGGGTCTATCGTGGTTTCAGCTGTTCGGTCGCACAGCTGTCATGTTCGGTATGCGCATCTCTTGCTGTACTCCAGAAACATGAACTAAAAGTATAGGCTCCTTTGTCAACCCAATCGGCCTCGAGAACATCGATTGGAAGTACCTCATCGTGTACGTTGTGTGGCTCTGCTTCGAGATTGTGTTCATCTACTTCATCTTCCCTGAGACGTATGGAAAGACGCTGGAAGAGCTGCACTTCTGTAAGTTGCGCTTGGGCATCGTATGTCACAGGACAATTGAATTGCTGACAAGAACCAGTGTTCGAATCAGAGAAGGAGGAACGCGATGTTCTGGCGGCGGCAGCGAGCAAGGTCGTTAGCGATCCTACAGTGATGGAAATGCATGAGATGCCGGACAAGAAAGCATAGGAGCCTTGCAGCATCGAAATGTATAGCCACTCAGATTTGGAACTTCAGTGACGATGTATGCAGCTGAAGTCTTCGCGATGTCATGCCTGCAACCCGAGGTTCATAATTTAGCGTGGTGATTAGGTGAACAACAAGCGCACTGTCTCCGCAGCCCTCAACGAGTCCAAAAGTTAAGGCAGGTAGAGCGCACCGCTATTGATATCATTATTTGGTTGTTGGATATTGGCTCGTAATCCGCTTGTATGTAAGTAATCACCTTACTCGCGGACAAGTGCCGGCCGGCACTGCGCCGGCCTTCACGCTAGGACCCTTGCTAGCCCCCCCGCTAGCGCGTCGCTTAGCCTGCGCCATGGTTCCGCACCTCCACCCGAGCAAAAACTTCAACTCTCCATATCTCGACAACCACCACTCCGATCGACTTGGTTCCAAGTGCAAAATGTAACAGCCCGACGTGGGGCTCGAACCCACAACCTTGAGATTAAGAGTCTCACGCGCTACCGATTGTGCCAGCCGGGCTTGCTGTTGTTTGATGAAGGGCACAGAGTTTGGTGGCTCTATGTTCTGAGATGTTCAGTGCTATGCTGCTCAAAGTCGCAAGTGGAAAGAAGAATTTGTTATTGGAGTTGCAAGGGTATGAACGACCCTCAAGTCGTGATCTACCCTGACTGTCGAGCGCCCTGACCACACTATCTTCGCTCCTCGACGTGCTCTGTGACATCGTCCACTGGCTTCTTGTCACTCAGACTATCCTCCTCGTCTCTAGCTGCTGCATCAATATACTGTTGTTCCTTCTTCCTCTCGCTCTTCTTGTACAGGTATTGCATGATCAGGAAGCATGCCCAACACCCAACTATAAAACAGATATTGACCGCGTATCCTTTCGTCCAGCGTGGTGCCTCAACGACCGGGAAGACGGCAATCGGGTAGAATGAGAAGACTGCCCAGCCTGCAGTCAGCATACCGCCGACGGTGACGGCGCGGGCTTCGGCGTCGTCGCGTAGTGCCATGTTGATGAAGGGCATCAGGATTGGAGTCACGGCTGCTGAGACACCGAGTAGATAGTAGCATGCAACTGTAAAAATCAGTATGAGAGGAATGTCAGGGGTCAAAGGGAACTCACAGTGAAGGCCTTTTGGTATGACCCACACGAGGAGCAGGATGTTAGCGATGAGGTAGATACTCTGCACAATGGAGAAAATACTCCACAACGGGTAGATCATGCACAGAGACGTGGCCAAAAGTGCAGCCACCACCGAAACGCCCTGCGCACCGGTCGGGATAGTGTTGATCTGCGGGATGGTGTAGCTGCCAGGGAACTTCGCAGCCTGGTCTTTCAGCCAAAGCGCCATCTGCCCATGTGGGTAAGATGATGACAGGAAGAACGTGTATGTGAGGAGGCCCATGTAGAACTCCCATCGTCGCAGAGTGCGTTTGATGATGGACCAATTCAAGGTGGAGCTTGGGGCGATGCCGGCAGATGCTACACGCTTCTGTGCCAGGTCGTGCTCGGCGGGTGTTAGCCACCATGGCTTTGCGCTGCTGGGGAGGCCTGGGAAAATGAAGAAGCCGGCGAGAGCGATTGGGAGAGATATGACACCTGATACGATTAGTTGGAAGATAGGAATAGGGAGGTGGTCCTGGTCTTACCATCGATAATGAACAGCCAGCGCCATCCCGCCATCCCGCCCACTCCATTGAGGTTCTTGTATGCAGCAGCTTGAAGGTATCCGCCAAACATAACAGCGATGTTGTTTGACACGTACCACACTCCAGTCCGCTTGAATACCTCGTCAGGCTTGTACCACGACCCCAGCACGTAAGTGGTGCCTGAGGCTACAGGTGTCTCGAGAAGACCGAGCAAGAATCGAGTACCGTAGATATCCCGCTCATTACGCATCTGCGATTGCGTGAAGGTCACGATCGACCATAAGACTTCCATCAAGGGAAGATAGTATTTCGCAATCTTCGGCCGGGATAGCAGGAGCAAAGACGGGATCTGGAAAACCAAGTACCCGCAGTTGTAAAACGTGCCAAAAAGGGAGTACTGATTTCCATTCAGGCTCAGCTCCTCTTTCATGCCCGAAACATACGCGTTGTTGATGTTCGACGAATCAAGCCATTTCAGGAAGACTGGCGTGGTCAGAACCCGGTTCCCGGATGCGGCGCAGTCGAGCACTTACACATTAGCGAGCAGAAAGTCAACAGGCACGCATCCATCTTCCTCAACAACTTCCTCTCCTCCGCAGGGTAGTGTTTAGGATACCATTCCCACAGGTACATCCACGCCTTCCACGGCGACCGTTTGGGCGCATCGGTGGGCGCAATAACACTGGTGCTGAACTCGCCGCTTCGCCCCTCCACGCCTGCGGTCTCGTCCCGGGGGTTTGTTGCTGCCGCCATTGTGACTGCCTGGCTGGACGGGACTGCAGGCCGTTGGTTTAATGTAGGAACCCGTGGTTCTGGGTTGACACGGCTGCTAACTCATCCCTCAGCGATGTGTTATGTAGCTGATCCATCGTGAGATGTCAGGGCTGGCAAGCGAGGTGGCCGCGAGTGTTGCGGGCAGCGGGGTATTTCTGCTTTGGGGTTGGCGCATTGCGGGGAACCCCATGGATGGGCGGTTTCTCCACGAACGGAGGCGAATGAGGAATTGGCCCGATGCGCGAGGTGCGGGCAGGGCTGGGGCGACTGGGGGAAGGGGTGTGGAGTGATCAGCAGGTAACTTGGTCCTGATTCAAGGAAGGGTTGTGTAGGTACGCAGACTGAGGTCGGGGAGAGTTATGCCGAATGTACTGTCAGGACTTTCCCGATGCAATCGGAGGGGGCACACATTCGATCATGCGAGTGACATGAGGCATCATGATGAGTCCGTGGCCCCATCAATAGAGCTCCGGGCTGAGTGATCAAGAGTGACTGCATTTCTGTAAACGATGTAATGACGTCATCCGAACACATTTGTATCCTCCAGGTCGCACGACACATCATGAACATTCCCACGTCAATATGCATCTGCAGAAATCTATTGAGTAATGCCTATTCATCAGTGGAAACGGTCTGGCGGTTTAGCTGTGCAATCGTCCCGAAAATGCTCCAATAAGACGATGTCAAAACTTGCTGAGTCTGAAAAGTCTGTATGAATACAATAAAGCAATCGGAGTATGGCTACAGCAAGAAATGTATATGGCCACTACTTCTCACGTCTCTGGTGTTCGCGATATGTCAGCCAATAGGGATGTGCAGAGCGCGCGCCAGCCCCGCTCTCCCAAATAGAGGAAGTGACAACGCATCAGCACAGCCACCATCGTTCAGAGATTCTCGTTGCTCATCGCAAGCCCATCCATCAATCACTAATTCCAACTTCACGATCAATATCGAGACCATACCAGAACATGTCCAACATACGTGATGCGTCACCAGCGGACAATATCTCAGACCATACGTCTCCATCTGAGCTATGCAAGTGGTGCAGGGAATTCGACAAGTTACCGTTCCAGTATCTTGCTAGTAATCCCGAAGACTTTCCCCATTTTCCGTCTTTCCAGGATGTCGAGAGAGGCGCAAAAACTTGTCAGATCTGCATACGGATCAAAATTGCCCTCCAAGATAATAAGTGGGACTGGAGTCAGCTATGTTCAGAGTCATTGACTGGCGATCAAGGTTATTCAATCTACACCAGGTCGTGCGAGTCAAATCATTTACTCTACGCTGAAATAGAACGTGTGAGGCTGTCCGTTGTCTTCAAGTGGAGAAACACAGTTTACGAGGAATATTACGGCAATATGACCGTTAAACCCAACCACGCGAAGTCCGCCTCTGATATTGCACGCCGAGCACAACAATCCAGGTTCACCGGATCCGGAGAACACTTTAGCCTGATCAAGAATTGGCTATACTCATGCTCAGGCAGTCACTCCTTTTGTACGATCAGGGAGCAGCGCTTAGAAAGACCCACTAGGCTACTCGAAATCATCGAGAATAGCAGATTCGTCCGCGTAGTCAATGAAGAGCAGAGCAATCATGAGCCATATGCTACTCTCAGCTATTGCTGGGGCCCAAATCCAGACCTCCGAACTATGCTCTTACGGGACAATCAAGAGAGATGGGCCAATGGCGTTTCTGTCACTAGCCTCAACAGTGTATTTCAGGATGCCGTCTCGGTGTGTCAAGGCATGTCTGTTCGCTACTTATGGATCGACGCACTCTGTATCGTGCAAGGTGCGGGGGGCGATTTCAAAACAGAGGCTCTTCGTATGCAGGATGTTTACGCAGGTTCAATCTTTACTATAGTTGCAGCTTCTTCCAGTGATCCAACAAATCGATTCTTGGTTGAGCGCGACCCTCGACCATGGTTCAGCTGCAAATTGTCAGAGGGTTGGATCAACAGGGCCAAAGACTTTTGCTCGAAAAGCGAAAACACTCCTGGTCATATGATAGTTGACACAAGAGGCTGGTGTTATCAAGAGCGATGCCTATCTGTAAGATCCGTCTACTTCACCAATGAAGGCATCCATTGGGAGTGCCGGGAAGGCATTGCATGCGAAGACTGGATCCACATTCATGACCATGAAGTCTACAGACGCCCAGATGACAACTCCACGAGATCGGTCAAAGTTGCGTACCGGGACTTGCTTTCCTTCAAGATTGATCTGGACAACAAATCAGTACTGACTGATGTTAACGATCTATGGTGGAGAATTCTTCCTTTATACCTGAAAACAAAGCTGAGCCATCATGAGGACAGACTGATTGCTATAGCAGGTATTGCTTCGTTATTCATGAAAAACTTCAACGTGAGCGCGATATGCGGCCTTTGGAAAAATCTGATCGTACATGAGCTTCTATGGCGGGTCTGTAGGGGAGAAAACTTGAAATCGAGACAAGGCGAATGCCTGGTACCGTCGTGGTCATGGGCCAGCATGCCTTCTTGTCATATCGAGCGTTGTGGCACCTGGGTATCTGAGAAAGATAAGGACGATGATAATACGTTGACCAAATCATCCTCAGTCACCTTCATGTCATTGCCACCTGCAGACAACTTTGGTCCTTTAGAGCGTCACGATGCTGTTCCAGTAGGTGACCGGAAGCCGATGCGCATCATGGGCAAACTGCTTCTTTTCCAAATGGGCGGAAAGAACAAGTACACGGGGGATTTCTACTTAGGCGGATATGACTTTATCCGTGGTGGATCTGAGATGGGTGCCTCAATTCGTGCATATTTCCCAGACACCATTCAGAAGGAGGTCAGTCTCTACTGCGTGTTACTACGCACAGAGCAACTTATGGCTCTTGGCGGCTGTAACGACGGGTACTACGAGGATTATGACCCTCGGTTTCTTAAGAGATTCGGCCTTGTGCTAGCACCTATTCAAGATGAAGAAGGGGTGTATCGGAGAACTGGGGTATTTGAGGAGCGGCTCTATGGAGTCAAAGGAGAAGACAATTTTCGCTCTTCTCCATGGGATGACCTTCGGGAAAACCGGGAGATTATCATCATATAATCATCTGCGCAGATGATTGAAAGTTTCCTTGAACTTGGAGTATGGTTGTTCTCAATTTCAGTCATCACGAATAGGGTATCGTCCATGGAAGCGAAATGTGCGATCCTTACGAAAGCACGAGAGAGCCAAAATTTCGATAGTGAAAAGCCTCGAACTGATACACCATACGCAATACCAAGATGACTAACCTATGGGCACTATTACTCCTCGTTGCAATACCACCGAAGTTCAGATCACAACTGCTGCTCAAAGACATTGCCACAGATGGTGTCAGCTAATGTCGTCTGTGTCACGCCTGTACCTGGCTCCATGAATAGCAGTGCTGCCGACGAACTGCCGAAAAGCTGTGATTCAGCCAAGTCTGATCTGTAACTGATGCCAGATCAGAGAATCAATGTACCCATTCTTTTCATGACCAATAAGTACACTAAGAGGTGATCCCAGTCTCTTTACATTGCTCAGTTAACTCCGTATATCCGAGCTTTCAAATCCGTGCACTAGTAAGGTGGCACACCTCAGTGGAGCCATCCGATCGGTAAGAGCCGAAGTATACACGCAAGTGGAGCCTCTTCAGCCTCCCGCGGAGGCTATAATTGTCAACACAATGGCCGGTGTGGGGAATAGATGAAGCATAACGCACTGTTCAACAAACAGTCATCGTCGGGGCCGCGGGGAGTTAGTGACGCGGGGAGTTGCGATCAATGCAAATGCTGATAAACCACAGCTTCTACTGCTAAGAGCTATACTTGGCAGTCTGTTTCTCACCGGCGATATGAGGCAAGATCCGGTAGTTGTGGGTGCTAAGATATACTGTGGTCGGAGTGGCTTGGCGGCCATTGTGGATTATTTCCGAGTGATGCTGGAGGACTCCACTTGTAAACAACATCAGATTTCGCATGGACTAATATTGTATACAGTGATGACAGTATCTGTCTCTGCCTGAATATTACTGCAATCTCAGATTGGGCCAATGGCTTTTCAAATCTAGATACAGATATTACAAAAATTGTGTATAGTTTATACCACAATGATAATATAGTTACTCATAACTTACGTCGGAAGGTCCTGCCCCCGGTCATCCTTATCGGATATTGGTCCATCCGGTCACAGCACGTATGCGTGTTTCTGTTGACCAGTAGTAGTCACAAGGCGTGAAAGTGGCATTCCTCGTGTAGGTCAGGCTGTTGACTTCTCTTGTTTGCTAGCGCTAGCATTGCTTGTGCTGCACCTCACTGCACGATCCTGTACATCAAAGCTCGTGCGTTTGGGCAATAAGGATATTGTAGAGAAAACATCACTATGACATATCACTGAGCAAACAAGTGCACCACATGTGTAAAGTTGAAGTTGTAATTAAAATCTAATGCTCTAAACTTGATCTTACAAGAAGATATTATGATCCACGCTGAAATAAACGCCGATTGATGCATAAGAGTAAGAACATGAAGAACAAGTGCGAAACTGTTGTTTACTGGTTGCCGTTGTTGATGAGGTAGTTGTTGGTTCCAGCGGGCACGCTTGTGACCTTGTCCTTCAGGGAGAGAGTCTGAATGCGGGCAGCAAGAGCACCAGGAGCAATCTTGCCCTCAAGGCTCAAAAGGTAGGCAGCGAGACCAGCAACGTGAGGAGTAGCCATGGAGGTGCCGGACATGACTGCGGTGCCACCGTTGTTGTAGGTAGAGAGAACCGAGACTCCAGGGGCGAGTCCATCCACGTTGGTACCGAAGTTGGAGAAGTAAGCAAACTTGTCCGATGAGTCTGTGGCACCCACGACGAAGGCTGAGGTGGCAGAAGAGGGAGACATCTGGCTAACATCGACGGCTGAGTTACCAGCAGCAACAGCGACGAAGAGACCAGAATCGACAGCCTTGTTGACAGCAGTGTTGAGAGCATCAGACTTGGGGCCGGCAAGAGACAAGTTGGCTACAGATCCCTTAGGGCAGGAGCGCCTCTTAGCATCGTTGGCGGCGAAGTTGATAGCAGAGATTACACCGGAAGTTGTGCCAGAGCCAGAGCTGTTGAAGACCTTGATGGCGAACAGCTTTGTCTTCTTGGCTACACCGTATGTCTTGGAGCCAACAGTACCGGCAACGTGAGTGCCGTGACCGTGACCATCGTCCTTGGTGCCGTCACCGGCAAAGTTGGCCAGGAATGAAGCACGACCCTCGAAGTCAGGGTGAGCAGTGTAGATACCGGTATCGATGATGTAGGCACATGTGTCTACACCAGCCGAATCGTCGTATCGGTAAGTGTTGATTCCGGCTTTGGCGTTGGAGATGCGACCCAGACCCCAGGGAACGGAGGTCTGGTTTGTAAGAGCCCTCTTCTCGAAACCCTCAGTCACGAAGGCGGCCTTAATGATGGCGTCCTTCTCGATGTAGTCGACAGTGGGCAGAAGGCGCAGGGCCATCACAACACTGTCGCTGATCTCGGCAGCAAATCCCTGGAAACCATTGAGGGTGTAAACGGTGTTTGCGCTCTTGTTGAGGAGCTTGAGAGCGGCAGTGGTGGTGTTGGTAGCACCTGAATCCTTCATCTTGACGATGTATTTTCCAGGAATTGCTGTGCCCTGGCGGGCTTCAAGAAGGGGAGCTGGCTGAGCAACAGGTGCTGAGTAGACACCAGCCGCGGCCGCCAAGATAAGAGCAAATGAAAGCTGCATTGTGGTGGTTGGGTATGAAGTTGTGTAGAAGTGGAGATGTGATGATTATAGAAGATTGATTGTAAAAGCGAAGAGAGAAGCTGTTGCTGTGCAGTGAATGCTTGAAGTGATGGTTTGATGCTTCTCAACTGCTCGAGCAACACAGATTCTTATACTGAAGCCAGACATATACTGCTGTATGCTCGAAGTGATAACCTACATCATAGCAGCTCATGACGACTACCGTGAAGGATCCATTACGGTGAACGCCGGCGCCCAAGCGCCCAGTATTCAGACTACAAAACTGTAGAACTTGGCGGTAGTCCCTCATTCAGCATCTGGCCCGTGGTGTGTACCAAAGTCACGATGATTTCTGCTTGAAGACAATCCGTGGTTCAGAATCGTTAGTCTAGGTGTTGGCTGCAAAGAGTGTAAGCAAGCTCTTTAGCACAGACAATTTCGGATTCGTACCCGGACACTTGGACCACGCACGTGGATTTGACAAGTTTACCATGCAGCTGGATCAGGAACAGCGGCAGTGAGTGGCTTGATGTGGCAGACGATTGCGTATCATTACCGTTTTTGTCTACCTTTGCCGTGAGTGTCGGTGGGAACATACCGACTCTAGCCTATTTGGGTAATTCGCGGTACTTCGAGGTGCTTCGCATCTCTCGGCAGTAGGGAGCTTTTTCGGCATCGAATTGAAGCGCTTAGTAAGGAGGCAAGGATGCGCTCAGCGTCAAGTGAAGAGAACGGACTCTCAAGCTGTCAAACACAGACAATGATGAGGTCTTCTGCAAAAATGCATCCTCACCGTTGAAAATGGCAGTAGTTTTTCTCGCCAACTACCGTTCTCAACCTCCTGTCGCCGGTACCCAATCGGCTTGTAGTGGTGAGATTCTACCAATCTTCGCAGTAAAACAGAGGCTGTGAGTGTCCCTTTTGGGTAAGAAAATATTAACGCGAAGAACAGCTGCTAACAAAAACGATGCGCCAAGTAATGACCTAACGGTAGTCTGTAGGTAGTCTGGCGGAACAAGACCCTCGAGCACGATTGGCGAAGGAACGCCTCCCGACACGCTATCCACCCCTTAGCGCACTAACAGAGTTTGGCGATAATGACGCAGGGAACGGGATTGCGTCACACGAAAATCTGGACCGTGAGTCCCATAACCACAAATTCGGGACGCTACGTCGGTCATGCGAATTCTAGAAGACCCTAAGAAAGCCCATAGTAGATAGAGCATGAGCAACGCAGCAAACGCATGTTTAATGTTTGGTACATCTCCCCAAAACTGTTAGCTGGGCCGAGACATGACGTCCATGGCATTAGCTGAAGTCGATGTATATATCGAAAGCTGAGTCGATACTTGCTAGGCTGTCCCTTTCACACCAGCAGCCGTTAGGGCTTCCAAACACGAGCCTAAGCTTCGGTGCTGCGTCTAGAGCAGGTTTCCGAACGCTGCACTGAGTTTATCGCAGTAAAAGGCTTGCGCAATGATGTCGTGGCTTGTAGACAAACCTAGCCCAGAGCGCCTATCATTGGGTACAAACTGTTCTCAAGCGTAACCTGTGAGCGGACAGCTGACCAGTTGTAAGTTAGGAGACCCCAGAGCTCCTCAAGGCCTTGTATTGTTTCGCTTGGTGTCCTTCCTGGCCTAGTCTGCAAGTAGAAGGATCCGGACAACTCCCAGTGCATCCAACCTACTTTGTACTGTTCCACCATCTCAACCAAACACCTTGCGTATGTTGTTTGGTTCCAATAAGTTCCATTCTGGATGAAGCCCCATTCGGATATGACGATTGGGAACAGGTATCTGGTCGATGAGTCGTTCGGGTTGATGGCTTGGAATCCTTTGTTATACCACTTGCTCTTGAATGTCTCACAGTCGTCATGGGTAGCCTCGAAATCGTACTTGTGAATTTCAAGAATGATCTTATTCTTGAATGCAAAGCTCTCGGGCCTGAACACTGCAGTCTTGTTGGCTGATGGCTTTCCAGCGGTGCCGTTGAGTGTCTTTCCAAGAGGGATGGGATCAATGTAAGTATCGTAGGATAGACCAGAGAAAAATATGAGGCCATCAGGGTTGGCTTTATACACAGCGTCTGCCGCCTGCGTCATATGAATATACCACGTATACCAATCGACGGGCTCGGCGTTGGTGGCACTGCGGAGTTCGTTACGAAGGCCTATCGACGAGTATGTGGGCCAGTGTCGCTTAGCCTGGAGTTTATCAATGCCATGCACGAAAAGTGTCTATATTTGGACCTACATGACCTGCCATGAATGCAAGACCGCGCTTCCATTTGTCGACGTCAAAAAATTTCTCGCCGAACCAACCGTTGCCATCATTGTCCGCGCAGCACCAAAATGCTTTGCTGACGTGGTTGTCCAAGTGGATGATCACGCCCTGACGTGAGAGTTCCTTTGCAACAGCATCCCAAACTTCTAGCCGGGTCGTGTTTCTCGTGAACTCAGGATTCTTTTCAAGGATCTGATTGAGCACAACGGTACCATTCGCCTCGCCGAGCGAATTGATGAAACTCTTTTCGAGGGTTTGATTGGGGCTGTTATCAAAGTAGTCGTCGACCATCTCAATAGCGAATGTCAAGCGGACAGAGTTCAAGCCAAACTTTGGAAACCATGCCACGATGTCTCTGATGGAAGCGTGTTGCAGTCCTTCTGGGATCATGACCTCTTGGTGTCCAGGCCAATTCGTGGCGGCGAATCGGAAGATAGCGCCATTGGAGTCGATAATGTCACGGCCCTTTGTGGATAGAGGTAGCTTGGTAGTGCGCCTTGGTCCCGGAAGAGCATACGAGGATGCTCATAGTAAGAGCGCTGGGAGTAAATTCGAGAACAGCATCACTCTAGTAGTCCATGGCTCTCGGTACCAATACCATTACAACCTTATATAATGAATGAGACTGTCAAGCAACTGGACAGATTTGCGGGGTCTCATTCAAGTTCCCGTTCTTCCGGGCTCAATTTCGATTGCGGGGAAATCGTCTGCCGTCAGTCTTGAGTTTGAAACACACACGTGAGCAATCCATGCATGTGCGATGATCGTTTTGAGTCTCTCTGAAAAGGCAGGGCTTCCAGAGAGGATAGAATCGAACATCGCATAGCGCAGCCGTGGCGAATGTGCGTCGCTGTGGCAGCCACCGGCTTGCGGACGATCTCTACTTCGAGCGAGGGGCATCGGATAAATGCAACCCGAGGCTCAGACCAACTATGGTGCACGCTGCCAATGCTCCATCATTGACATGTGTCCCCAATCTTTGAATAATTGATTTTGCAGCGTCACGCCATCCTGATTATCTTTGTCGTACGGCTCTCCGAGTGGGCTTTGTTGGTCAGTCATACAGCACATTGAAGACACCTGGAGCGACGTCACTCTTCGTCCTTGATCATCACCAAAGCCTAGCCTGTATAAATCTTTAAGGGTAGAGTGCCAAGATGAGTGACACTGTTACCGGATCTGCAAGGGCAACGATGAGGTTCGTGACAATTGATAAAATGAAGTCCCATATCTGACATGAGGTTCTTTATAGCGTCAGGGGTGTAGATTTAGGCAAGATATATGCCGAGAACGTAGCTGCTAAGGTATATCAAGTTGCATCAAGAGGACTGAAGCAGATTGTAAGTGTAATTCACGATGCATATTGCCTCCCGCCAACACCTCGTAGGCTCCACTTGCGACCTACCCACACACTGTACCACAGAATGGCACCAACCCAGGACGGTATGAAGAGCGCGAAGCAGATTTCTGGACATGTGGATTCTTTCCAGGTAGCGTTTACACAATTATCGAGCGCGCAGTAAGATATCCGCAGGCATTGGCTGTTCCGGAACATATTAGAACCCAGTTTCAAAGCCAGCTTCTGCAAATCGGTCGTCATTGGAGCGTTGCGATCAACCAAATGAGCTCCCGGACTGACACTCATGATATGGGTTTTATTGTACAACCAGCCCTCCAGAAAGACTGGGAGTTGACGGGAAACAAAGAAAGCCTCCAGTCTGTCGTCAATGCAGCATACGCGCTTGCTTCACGATATGATGAGAAGGTCAAAGCTATCAGGAGTTGGGATGTGGCAATCAATGACCGCTACTCTATCACCGACATGAACACGAATTTCCTTGTCATCATCGACAGCATGTGCAGTAAGATCATCGTCTTACCATGAATCGTCCGACCTGACAGCCACAGATCTCGATCTCCTGTACTACGTCGGCCACAACCAGCACGATCAGACCTTGATCGACATCGCAACCCAGCACGCGGACTCCATCATCAACGAGATCCTTCGCCCAGACTTCTCATCCTACCACCTCGTCAACTTTGATCCTCGCACTGGCCTACCTCAAGCCAAAATGACAAACCAAGGCTACAGAGATGAATCAACCTGGAGCCGCGGTCAAGCATGGGCCATCATGGGTTTTGCACAAACCTACACTTGGACCAAAGATACAAAATACCTCCTCACCGCAATCAAATGCGCAGAATACTTTCTGAGCCGGTGCAGAGAAGGCGAGGGCAAGTGGCACCATCCCCTCGTACCCTTGTGGGATTTCGACGCCCCAATTGATGATGCTGATGAGCCGCTTCGTGACGTCTCTGCTGCGATGGCGACGGCTAATGGGCTGCTCATCATACATCAGTCTCTCCAGTCGTTGCCGGCTTCGGAGGTAGCGCGAATTGCTGGTTTGTCTGCTGATTATCTCGACACTGCGCTGCAAATTGTGAGTCAGACACTTGACATGTCCTATGATAGTGACTTGGCATCTTTCGAGAGACCAGGTAAGAATCTCGTCAATGGAGCAGGCGTTGCGGAGATCAAGGTTCGTGAGAGTGGGTTCGATGCGATTCTGAGGAACAGCACGACGAATTGGAACCCAGATGCGCATCAGAAGTACAAAGATCATGGATTGGTGTATGCAGATTATTATCTGCTGGAGTTTGGGAATAAGCTTTTGCGGGCTGGTTTGCTGTGAGGGCAGCAGCTCTTCTGGAGACGGTAGTAGATTTGGTGCTATTCACAGCCCGAGTCAAGGATCTTGAGACGCGAGTCCGATTGTGGCAGCAGTTTCATCAGGAGAGCTTTTAATTTCACTAGAAAGTGCACAACATCTGCGGTCGCGAACCGAACACCTACCAAGCGATTCCCAACCTGATGTAACTACCAAACTTGCTCATCTCCGTTTCAGACTCCTCTGAGTCGCAGAACCGTGGCACATCGTCCCATAAATTCTGCAAGTCTAGTGATCGGTACCGCGCATCATTATCTGGCGTTCTTGCCACTGCAAAAATTGCAGACGTATGGCGTAGTTTCTCACCAGGTTTCAAGACAGTACCCTCGGACCTCATGGTGGGTATCAGGGTCCTCTGCCACATGAGATTGGTGTTAGCGTCTGGTTTGATGATGTGCCCTGTCAGATGCGAATCATTGGCGATGGTCTCGACCTCAGCAGCGTTTCGCAATGATCGGATACCACTTGCGCCAGCATCAGAACAGACCAGCGCAGCGTCTGAGGTTTCCAAGGTGCCCTGTACGAAAGGGAGACCATCTGAGTCTCGTGTAATGCTATCTGCTGCAAATACTGGAAGTACTTCACCTTTCGCAGAACCGCGTCCTTGGATCGCGAACCCGCCTTCCGCGATATTGAGTGTGACAGCTGTTTGACCAACGTTTTCGATGATAGTGTATCGCAGATACCAGTTTGGCCACTTCTTGCAAGGAGCAATCAGAACCGTATGAATCTCGATATCGGCATCTCTCCAAGGCTTCCAGATGCTCGGGAGGGTCAGAACTTGTTCCAGTATGGGACCCGTGCTAGGCCTCAATTCCGCTACCACTGGATATAATACATCGCGGACCTTCCAAGGTACACGCCACGTATCACCACCATCCTTACTGACTGCGATGGTGTTGTCAGGAGCCATCTGTTGGAGGAGAGTACCGGTAGGTACACTAAAGCCAAAGTGTGAGGAATACGCGAACTTGCCATACTTCGCCTCTGTGGCCTTTAGAGGCCACGGGCAAAATTGACCAGACGAGAGGAGGTAGTGGTGGTTGCCAGAGTTACAAATTATGTGTCTCGGGGGATCCACCCCTTTCGCTAAGACTGCCGTGGGGCAGGGCTTCTCTTTTGCCTTCCAGAAAGGGTGCTCTTCAGTAAGGCCAAGAGCAAGGAACGACTTCAAGGCCCAGTACACGGACTGTGGTGAATTGTAGTCTTCGCACATATAGTAGTTCTGGTAGGCGAATCCGATATTAAGGCAGCCATCGATGTTGAATATGTCATACTTCTTGCTCCACCATCGGAAGTGGCGGAGGAGGAGTCCTTTTACGATTCCCCAGTCATTAAGAGGAGCAGGGAGATCGACTTCAGCGAAAGCTGCGGCCGACCAGAATCCAGCAAATGCAAATCTGTATGTCAAGCTTCGGCCAAACGGGATTGCAGCGCCTGAATGAATTAACTTTGGCAAGCCAATTACAAATTGTGAGGGCGGATTACCATTGGTATCGAAATATCTCCAAAATGTCAAAGAGAACTCTTTTGCGCGACTCCGAAATCTGGCGCATCGCTCTGGGTCAAGGTCTTGGGCCATCTTCGAGTAAATGAGCTGCGAGAATTGAATAGCAAAGCTTCCTGAATAGTAGTCTGCCTGCCTGCCTTCCTCACTCCACAAGCCATCTGCCGCCCAACCTTGACCCAAATAAAATCTTTCCATTAGATCTAGGTCTTCTTTCATAGCATTGCCAACCTCTTCGTAAGGAACACCGCAGACTTTGACCAGCGCCAGGTTCGTCATCACACGAAACCACAGCCAGTTGGTGACTGGAAAGTCTTTTCCATTGATTGTTTTCAGCCACTCTGTGATATTTTGTCTTGCCCCAGGTATCTGTGAGTGAAACATGGCAACCGGTGCAGCCAGAAGCGCATATGAGATTATCTCCATCTCAACCATGCGCTGATCTCGAAGAACTACAGGACCCCAATATTCAGGATGTGCAGGATCTGTCCCGTTGGCCAAACCGTGTATATACGGGCGAATTAATTCATCGTACTCATTGGACGTCATAGAGTTAGAATGCAGGAGCGTCCCAACAGCCCACAATGCGCGAGCATAACCCTCGAGCTGTGCTGCAACGTCGTCAAAGTGAGTTCCAGTTTGCAAGGGAAGCTTGATTCGAGCGCCTCCTGGTGATTGATAAGGCTTCATGGCACGGAGCAGGGCCACGGCCGCTAGTCTGAAATCTTGATGAGTGTCGAATGCATTGTCGGAGAATCCAGCGAGGGGTGACATATCGTTCTAACGTCAAATGGCTTGTTAGGAGAAGTTTTGGTGTTGTATCCTCGAGGAGTATCTGAGCTTCTATTGCGACTAGAGTCGGTGATTGGAGAGCTGCTGCACTTCGGTATGCCAGGTGTACCCCTCAGCAGGCACATAATCCTAGGTAATCATAGCCAATCATCACTTCATCGCTCTTTCAGGCAATGCATCCGCGCCGGGGCCAACGATTGCGCATCTAAAATTTGACCCGCAAATTGATGGGGTTGGAGACTGGGGCGGGGCGGCTCATCAGCCGGACACAAGGTTAGCCTAGCTCCACAAGCGTGGGGAGGGAGGAACTTGATTTAATCCGACGCCCGCCGCGCCCATCCTCTCCACATTCCTCTTCTTACTAACGTCTGAGGATGTCGCACAGATGTCGGCGGGCTGGACTAATTTCTCCGTGGGCAATGGAGCCAACACTGGCGAGGAGGACGGTCCATCGGTCGTTGGTGAGGACCAGCCAGCTTGTGCGTCATGCAAGAAGCGGAAGCTGCGCTGTTCCAGAGACATTCCAGTCTGCTCCCATTGTTTGAGACTGTGTAAGCGTGCAGTGAGCAGTGCTTCTTCGAGCAATGCTGACTTCGGATCCAGCGACTGAATGCGTGTATACACCAAAACAGAAGCCAGGCCTAAAACCTGGGGCTGTTGAGGCCTTAACGCGACGCGTTGGTACGCGAGAGCATTGCGATATCTGAACCTCTTCTGACGCTAACAGCTTTCCTGGAACAAATTCTTCTTGATGAGGCTGGGAAAATACGCGAGAGATATAGAGATGGGGGTGTTTCCCAATGTAGCGATGCAGGTGGCACTCCTCAAAATGGACCACGTGCCACAGGGGATGTTGCAGCCCTTGGGCGTCAAGGCGGCTTAGATGTGGCGGCCGTGCGATCGACGGGGCAGCTACAGGCCGATACATCAGCACAACAAGTCGAGGCAGCGACAAACCCATTGAAGCGCAAGCATTCTGAACCAGAGTTCGAGCGCTGGTTCTTTGCTACTGAGGAACTCGACCTTGCTCAACATTTGCCTACCCAAGCTGTGCTACTGAAGGTTGTCGACTTCTTCACAACATCGTTTCATCACTGGATACCATACCTGCACAAACAGAGGCTTCGTGACAAGGTCAGCGAAGGCGTCTGTAGCAATGGGCTGCTCCTTGTTCTCCATGCCCTGGTCGCAGTGGCGCTGCGCCACATGGACTCTGATGCCCTGTTCATGGACAGCGATCAGATCCGAAGGCAGTCGAGTATCTCTCATACAATTGTTGAGACACATGCGATCCGCTCAGTGTCTATCGAAAGCCTGCAGGCCCTTATCTTTATTGTCTTTGACTATGTAAGTTCACGCCTTCTGATCTCGACCCCGCAGGCGTAGACCATTGTCACCTAAAGCCAGTGAATTTCGAAAGGAGACTCCAGGTCCGCTCTCAGCGTCATGTTCTTATCTATAAGTCCTGACAATCTCTCCTTTTCGTTGTTCCAAGCAGTGTTGTCTGCGTCTACTACAAAAGCTGGAATCGAGCCAGAAGCTTACAATCATGCAGCTCAACGATGGTCAAAACCACCGCGCTTGGCCGCTCATAGGCAGTCTCACAAGAACTATTGGATATCTGCAACTGACTTCCGAGCCCTCCACAGCATCGCAATCCAGCCTGCTCATGAGACCTGTACGATTGGTCCAACCTTCTGCCGATTGGACAGAGTTGGAAGAGCGCAGGAGGCTGTTCTGGATTGTCTTTATGCTCGACCGGTTCTGTTCTGTGACTACAGGTTGGGATACAAGCTTAACCTCTGATGATGTTCATCGACGATTACCTGCAGATGGGGGCTACTTCACTCGAGAAGAGCCTGTTGTAACGCCCTATTTCGGTATATGGAACAAAGCAGCTGCCCGTATTGGTAGATCCCTGGCGAACGTCCCTGCTCCGTACAGTGAGGATGATTCACGAGCAGAGCAACCTCAAGGCCAAGGAGCGAGCCCCAACTCTGCCAACGGCTATATCGATGCATCAAAGCTAGGTGCTTTTGCATATTGCGTCGAAGCCACGGAATCGCTAAGCCAAGTCACTACATTCTTCTTGCAGCAGAAGATAAATGCACAGGACAAGGAACACGCAGTCAATTGGCTCACCCGCTTCAAAGAGCTAGATCTGAGACTGGTGCAATGGAAGCTGTTTCTACCACCGCGATGGAAAGACTCTAACATCTCAGAGGATAGAACTGTGGTGAACATGGACCCCAACCTCACTCTTGCACACATCACTCATAACACTTCAATGATCCTTCTCCATCACCCGATCGCTTTTCCTGCAAAGAGCTGGAATGATTATGTTGCGCTTCCGAAGGAGTGCAGCGCTCAAACCTGCCAGCTTGCCGCAATCGAGACGTCGAATATAGTCAGCAAATTCCTGACATATACGCCGATACCATTCGTCAACGTACAATTTGCTTTCTGCGCTTTTGTAGCCGCAAAAGCTCTTCTTTTCGAGCATGAAAGTGGAGCACTCCGACCAGAATTCGGCCGCCTTGTGCGAGATCTGTGGGAGATGTCAAAGCGATGGGAAAGATCTCCAGAGCCATCGCCCAAAAATCAAGCAGGCACGTATGCACGTCACCTCGAGAACTTGCGGGAAGCATATGCTCAAAACCCCAACTACCGATTCGACTTTTACGACCATACCTGTCAGTCGCTGGAGCCCCAACAGTATGTCAGCCCTATGAACGTAATGACGCCACTCCAGCGGACTGCTACTCACGATCGACCCGGTATGAGCCATATGCGACATCATAGCATGAGCAGTGTACATACAACGTTAAGTCCAAGACAAAGGATACCACAGAATGAGATCTCTGCAGAATCTCCTGTCGGCAGAAAATTGCCTGGGTATGTGTCAAAGCTGGCTGGAATGTCTTCCACCGCACCTACACAGTCGAGCGTCAGCAATACCAACAATAATCAACCTGTTTACAACTTGAGCCACGGAATCGCCCCAGAAGCGCATTTCGGCACCATGGCAGGCGGTAATGGTAATTTGCAAGCGTTGCAAGAGCAGTCTCTCATGAACCTTTCCGACACCTTCATGGATTCACAGTATCTAGATATGGATCGTGTCATCACCTTTGAAGAGGCAAATTTTTTCTTGCCAGGGGATGCCTACAGATGGCAATGAGAGGAGATGTAACCCTTGTTCGAACGATGCAAATCTCAGCATCCATCGCATGCATGGGAATAGCTTTGCAGCTGTCATCAAACTGCCATGTCAGACGGAGGAAATTAATGGGTTCAATGCGGGGAAATGCACTGCAGCGCTGGCGCTAACCCGATTCTTGTAAGGATAATCGACAACATGTGTTCTTCGGGTTCATTTATCCCGTATGAGATGAAACCTCAAAGACGATTTGCGCGACAAGATCAACGTTGACGACATGCCTTGGCACAGCGAGCTGATTCAAAACATGCTTCAGTCTGGGCCAGGTCCTCTCTGCATCAGCCAACGTTGCAGAGATCTTGAAAGTTTAAAGATGCGGTTCCAGATTTGTAGTATTTTTCTAGCTTTTCTAGCGTCGAGGCCTGGTCTCTGCAAAATCGACAGGTAGGTTGAAACCCCTGCGCTGCCATAGGTCAGCGAATATGGGCGTTCACTGATGGTGGCTCAAGGAAGAAGATCGTGTCACAGTTCAACATCATTCGTACCAACTTGATTGACAATGAGACAACACCTCTTCAGGTCGGCAATGGCAACTTTGCCTTCAATGTCGACAATACAGGCTTACAGGTAATCATTCATACGTCCGATATGATCAGTCGGCCATTCTGCTGCGACGGTCTTACTATATCAAGATGCTAATGATCTGTTAGACGTTCTTACCCTTCAACACCTTGTCATCTTGGGCTTGGCACAATGATTCGCTTCCAGAAGATGGGTATATAGCGTCCAGATGTTTCCTTGGCCAGGATGCATGCTGACGTATATCTTAGAGAGCTTCCTTCGGACTATAAGGGTCTGCCAAGAGAGACATACGGTCGTGAGGTCTTTTATGACATCCCGGATCCTAAACTGAAAGAAATCACCCAGTGGATGATTGGCAACCCAAATCGCATCAACCTGGGCCGTATTGGTCTTCAGTACAATAACGATACACTAAGGAGTTCGCAAATTAGCAAACCCAGACAAGAGCTCGACCTCTGGAGTGGAACCTTGACCTCACTGTTCGAGATAGCCGGAAAAGCTGTGAAAGTCGTTACTCAAGGGGACCTGGACACCGATGCTGTAGTAGTGACCATCGACTCTGAACTTGTGTCATCTGGCGATCTGAAAGTGGAACTGGATTTTCCATACCCACCACTTCATTCGATGAGATACAAGTATGAAGTATTTGCAGGCACATACGATCTCCCGCTAAACCACACTACTGCCCTTACAGAGGCCAGGGCAAACTGCACCACGGCGCACATACAGCATGTACTTCAAGATACCAGCTACTTTGTCAATCTTCGTTGGCCCAAACGGGCGCCTCTTCAAGTCTCTAACTTCGCAAAACATAACCCTACTCTGGTTGGGGCGCATCGATTTACGCTATCGTCAGTAGCGAACCGTACGTCGTTGATCTTCACAGCCCACTTTTCCCCTAATCGTCGCATACCAAGTTCCCCGGGCAAGATTCAGGATCAGAGCCCTCGCAAATGGAATGCATATTGGCAGGAGGGTGGATTCATAGACTTGACGGCTTCCTCAAACCCTAATGCAACCGAGCTGCAACGACGAATCATCACATCGCAATATCATGTGCGTGTAAATAGCGCAGGCAGTAGCCAACCGCCTCAAGAGAGCGGCTTGATGAACAATGGATGGTACGGTACGTCGAACCGTCAGTTTTCTTCCACATTCTTAATCTTGCAAGACCACACAAATGCAAGGAAGGGCTGGGCAAGTTTCGCTGACAGCGCTCAGGCAAATTCCACATGGAGATGGTTATATGGCATCTCGCTCATTGGTCAACCTGGGGAAAACAGCAATACTTTGATAATGTCTTCCCGCAGCTTTACGAGATATTGTTGCCGTCTTCTATAGCCCGAGCACAGCGCATGGGCTGGGGAGGCGCAAGGTGGCCCAAGATGACAGACCTACAGACGGGCATCAACTCTCCGGGAGACATCAATGCATTCCTCATGTGGCAGCAGCCACACCCCCTCTACCTAGCAAACCTACCATATCAGGCTAAGCCTACGAGAGATACGTTGCAACGGTGGGATAGCGTGATCTCTGCAACCGCAGACTATATGGCGTCCTATCCTGGTCTAAACAACACCACTAAGAAATTCGATCTCGGACCGCCAGCCTATGGAGTCACTGAGAACACACCTCCAAATTCAACGCGGAACTTAGCTTATGAAGTTTCGTACTGGCGTTATGGATTGGATGCTGCCATCGACTGGAAACGGAAACTACGCCAATCAGTTCCGGAGAAGTGGATCCACGTAGCTGCAAATCTGGCACTTCCACCGATCATCGATGGTCTATATGCTGTCTACGATGGGCTCAACGCTTCGTGGTGGGACGATCCCAAACTAACCGACGATCCCCGCAGCCTCATAATGCTTCAAGGTGTGCTGCCAGATACGCCAGCAGTTGATCCAGATGTTGCTCTTCGCACCGCCGATAAAGTGTGGGAGATCTGGGGTGACGCTCGCATCCGCGGTTGGGGACGTCCGGCGCTTGCGATCAACAGTGCAAGAATCGGGAATCCTCAACGCGCCATTTATCATCTCACTGCATACAACTACTGGAAATTTGATGATGCCGGCTTTGCCGTAAGAGGCGGGGATGGAGGTACTCCACCACCGTTCATGCCGGGCAATGCTGGCTTTCTATTCGCTATCGCATACTGTGCAGCTGGCTGGCAGGGCACGAAAGGCGACGCACCCGGCTTTCCGAAGGACGTAAGCTGGGTAGTGAGACATGAGGATCTGCTGAGGGCGCTATAGATTGAAGCTCTGCAAACGAATGGGTGTTTACATTCCTGAGGTCTCCGGTTCTGCGCTAGCTCTCACGTGCTCCGCGCTACACAACTCCAGTTCTCCACATTCGGCCACAAGAGCCTCAAGCGAAAAGTGGGACGTTACACAGATTTCCGTATTGGGTAAGCACCAACATCAGTCGCTAGAAACAGCTTCTGGTCAAGTGCGGCAGCGATATCAACATCAAGACGCTGAAAACAGCAAAGCACCCCTCAGACATTTCTTTGGCGTGCAAACTTTGTAGATAAAGTGACGACGCCATGGCGAGACAGTCTCAGTTCACGCATCGCTCGCTGAGACCATGGCGCCCTCCTTCTCTCGCGTCTCTTCCGGGGCACTGCTCCTCGCCCTCGCTTACAATGCACGTCCAGTAAAGGCCGACTTCTGGGAAGATGTCGACAACTGCAAGCTTGTGCTTGACGACCTTCCTGGTGACCTTACCACCGACTTTTGTAATGACTGGACATATGGCTACGCGCCTGAGGAAGAGTATGTGACAGTCACTGGCTACCCAGTAACGGTCACCGAATATCCCGATGCGAAGACTTGTGAGGGTGAGGGCTACTCGACCACCACCAAATACGCTGCGTCTACCCCTGAGCCGTCTAAGTCTAAGGGTTATTCCTACACCAAGCCGACCAAGGTCCCTGACGTTACGACCGGATGGCCTGATGAGAGTAATTCGGTCCCCAGCGACAGTACTTCCATCCCCACCGACAGTACTTCCGTCCCCAGTGATAGTACTTCCGTCCCCAGTGACAGTACTTCAGTCCCTGGTGACAGCACCTCAGTGCCCAGCGAGAGCACTACACCGGTATGTTGTGCTTATTAGATGGGGATTGATCCAAAACTAAGACATCGCAGGCTCCTGGTCAGTCGACCGGCTATGCGCCCGGTGGTTACGGTGGCTATGACGTGACTGTGACAAGCACGACTACCACGACTTACTACACGTAAGTCGAGCACCTCCCAATTCTGAAGCAATTTCTGACGCGCTTTAGCACGGCCACTGTCTATCCAGACTACCCGACCGCCACCCCAGCACCTTACCGTCGCCATGCACGTGAGTTGAAGGGGCGCGCTTCCTGGTGTGTCGACAGGCCTTGCCGTCTCGTGCAGTACGATGATGACACTATCTTCGAGGCCTGCAAGAAGTACTTGGGCTGGCAGTCCACTACCTCTACTGTCAATGTTCCTGGCTACACTGTCACTGTCACTAGCTACCCCACAGGCTGCAAGAAGAAGGACGACGGCTACAAGCCTAAGCCCGCACCGACTTATGAGCCTGCTCCTACCTACGAGCCTGCTCCTGCCTACGAGCCTGCGCCAACTTACGAGCCCGAGGACTCTTACGAGCCTACCTATGAGCCTGCGCCTACCTACGACTCGTACGAATCTGAGCCCACCTATGACTCCTACGAGCCAGAACCCACTTATGACGGTGGCTACGATGATGGAAGCTACGATGACAGCCACGACGGCCACTATAACGACGGCAGTGCTCCATGGGAGGACGACGGCACAGACGACTACCAGCACTCCGACGACAAGCAACCTTGGGAGAACAGCTTTGACACCAACTACGATGGCCCAGATGGCCCGAAGCCCTGGGATGACGTTGATCAGACGAGCGAACTCGCTGATGCAATTGCTGGAAACGGCTACGACGCAGCTTCGGCTGAGCTGGGCCTCGACGATGCTCCCTGGAACGCTCTCCCCGTAGACTACCCTCAGAAGAAGCGTGATTTCCCCGAGCCACCTCCGAGCTACGGTAGCTATGACGACGGCTACGATGGCGAGGACTTGCCAGAGCCTCCTTACGACTCGTATGAGCCTGAGCCTTCTTACGACTCCTACGAGCCTGAGCCTACATACGATTCGTATGAGCCAGAGCCCACGTATGATTCGTATGAACCTGAGCCCACATATGATTCTTATGAGCCTGAGACCACTGCATACGATTCATACGAGACAGAGCCTACTACATACGATTCATATGAGTCTGAGCCTACCACTTACGATTCCTACGAGCCGGAGCCCACGTATGATTCTTATGAGGTTGAACCAACTTACGATTCGTATGAGCCAGAGGCCACATATGATTCGTATGAGCCTGAGCCTACGTACGATTCTTATGAGCCTGAGCCTACGTACGATTCTTATGAGCCTGAGCCTACGTACGATTCTTATGAACCTGAGCCTACCTACGACTCGTATGAACCTGAGCCGACATACGAGGACTCATATGAACCGGAGCCCATTTACGACTCATACGAACCAGAGCCTACCTATGATTCTTACGAGCCTGAACCGACTTACGATTCGTATGAGCCAGCGCCCACCTACGATGCTGAGGACTCCTACGAGCCTGAGCCTAAGTATGATTCGTATGAGCCGGCGCCCACCTACGATGCTGAGGACTCCTACGAGCCAGCGCCCACCTACGAAGACTCATATGAGTCTGAGTCTACCACCTACGACAGGTATGAGCCCGAGCCTGCATATGATTCATACGAGCCTGAGCCGACCTACGACTCCTACGAGCCCGAGCCGACCTACGACTCGTATGAGCCAGAGCCTACTTACGATTCCTATGAGCCGGAGCCCACATATGATTCTTATGAGGCTGAACCTACATATGACTCTTACGAGCCAGAGCCCACATATGATTCGTATGAGCCCGAGCCAACCTACAACTCGTATGAGCCTGAGGACTCGTACGAGTCTGAGCCAACATACGAAGACTCCTACGAGCCTGAGCCTACCTACGACTCCTACGAGCCCGAACCCACCACCTACGACAGCTACGAGCCAACAACAACCTACGACTCCTACGCCCCAGACCCCACATACGACGCCACAGACAGCTACCCCGACACCCCAGCCCCAAACCTGTACGGCCCCGACCCCAACGCCGATGGTACCTACGACACCGAGGAGCCTGATGCGTACCATGATGCTCCCAGCTACGACGATGGAGAGTATGATGGCAGTTATGATGATGGTAGTTACGATGGTCTGCCTGATAGTAGCGAGTATGAAGGCGACGAGTTCGAGTCTGACTACGCTGGAGAGTCGGATGGCCCGCCGGCGTATGCGGAGACTTGGGGTGAGGATGGGGTTGATTACTAGAAGGGTAATGGGGGGTGGGGGTGAGATGTAGATGTGTGTATGTGTGTTGGGGGGAGATGGTTGAGAAGGGGGGGTGTTTAAAACGCGGGGGATGCTGGAAGTGTAGATACAGATATGCGGATGTAGAGACTGAGGTAATTTCTTAATCGTAATGGTAATTGGTTATTCGGAGAGAAGCCTTCGAAGACAGGACCACTGTGACGCCTCTCATGCCGGCTGCCCCAGATTCTCCCACAAGTCCTTCGGCCCAGGCCACTCCAAGTCTTCCTTCCCATCCCCTGGAATCCTCAGCTTGATATAATTATCCTCTGAATCCCTCGCCACCAACTCCACCTTCCCGTCCCCAGCATTAACCAAATATGTCGGCATGAACTGCGTTGGGTAATCCGTCGTCCTGGACCCCTCATAGCACCAGAGGTAGTCCCAGAACCCCCAGTTTGTGCCGTTATGCACGTTGTAGTGGATGCAGTTGCTAGTACCCCTAGACACCAGATGTGCGAAGGGGCGCCCGTCGACTCCATCGCCCTTGACGAGGCTCTGGGTATCCGGGAACTCGTAGCCCTCGTGGCTGGCGTACATGGTCGTCCAGTCGCTCCACTGGTTGTTGCGGAGGGTTTTGTGCTCCGAGCCCTGGCGCGTCATGAAGACGTCGAGTACGCCGGTCTGGGCTCCTTCTTCTTGCCAGGATACCGCCAGAGGTGCTGAGGAGAGGTCGTTGTCGGTGTAGTAGCTTTCCCAGGGGTTGCCCAGGTCTTCCCAGTCTTGGGTCCAGCCTGATGCAGCGGTCCAGGAGCGGTGCATTACTGTTTTTCCGCGCTTGCCGAAGACGTCGAGGCGGTCGGGGCCCCATGAGGTTGCGGATACTTCGCTGGTGATGTCGTGTCCCAGATCTGTCCATTCGCTCCATTGGCTCCCGTCGTACGAGATGAGCCAGACGTGGCCCGCGGCGGTGACGCCGGCGACATCCACCCCACCCTCTACGCGTGATACCACGGCAGGACGGCGTTCAAAGCGTGTGTCGAACTCTAGTCTTTGCCAATCGTCCCACTTGCCTTCGCGGAAGAATTGGTACACGATGTGGCCGCTGCTGGCGTCCACGGAGACGGCGATGTGCGATGAGGCACCTGTGAGGATAGATACAGGAGCAACGAGGAACTTGCGATCACTGGCAATGCTCCAGGATCCGGCGCTGCCTTCTTTCTTCCACAGCGTGCTGCCCTCTCGGAGGTCCCAGAACAGAAGGTTGTCGGGGGATACAGCAGCGAGGCTGATGTCGCGGGGCACTTTTTGGGGCTGGAGGATGCTGCTGTCGGGAGAGGTGGACGAACTTGGGGAGGGGTACGGGTACCAACCATAGGTTGTGCTGGCGCTGTAGGCTGGTGGGGTGGGAGAGTACGAGTGTGAGCTGTAGTGGTAAGTGGGAGTCGCTGAGTAGCTGTTCCATCGAGTGCTTGAGTTCCAGCCTCGGGATGCGAAGAGACGCTCTCGGGAAATAGATTCACTGGTAAATGTTAATATCGTTCAACATTGTCTGGAAGATTCAGAGTGTAAAGAGACGCGAACTTACGAAGATTTTGAGGCCTTGACGCCCATCACCGTGCCAAAGATGGCCCCAAAGACCACAAGTAGCACTAGAACAGACGTCGGAATCCAAAATCTCTTTCTTAGCCACCGTTTCCATGTTGGATCCCGGGCGACGTGTTGGGCGTCGACGGAGTCATGAACGGAGTACGGAGGCAAAGCCTCGTCTCCGAACGCCGCCTTCTCATTGACCATCATGACATGAGAGACGGAGCCTTCCAATGCCACCATCTTCGTGACACGGCCATGGTAATATACTTGTTTAAAACTGCCAAGCTCACCAAGACATCTTGTATTACACAAGAGACAACGGCCAATCAGTATGGTATATTTTGCCGCTAGTGCCGGGTCCTACCTCAATCCATCCTAAATTTCTACCCCTGCTGGCTGCCTGAACAGGCAGAACGCCAATTGAAGCGCCCAAAATCAGCCGCTTCCCATGGCTCTGACGAGAATTCTATTCGTGTCTGCCGTGCAGCCGTCATGGTGCACGGAGACTGGTTCAGGTGACCGGGCGGGTAATGCATTGAACAGGTTTGTGCAGCAATATTGTATGAGCTCAGGGAGGACCTGAGTGAGGACCTGAGTCTGGGTTGCGCATTGCCGCGAAATCCTTCATAGATCATCCAGGAGGATGGGGTGGAAATGTGTAAGGTATTGATGCAGGAACCTTGACGAGAGTGGAGTGTAAAAGCTGCGGGCTGAGTTCAGGAGTGGATCGGTGTTGATAAACAGCGGCTAGTCTCGAGATGGCACCTCACGAACACTACCAACAATAGCAGAAAAGACACAAGAGGTCAATGGGCAACAAAAGCAACCAAAGAAGCCGACTATATGAGGAAAGGACAATATAGCCAATCGCTGTACACTTGCAGGATTCTTTTAGTCTTTAGAAAACGACATTCTATTACCAAACCATCTATTTCTACAACCCACCACCTCCCTTCTACACATCCTCTGCCAAATCAAGCTGCCAAACCCAACTGTATTTCCCACTCATTCAGCATCCCCGCGGTGACATTCTTCCCGCCACAAACCACAATCACCACCTTACTCTCCTCCGTCAACTCAGGCAACACCCTCCTCAACCTCCCACCGTAACACAACGCAATCGAAACCCCACAACTCGCCTCCACCATAATCCTCTCATCATTCGCAAACCGCACACACCCCTCCATCGCCTCCTCATCCCTCAAAACCACACTCCTCACCCCGCTCCCTTCCGCCACCGCGTACTCGAACGCCTGGCGCGCCACCGTCCTCGCCCCCAACGTCGTCGCAATACTCGTAATCGCCGGCAAAGTACTCAACTCCCCCTCCCTCAAACTCAACGCCAGCGAATCCGCCCCCTCAGTCTCCACCGCAACAATCTGCATGCCGCCCGCCCCCCTCCCCCTCTCCTTCACAAGTCTCTCCCTCCCCTTCACAATCCCACAAAACAAACCCCCACCACCCACACTACACACCACCGCCTCAGGCACCTCCTCAAGCTGCTCCACCATCTCCCCGACCAACCCCGCATTCCCCTCCCAAATCCTGGGATCATCAAACGGCGGCACATACACTGGAATCTCGCCCCTCCCCTCCGCAGCAGGGATAACAACATCCCTGAGATACGCATCCGCCTCGTACCAACTCCGCCCCTCCTGCAGCACCTCCCTCGCCCCCGCCTCACGGATCTTACCGATCATGAACGCCGAGGTGCTGAGCGGGACCACTATCGTCGCAGGCACGCCGAGCTCCACAGCTGCGAACACGCACGCGAGACCTGCATTGCCCCCGCTGGAGGAGTAGAAATGTAACGCCGCTCTAGAAGACTGGTCAGGGAGGGAGGATAGATGGGAGAGCAATAGGTTCCCGATTCCACGCGATTTGAAGCTCCCGCTGGGCTGCAGGTTCTCGAGTTTGAGGTAGATTTTGCAGCCGGCGGATTTGGAGAGGAGCGGGGAGTAGATTAGCGGCGTTTGGCGCCAGGGAATTGCGAGGTCCGAGGTAGATGTCATGTTGCCTGGCTGCTGGTGCTGTGGACGAGTTGGGGAGATGAGGTGTTTGACGTGATAGAAAATTGTTTTGAGGACGTCGAGCTGCTTTTGTAGAAAACGGGGTTGTAGGGCGTGGAGTATCGACTAGCGTAGAATGTGGGGCGGGATGGGGTGTTGTTGCGACATGGCGGTTATGTGTCTAGCATCTTCTCAAAATTGGATCATCCAGTCTGTGTTCTGATAGTGATGCGTGTGAATCGCGCTTGGGAACCCTTGGGGTGGTGGGCAATTATCCACGTCTACGCACTTGGATAATCAGAAGTCTGCATGGAGTAGGTGGCAGCGAAGTGTAACTACTTCAGACTGATCCGATTGGCTCGCGCCTACAGTACTCCGGAGCGGACTCTCCGACTACGCAATTGATATATGCAAGTACACTGTGTAGATATGCACAGTAAGTAACACAGTCCCACCCGTAAATGTTGTTATGTGAGATTTACTTCTACAGCAAGGGTATCTATCTACAGCAGAAAATGCTTCAGAATCGAGAAAAGAAAAAAGAGCGCCTGAGGACACCAGCGGTGCAGTCTCGTACACACCAAACAGCATACAACAACCCCATCCACCCCGACGCCAGCCCACCAACAAACACCATCGTAGAAGGCAGTGCTTCCTAATCCTCATTCTCCTTTCCGCTCTTACCGCTCTTCCCACTCTTCGCACTCTTGACACTCTTCAAACTCCTCTTACTCGTACTCCTCTTCAACTTAGCCTTGAATTTCTTCCACTTGTTCGTCAGACTCTCCTCGTCGCCCTCATCATTATAACCCCCTGTCACCGGCCGCGTGAGCCCAGAATCCTCACTCGCACGGGAAGGGAACGTGGCCTCACTGCCCAGATCCACACTGTTATTGTTGTGGTTATGTGTGCGATCGGAAAGGGAATGCTGTTCCTCGCCAGCAGGCAGCTTAGGGAGTTCTTTGTTCCACTTGCGGCCCAGCAGCATGAACTGCAGCGTCTCCCAGGCTGCGAGCCCGGCGATCCAGCCATCGGGGCTGTTGGCCTGGACAGCGCCGTTTTTCCACGGGCAGTATTCGCGGTGGGATTCGAGCAGGTTGAGGCGGAGGGAGGCAACGGGGACGTCGAGTTTCTTGCTCATTTCGTGCAGGCGCTCGTCGGTGGAGAGCCACAGCCCCAGCCGCTGGAAGCAGTGGTTACATACTGCGAGCGAGATGCGGGATTCGCTGACGCCGGTCCAGCCGAAGAGGGCAAAGGCGAAGGCCACGCGCTCCGCGGGGGTGGAGGGGGGTTGGTTGTTGGTGCTGGCGGAGAAGAAGGTTGATGGGATGGTGGCGAGGATCTGGTCGACGTGGGGTTTCGGGTGGGTGATGTTTTTGAGGAGGGGCAGGTCGTGCGAGATGGCGAGGAGGAAGTTGTAGCGCGATATGAGGTCGGCTGAGGAGCGTGCGCGGCTGGCGATGGGGATGTGGTAGATGTCATCTGGAGAGATGTTAGTCTTGGAAGTGAGTTTAGAGGTGAGACATGACGCACCTTGACAGCCAGCCTTCCTCCACAAGCAGTCTTGTGTGTGTCCGTCGATAATGAGTGCGGCATAGCGCTCGACAAGCGATGGCTCAACGTCGTACGCCAGGTCCTCGCTCATCTCGATGTCGCGCCCATCCTCGGCTTTCCGCTTTGGCCGCAGCTTGACAGCAACACGCTTCTCGCAGCCACCCTTACACGCTACTGTATTCCAGGTATCGCAAGACCAGCCTCTCTTTGCCCACTCGACCTCACTGATGGCGTCCGGCTTCGTGGTCCACTTCTTAACATCTGCAAACGTCTTGAGTCGGTCGAGAAACATGTCCTGGCTATAGGGCTGGAAGTTGGGCGGCTTGCGCGGCGTCGATGCTGTCTGCTGCGCCTGCACGCCAACCACTCTCATAGTCCCCTTTCTTTGAGGCGTGAGTAGCTGGTCTTTGAGTGCCTGTATGCGTGCCTGGCCCGCAGAGACCTGGCGCTGCCGCTCGATGCTAGAGCCTGAGCTGCGGGGGCGCTTGGCCACGGGTTCAGGCGCGCCTGGCTGAGGGAGAGAGCCGGTCGATGCATTGTTGCTGGATTCGTATAGGGTACTGGTGAGCGAGGTCTGCGATGTGCTGGCGGTGATGTTGTCGAGCAGCTTATGGAATTTGCGCTTCGTGGTTGCCAGCGCCGGCGTCGACTCAGTCGAGGTAGAGGCCATGTCGCGTGAGAGGTGGATCACAGAAGAAAGTCAACTGTGTGAATATATTACGTGGTCCCGTGGCAGTGTTGACTTCGTGGTGATGGTAAGGGCGCGCTTGGAATGGCGGCTTTTCCTTTGTCAGGTCGTGCTGCCAGGTCTGCAAGGGCGATGGGTGCGGATGCAGCAGCAGCCTATTCAAGATGTTGGCCTCCTGTCTAATTAGATAATGCACGACCAACGCACACGTTACGCGCCGGGTATTGTCGCAGCGTGTTGTGGCAGCGTGTTTGTGCAATGACGCCGCCTGCAAGCGGCTGCTGGTTTCCACAGCAGCTATCCATGCGCGCGGAAGTGAGCACTGACCCTCCGCTCCGCATCTTGCCAGCTCCGATGAGACACTGGGCGAAATGTAGGGAATGCGTTATAACTGGAGGTCTTCAGTTCTGATTGATACGATTTAGACAGACACAAGGATCTATACAATGGCTATGCTGCTGATTAAATTAGTTACGTATTTGCTTCTTAATAATTGAATCCTTCAAAAGTGTCAAGTGTCTCGTCGGAGCTGGCAAGGTGCAGTACGGGCCATCGCTCACGGGCCCCACCCAGCGCCGACCAGCCTGAACGCTACGCATGCCACCCCGCCAGTACCAGTGCCGCCCGCATTGATGCCCCCCATTGCGCCATACAGATACTTTTTCTTCGCCGTCGTCATTCTGGCTTCCGCAATCCTCGCACCAACCTCCCTCCTCCGCACCGCCGCCCGCATCTTCCAGCTCAAGCAGCATCTCCCCGCTGCCATCAACCCCGCCCCCGCCCTCCTCCACACCAACCGCACGCTCCTCCATACCATGGCCTACGAGAAGGAGCTCGAGCTCGCCCTGCTGGCCGTCCAGCGCGCCGCCATCCTCACAAAGAGCGTCTACAGCTCGCACAGCAAAGGCACCCTGACCAAGACCGACAGCTCGCCCGTCACAATCGGCGACTTCGGCGCCCAGGCCCTCATAATCGCAAGCATCAAGTCCGCCTTCCCTGACGACGAGGTCGTAGGCGAGGAAGACGCAGACGACCTGCGCGCCAACGGCGAGCTGAAGAACCTCGTCTGGGACCTCGTCCAAGCAGCGAAGCTCAGCGACTCGGCCTCCGAAGACGCCATTGGCGGGCCCATCAAGAGCGCCGACGACATGCTCACCGCGCTCGACGGCGGCGCCAGCCAGGGCGGAAACAAGGGCCGTATCTGGGCGCTCGATCCTATCGACGGCACAAAGGGTTTCCTCCGCGGTGGCCAGTACGCCGTGTGTCTTGCGCTGATGGTCGACGGCGTGCCTACAGTCGGCGTAATCGGGTGTCCCAACCTTCCCATCGACGACAAGGCACCGCTGGACAGCAAGATCGGCGCCGACGCCGACGACAAGGAGGGCAATGGCGTCTTGTTCGGCGCAGTGAAGGGCCAGGGCGCAACAAGCCGCGCTCTCACCAACGGCGCGCTCGCCTCTCCCAAGAAAATCACCATGTCCCCTCTCCCAGACGTCTCACAAGCCACGTTCTGCGAATCCGTCGAAGCCGGACACAGCTCGCACGGCGACCAAGCCGCCATCGCCTCGAAACTCGGCATCACCAAAGATTCCGTCCGCATGGATTCTCAAGCCAAGTACTGCAGCATCGCCCGTGGCGCCGGCGATTTGTACCTCCGCCTTCCGACTAGCAAGACCTACCAAGAAAAGATCTGGGACCACGCGGCGGGCGTGGTGCTTGTCCAGGAGGCCGGCGGCGAGGTGAGCGATGCGTACGGCAAGCCGCTGAACTTCGGTATCGGGCGGACGTTGAAGGAGAACAAGGGCATCATTGCCGCGCCGAAGTCTGTACACGCGCAGGTTATTGAGGTTGTAAAAGAGGTGTTGAGCGCGAAGCAGGACTGAAGTCCCGAATTGTATAAAATATAGACACGGATAAGGAAAATCAAACATGAACGACACGCCGAGACTTCGCATGGGTATTATGGTAGGCACTACGATTCCCTCCACATGCAAGCACAAGCCCAATTGCAAATAAACAAAATAGCAGTAGGTCGCGCCAAATTTGCACCTGTGGACGGTGGACGGGTGGTTGCGCCAGATTCCGACATCGTCACATTAGCACGAAGCCATTCCCTGTCTCGTACAGCTCCGCCATGTCGAAGAAACACACAAATATCACATTTCCCATATAAATCCCGACCCCGGCACAACGGAGCCCCCCCCCCCCCCCCCAATCTTGTTTTCCCATCCATCTAATAATGACAGTCTATAGCCGCCAGTTGCAACCCCCGATCTACCGTTGTGAACGGTTGGCTACCTTCATACGGTCATTTCGTGATCAATTCTTAGCTGGCTGGAGCGCTCTGCTACCCCCGTTAATCAAAGCTCTCCTCAGTAGAGCCACATTTCCAGGTACCTCATTGTTCCTTTTTGGTCGCACGGTAGTTCAGATAGGTAAGCACAAGCTGAGTAGTCGCTATGCTGATGTTGATAGCGCCGACGGCGATGTTGGCGATCACGGTGACTTTGGCGTAGTCCATGGTGGTTTCTAGTTTTTTTTTCCTGTTTGGAGGCTGGCGTATGGAGAGGGGAGTTAGATGCTGGCAAAGAGGCAGGTGGATTCGCTGAGCTTCGAGGTTGGTAGTGTATAGTATATATACCGGCGTACCGTGCACCTACTTCAGGAAGAGTTCACATAAAGACGAATCCGAGAGTATTGAGAAGAATCAAGGTACAGTAAAGTTTCTCTCCAATATAAAAGCTTGTGGAAGGTATGGCTCGCATAGATATTTCAACTTTACTTCGCAACTCGGGCTGGTTTGTGATGTGCCTAGCATTCAACACGCGAGGCCCATCGTACCGGTTGGCGGTGCACGGCCCAAATCATAAGCAGTTACCATAGTTTGTACGCATGCGCACGCGACGTTGGCTGCCAAACGACTGTCATGGTGGCAAAGATTTCCCCAAGGATCCGGGCCGGGGCCCTGGTCCTCGGGTCCCACCATATGTGACAGAAGTTACACAACTGTAGTACATTTGCATTAAAGTCGCAAGATACTTGCGACTTTCAAAATCCTCGGTGGGATCTTGCTGGCCCAATTCAAAGTCTTCTGTCTGATCAACAGCGGTACAGCAGGGCAGCAGCTTCTAAGGTCAATCGAAAGTGAATTCGTCTGACTGCAGAGCGACACGTTCAGCCTGTGGTCTTTGGTCGTGGAAAACCTTCGACATCAGGCGAACTGATATTGTGACCAGGTCAAATGTGTGTTGGACACATAAGAATCTACGTGAGTAATACATGTGTTGTTTGTATCTTGTGAGGTACTCAGCTTTCGCAGATGGAATCAATTTGGACCATTAATCGATTCGCGTAAAGGTGACTTGCGTGGATTCCTCAGCGAAGGTCATATACTCAGAAAAATTGACTCCTAAGTAGCCCTTGTGTATAGGACGTCTCGTATCCACAAGCAGCAGGAGCAGCTCAGCTTCACAAATACTTGCGCCCGAAGGCAGCGGACGCACCATGTGCGGTCTGCTGGAAGACCTCCAAAAAACTCCTGCTGAGATATTTACCAGCTCAGCAGCGCCAGGGGGAAATGGGGCAGCCTTCCCACGGTGGCTGTTTGGCTCAAGGAAGTGCTTACTGGCGTGCCAGCAATCACAACCTTTGGCGCAAGCTGCGTATGTTTGAACTACTTCGTAAATCAGGCCGTGACGGCGGCAGATCGAAGTCGATGAGCCAATGGGCGCAAACCGCCGTGATGCAGGGGCACAACGCAATGGGATCGGTGGACACGGCGCAATGGAGTCGATGGGCGAGGGCACAACGCAATGGGTTCGATGGAATTGTGGATGCCTAATCGTAATGCACCTTGCCAGCTCCGAAGGACCACTTGACAAGCTCTCTAATTGGATCGTTTGCAGTAATTGTGGAGCTTTAACGTGAACAATGAGGCCGCTTATTGGCTGTGTCACAAAAGTTGCGGTCAGTAGAACGCCTTCGGTATCTGATCAAAAGGACGGGCAGATTGAAACACCACATACATGACGCTAAGCCGCGTTCTGGAAGCTCGTTGGGTCCACGATGGGACTGGGCTACCTTCAGAACATGTTGGCAGCTGCAGGTGTGGTGCCAGGGTGCGCTTAGGGAGTCGCGAAACTCGCTGCTGCTACGTCGTTCCGTCAGCCTTTCGCAGCGCGGAAACCAGCGTCATCTGCCTTGCTCAAGACTTTCGAAGTATCAACTTCTGTCCCTGCCCCCGTACAGTCCACGCCCATGTACAGTCCATGCCCCCGTACAGTACCTGCCGAACACACATCTGCAAGTTTTTGATAAATAGTGCCAGCCTCCACCATGTTGTTACAATCATACAAGGGGCACCAACACATGCTTGATAAAGGCCCGCAAACGAAGATCAACCTTCTGAAAAGACCATCTCTTAGATGTTCTGACCCCTGACAGTGATCATTCACGTGGAGGCCTGACCCCAAAAGCATCACGTTGATCTCATGCCGCCTCTGTTTCTTTCTGTCTCTCCAGCACAGGAGCGCTGCACCCATGCACTTTGGCTCCAGTATGGCTTCCAAAGTGATGGCACAGTCGTCACCATGAGTGGCAACTTATCACTCGCAATTGAAGACTTCTGGTACAATAAAGAGCTAGTATATTGTCTGGAGATGGCGAGAGGTATTAGACCTGACGTTGTTCAGGCGCTGATCACAAAATTTAGTACGCTTCTCTCTCTCCCCTTCTCTCTGTCGCCTCTTGAAGCTGCTAATGTCCGTCTAGAAGCTGAAATTAGAACAATCGACATATGTGAGCCAAGCGAAGCAGCGTCAAGCTTCACGATGGTCAATGACTATCCTGCTCCCACAGCTCCACTGGCAAATGCTTCACCTGCTACGAGATCTCCCGGACCGTATACCAACACCAGCACGATGGTTTCACCTGGACCCATGCCCACGCCAATGACACCACCAATGGACGCCAATCGCGTAGCAAGGCGACGCCGTAACAGGGCCGATGGTGAGAGCAAGTCAAAGACCGTCCGATGCTCTGGTCACAAAGGACAAGGCCAATGCTACGTAAGCAACAAGGAGCGATGGGGCCAACGTAACGTGTTCAAGAAGCATTTCGCAGACAAACACATGGATAGCTTCAGGGAGTCTGATGGTAGTTACCGTTGTGTCTGCAACAGGACATTCTCTGGGAGGGAAGATGGCAGAGCGGCTTTCTCAGAGCACATGTGGGGGAATCCCCACACTGCAAAGTGGTCTCAAATTCTTCCTCGAGCTTCCATAGACATTAATCGATACAAGACCTTACACGGAACACGGCCATTCACATTGCTAGTACGTAACGGCAATAAGAAGCGCGAGGATGCTGAAATGCAGCATCTCTGAGAACCGGCTGTACATTATATTAATCTGCTACAAGGATACCTCCATCACATCTAACCCCCCCCCCCCCCCCCCCCCCCCCCCTCCCCCCAAGCAAACAAGAATTGCAGCTCGATTCACACATGCACACCGAACGAGGCAAAAAGCAAGGGCGCGAAAGAGGCGAGTCGTAAGTACCACAAGTGAGGTGGGAAGAGGGGGCGCTCGACAGCGTACTTACTTAGACAAGCAGATATCTATCCGTACTCACCCACCGCACACGATACCTCACTCCAGCGCCAGCGGCAGGGCCAAAACCAACACTACTCCGCGGTCAAAACCCCGTTACCGGCTACAGAACCCCATCCGCGGCCAACAGGCCTGCCTCACCCCCCCCCCCCCCCACCCTCCCTCAACACGCAGGTACATCATCCGCCCGTGCCAAAACACCGCTTCATCCGCCCGCTACTCCCACTCCTACATACACACCTTGACGCCCTCACGCACACAGCAGAAGACACCTCCACTCGATATAAATATGTGTCATTAAATCGCCGCGCGACGGGCAGTCAGTGTCGCGCAGGCTACGTGATGATACATGAAATAGCTAATGCTACTGGCTACTGGCTACTGCTATTGCAAGCCCGCCGCTCGCCTTGCTTCGCGCTCGGAGGAGCCGGGAGACAGAGACGGGGCGATAGATTGGAGAGGAGACGATACATGGATGGAGAGTTAAAAATAAACCGACACGCTTTTTGCTTCGCTGCTTTGCTCGCCGCCCCAAACGCCAATCGCTGCGCGATGAATACTCCAAATGTCGATGATAATAGTGATGTGGAAGTCGATATTGATGTCCGGTGTTTTGAGATGTTGAAGGGGGTGGGTATACGGCGTATCCAGATAGCCGCCCGTTACTGCTTTCCCGTTGTCCTGATGAACTTCCCAATGGTGGCTTTGTTTTATGTATAAGGTTTTACCAAGATGGAGGTCATGTGGCGACGACCTCGACCCAGCCTTCGCGGTTGCGGACTTCTTCGCGCCCGTCGCCGGCTGTGAGCTCCTTGGCCATGGTATCTTTTGCGTTCCGCCGCCGCGCGCGTTCGCGAACGCTGCGCTCCTCCTTCTCGCATTCCTTGATGGCCTCGACGACTTCGAGCTCCTCGAATCGCGCGTCTTGCAGATTCAGCTTCTGCCACTGCGGGTGCTTGGGGCAGCGCTTCTTCAGGCACACGCTCTCCTTGACCTCAACATCGTTCAGCACGCCGTTGGTTGTACTCGACTCTATGGAAGACACCTGCTCCGCTGTTGGCGAGAGTGTGGAATATTGGAAGGCAGCACGGCCCTGCTTGCTGTTGCGCCACAGCAGGAACTCCGTGTCAGACCAGCTAAGGCGCGAGTCATACCCGCAGAACTCCTTCAGCTTCATCTTCTCGCGGTCCGCAACGCGGGTAGCTTGTTCCTTAGCCATGCTGACGAACTTCTCGCGATCCTTGAGGACTTCGAGGCGGTCGTTCAGCTGGCTTTTCTCGTTATGTAGGGCGTTGAGACGCTCGGTCTCAGCAGCGGTGAGGGCGACATCGTCAGGATTGCTGGGAAAGTTCGGTCTCGTAGGTGACGCAGTGTGAGGTGGTGATAAGACGCCGGAGCCGAGATTCCTAAAAGCTTGGATGTTAGGTGACGCATCGACAAGCGCCTTGAGGTCTTTCGCGCGTAAGACACCACCAAGTGGTGTGGGCTCCTCCTCTTCATCGCGACCCTCGTCTTCAGGTCGCACGACCTTCTTCTTCTTTTTCGGCTTGTCTTTGGTGCCATTGGCGCCTTTTGCGCCGGCTGTGCGTTGCAGCTGCTCTTGCATGAAGAGCACGCCGCAGTTGTCAGAGCAGTATTTGCTCTCTTGATCCTTTTCCGTACGGGCTGGCATTCGGCAGCCATCACGCCTGCACATGGGTTTCCAAGTTGTAGTGCCCTTGCCTGCCTCTTCGCAAAGAGGGCAGATGAACTTATCCAGTAAATTTTCGTCCGCTGCCTTCATGTTCACACAGTCGCCATGGAACCAGTCATCGCAGCCACCGTCACAACCGATCATCCATTTGTGGTTGTCCGGCTTCTTGCATATGCAGTAGAGATTGTGGTCCTCGGAAGATTCGCCATCATCGTCATCGTGACCGTCCTCGGGTGCTGGGGAAGATTGGAGAGCGGGTGTGCCAGCCTGAGAACCCTTTTTGCCGCTCTTTGTGCGCGCTGTTGGCGTAACAGAACGTGCCTTCGACCCGTCCTCGTCGATCTTCCGCTTCTTGTTGGAAGGCTTTGTGGTCTTTGCAGTGCCCTTCTTCTTAATCACGCTGCTTGAGGACGGCGCTGGACGCTTTTTCGAAGGAGCGGGCGCTGCCTTGGAATCGCTAGGAGATGTGACGCTCTCAGCAACGCTCGCGGTTCGTTTGGCACGTAGGCCGAGATCACTCGCTTTCGCAGCCTCGATGGCCTTGAGTGTATCGGCATCTATGCCTTCGCCAGCCACGACAGACTCGGACTCGGGCTCGGGCTCACGTATTTGTGATGTGTGAGGGTCGTTGCGGACGAAGGCAGGCTCGCGGTCCTGGGTGCTGTCCTGTGTCGAGTCTGGGGCAGCCTCGCTCGCGCTCCGCACAACCTGAGACACGTCATGTCCAATTGGCGTGGACGAGGTTCGCGTGGCGTCTGTCTGATCGTGTAGGCCCTGCAGTGGGGCCAGCACGTGGGCGGGAGAGGTCAGGAGCGACTGGCGGCGTTTCTGCTCGTCGGGAGACTGGGAGCCGTGGTGGTAGTTCTCAAGGGTGGGCGAGTGGACGGTTGGCTGGTCGATGGGTGGAGAGGGTTCGACAGGCTCAGCGGGCGCGGAGGGCGAGTGATGAGAGCCGAAGCTGCTGCTGCGACGCGGCGCGTTGGATGCCGAAGCTGTGGGCGACGGCAACTCTCGCGAAGATGGCGGGGCGTACTGCTGACCGTTCCCGAGCGTTGCAAGCGTGGTGAGGGCGGCGGCAGCATCGTAGGTCGTGGTCTGAGTGGTGTACTGGGGGTGAGACATGTTCTCGTGGCTGTTGATGCTCATGATCGGCGGTCGTCGTCGGCGGGTGGGCGGTCGTGAAGGCTCACAGTCACAGCATGGCGCGGACGAGCAATGAGCAATGGAAGGCGAGAGCAGACGCAGCAGGCGACGAAAGGGCTGAGGGAGGAGAAAAAGCGCGGCTGCTGGCTTCGGTGCTGCTTGGCGCTCGCTGCTGCACTAACCACCGCGAGGGGCGGGTCACCTCGCGCACTCGCACTCGCGCGCAGGCCTCGACATGGATGGATGGGCAGGCGCAGGTGCGCCCATGCGCTGTCCACCGCGCCTGCTGCGCTGAGCTGACAAATGGGTATAGCTATCGCCAGCTAGCATGCACGCATGCATGCACAAGAGACGCCGTTCAGAGACTCTGTACGCATACGCGCTGCGCCGAACACCCGCCGCCTCTGTGGCCGCGAGCTTTGCGGTGGTCGAGAGCGATGATGTAACCAATCATCTTGGGTCGCATCCCCCAGCCGTCCGCTCCACTTGCGCTGCCTTGACCGCATCACCAGCGCTGCAGTCCCTTGTCATGCACCGTGTTCCGGTTGCATTGCATTCATCGCAGCCATGGCGTCGCGCGGGGGTATCTATCCAACTACAGCTAATCACTCGTCGTCGTCATCGTCGGCTTCACGCTGCGCCCGTCCTCGCTTCCGCCCAGCAGCTTGCGGTGCCGCTTCTTTCGCCGGCGCAACACCGCTTGTTGCTCCAGCCACGTCCAGCGTCCGCTTGATCTTCTTCTCAAGTTCTTCCTCGTCCTCATCGCTATCGCCGTAGATCCGTCTGACAAGCTCCGCGAAGCCCTCCCGCCCCATCTCGACCTTGCCCCGAGGGCCCACGATGTAGTCGACTGTGTCGCTTTCGTTCTCCTTGACTTTCGCAATATACCCGTCTTTGATCATAAGAGCAATCGTCTTGTCTGTCGTGTCGACAGGGGTGCTCTGGTTGGCGTTCATGCGACGCAGCGAGCGGTCGAGCTTGTTCTCAGGCAGCCGCCCACCAGAAATGATGATGAGAGCCATCACCATGGTATACAGACCGACATAGGCCGCTGCTGTGTCGTCCTCGGCCTTCTCCGCGGGCCGTGAAGGGCCGATGGCCTCGGGCACTCGATATCGCTCAGGCACAACGGTCTGCAGCACCCACATGCCGCTCGATTTGCTTTGCGAGTCCGACGCAGCGGCGGCTGTTGGCATCAGCAAATGCATGTGACACCATATGTGAAGTCCGTACCGCGCTTCTGTCTTGCTGTGACTTTCTCGCCCCTCGGTAGCTCCACCATGACCATGCCGAAGACGTCCATGAGCTCACTGTTGGCGTGATCGAACACTTTATTAAATGACCGCGCATGTGATCCAAGCACTGTTGGCGTTAGAGTCACTCCAGTGGACGGACATGCAACCAACCCTTCTCGTTGACATCTTGTCGCTTTATAGGCTTTCTTGCATACTCGCAAGCCAACGCATAGCGCACCAAGCCTTTGGATAATTGCTCGAGATTGCCGCTACCGCTGTGTTGTGACTCCTCCATGTCTACGTCGTCGTCCGCATCTGGTGTGTCGGCCTGTCTGCGTCGCTGCGTTTGCGTAGGTGTGGCATTCTCGATGGGCTGCATTTGTTAGTAATTTGCATGTGAGCATTGATTTTGGACATACGACGGCCCGTCTGCTTATCCTGGGAGGCATTGTGTTTGGTGTTGGTTGTTAGGAAAGACTGCGTGCTCGACTATCAGTGATTGAGATCCGTAGGGCTGAGGAAGACGCGACGACGCGTTTGGTCGCCGCTGCCACTGCCGACTTGGCATCGACATCATTGCTCACTCCATACGTCCAGTGCGGGCTACATACCAACACCACACTGAATGCGCCCACCATGATGTCCACACGCCTTGCCGCCAGACGGCCGCTCTTCCAGTGCCTGAATACCCCCATTCGCTCTCGTAATGCCTCTCAACAGGCCCGCAACGATGTCGATGCCATCCTGCGGCAAGCACAGGGACGACCTCGACCTCGCCCAGGACGTGGGCTCAACCCAGAGCTAGACACAATCTCTGCGCACCGTGAAAACCTCATTGAGATTGCGCGGCTCAAGAGAAAGCGGAATTGGCTTGCGCTCGGCGCAGCATTGTCCATGATTGCGCCCATATTCCTCGTCAAGCTGTGGGACCTTCCCGATGTGGAGAAAGACAAGAAGGACATGGCGGACGCACAACAGGGTGCTCAGAGCAAGGGAGTCGTAGACATGGTATTGGGCCCACCTACCAAGACCGACAGTCCCCGCAAGGCCGCGGAGGAGTTCCAGGGCAAGAAGGTCGTCATCGCAGCCGGTGACAAAGTCATTGCTGCACCCGCAGACGCAGAGAACCCACAAGCTTCAGATGCCGATGCGATCGAGCTCGTCGAGACTGGCACTTCCTACGTCCCTTACTTTCCGCGCACCATCAGCCTGCCCAACACCTCCACAGTTGGTCCCGAGGGCCTTAGCAGCGAATCCCAGTACCAGCTGCTCGGTCTTGGCATCCGCAAGGTGTCCTTCCTGCGCGTTCAGGTCTATGTAGTCGGCCTGTACGTCAAGACTGCTGATCTTGCCAAGCTGCAGAACCACCTCATCAACACTGTCAATCCCACAGCCTCTGCCCTAATCCCCGGCGAGAAGGAGGACTTGCGCAAAGCCCTGCTCGACCCCGAGCGCAGCACACAGATCTGGGAAGCTATCCTCAGCCGCGATGGCATGAACGCAGTCGACATGGCTTTCCGCGTGGTGCCGTGCCGTGGCACAGACTTCAAGCACCTGCAAGATGGGTGGATGCGTGGAATCGCATCGCGCACTGACGAAGTACGACGCAAGCAGGCAGAACTGCTGCGCCAACAAGCCGCCGAGAGCAAGACTATCGCGCTGCCCGTGCCCGTCGACGCCGGCGAATTTGCTGACGATTCGTTCGGGCTTGCAATGAAGGAATTCAAGGGCATCTTTACCGGCAAGGGCAAGGCGCCCAAGGGCTCCGTCATCACCCTCACACGCAACAAGACCGGTACTCTGGGCGCTTTGTACCAGCCTGTGGTTCAGCAGGATGGCAAAGAGAAGATGGCTAAGCCTACGTTCCTCGGCGAGGTCGTGGATCCCAGAGTCAGCAGGCTGGTCTGGTTGCTGTACCTGGGCGGACAGAACGTCAGCTCTGAGGAGGCAAGGAAGAACATCGTTGATGGATGCATTGCTATCACCGAGAGGCCAGTCGGTACCGTTGAGGGTATGGTAGTGTAAGCAGATGCGTGACGCAAAAGTTGTAGATTATGTATGTATGTGTATGAGAGCCGATGTCACGATGCCCCGCACGTGAGCGTCCCTGTTTGATTGTGCCTGTTTTGGCAGCCCCAAAGTGTATACAAACCTCGCCCGCTACGCTGTAACTCATCTTTCTTTATCCCCACTTCTGTATGCGCCCGAAAGATGGCATGATCAGTCTATGTCTTTGGCCCCTTGTTCAAAATATTGACGATCACTCTCCATGTCTTTCTGTCCGCCTTCTCTCCAAACATCGAATATTTCAAACCTCAGTCTGCTCTGCGAGTCAATGTCTATGGAAACCCTACAAAAAGAAAGAATCATACGCAAGCATGTTTCGTCTGGCGCACTATTTCAAAATTGCTTGTACGACCCCGCGATGATTTTCTCCTCTTCGAAACAAAAAACCAAATCATCTCTGTCTCTCTGTCCAAATGTGGATGAACAGCACCGTATGTCCGTCTGCTCGCCTCCCACTCTCCATCAAAATCCTTCAATATCGAGTCCGCTCGGAAAGCGAGCATATCTGGTGGTATACATTCCAAAAAAATCGACTCGAAGCAAATATGTCGTTTGTCTGGTTTGTCGAAGATTTTACTGAGCCAAAATTTACGAGTGTCTGCGCATGTGACCCACCCAGAGGAGGGTCTTTTCTGTTACTCTGTCAAAAGTCATTCGTGGCATGGGCATGTCCTTCTGTGGGCTTTATGATTATGAGCCACACGAAAGTGCATCCAAAAGCAGCTAGGCCTTGCTGTATGTTGTTTCTTGGCTGCGAGAGCCAAACTCTACAAATCTGCTCTTCTTCTAAAAAACGGAGATGAGAGAACTGATGGCTGTCGGTTGGTCTCTTCTAAAAGCCCAGTAGCCAGGCTTGCTTCGCTACAAGATCTGGGTGGAGTGCCTTATGTGTGGGTTTTCTGTCGTCAAATCGATAACAGGAGCGGTGCATGCTGTTCTCTATCACAACGCATCACTTTTTAGGACATGATCGTCTGGTTTGTTTCGCTGCACCTTGTCAAAACACTCAATGTTTGTGCTATTTTGGATTCCAATTTCAAAATAAACTGCGAAAAAAAAATCTACATCCCACAAATGTTGTTGGCTCGGCGTGCTTGGACGACACATCTGACGCAAAGCCTCCTCTCTGATATCTGACGACCAGACCACGAACGTCTGCTATCTTCTTTCTCCAAAATCAAGGCAAGAAATCATCCATGGCTGCCTGCTCGCTTTCTTATTCATGTCCATTCTTTCGATGTTTCTCTGTTGGAATTTCAAACATCTGTCGTTTGCTGCCAAAATCCACAAGCCGTCCAAAGGATGTCTCTGCTCTGCTTTGGCGTCTTTCAGAGCAGCTTCAAATGAAACATATGAGAGCTATGTTACTTTCTAAAACAGCGCTGAGGACAATCATGTCTGTCTGTTCGCCTTCTCTCGAGATTCTTCAAATATCCCAGCATCTGCTCTGTCCCAAAACAGCCAATACTCGAGGTTCGCTTCAAAAAGAGTTCTCCAGGTATTCGATGCCTCTGCTATGATCTTGTGCGCCAAAACGATCATTTATGGGAGATGTTTCTGTGGCTTTGACTACCAAAAATTATGTGCCATCATGGACATTGACTGTGGGCCCCCATGAGGCTTACATCAAACAAAAGTCATGACCCTCAATGTCTATGCTCTCAATATTGTATGTTCTATTTGTCAAATCTCTGCCAAAAACCTCTTTCTGGGTGAAATATGTCAAAGATATGGGTTTATGGAATATGTGACCCTCCTGCTCCTGCGCGCCAGAACCGTGCTTTGCAATCGCGCAACACAGGCAACTATCTCTCAAATAGCTTGCGGTCGACAATATGTTTGTTCGCGTCTGGCAAAACCTTTGTGAAGCCCATACATGTCTGTCCGGCTTTCCCAGCCCACCTCAAAATCACTGATATACGATCTACTTCAAAAGTCAAATCCATGATTATCTGTCCAAAAACGGATTCAAAAGACGAATGTTTCTGTTCTGCTGTGTTCAGAACTCCAAACTCTGTCACGAAATGAATGTCTGGAAGGACGATGTCCCCTGCTGCCCCCAGAAAAATCTCGTCCGCTCAGTCCTGATGTCCTCTGTCCACACTCTCATCCAGATTATCATGAATCGTTTCTGCTCTGCAATAAAGCAAGACTCTGAAGCCCCCTTCTATTGAAAATGTCCGGAAATGAACTTCATGTTACTTGCTTGGCGCGATATAAAGCGACGATAGCGCAACTTCATGTCAATCTCTGCTCTTGAATGAACTTATGACACCTTTCTGCTCTGCCTCGATCCAAATACCAAAATATGCCTCAGGAGAAAACATGTTTGGTTTCAGTATGGCTTGGAAATGCTGCATGACTGTTTCTTTATTTGTCAAAAACATGAAGACGAGAGCTCGATGAGCGTCTCCTCTGACTTCCCCGTTCACAAAGAGTTGCGAGTTTGCTGACAAAATCACCGACGTCACTGCCATGTATCTGCTTCTTATGTTTGGCCTGGTTCGAATATATATGTAGACGCCTTGCGTGTTCGCCGGTTGAAAAAAGATTCAAGAGTGCACGATACATATCAAGATCATGACTCATTTAAGGCTGACAGATTGATACATTTGACAGCTACGATGGGGAATACGGGGTGAGATAGCGAAGTCCGTGAGCAGTGTAGCTATGATCAAAGGCGTTGTGTCACATCAAGCTGCAAAAAAAAAGAAGAGTGACTCTGAATTTATGGAGGTCGGTGTCCTATATGTTGATTGTTAGCCAAATGCTTGGACTCGTATAAGGACATCAAACGCAGCTTCATTGAATCTCTTCATGAACACAAAGTCAGAAGTATGTGCTATGAATTCTTTCGGACTTTAACGCTTGACGAGCATACATGTAGAGTTCCCAGTCTTTGTTCATTCATCATACTGTAGAACCTCAATCCAGACCGGTCGATGCAGCGTCTAGTTGCACGATTGTCACACAGCATGATCGCGCCTACTTTCCCGACGTGTACCTGCTCTGACCGTTGCCATCGTTGTAGTACGTAGAGCCCTGGCGATGTCAACTCGTTGGATCACCATGCACCGTTGAAGAAGAAGATCAGCTTACGTTTGGGTTGCTGTAGTAGTAGTGAGTAAGAGTGAAGGATTGGTCGTGCGGAGGAAAGTCATCTTATCAACAGAGGCTAGGCTTGAAGAGGCAGCCTCCATCAAACCGCGCAAAAGAAAGGGAGGAGCGTATGCAGCAGGTACGGATAGTGACGCAGATAGTATGACCGAGACCATGTTGGGAAGTTGTGAGGTAGAGCGGGGCACACGCGTCCGTGCTTTCTGATATCCATGGGCTTCAGATTGACTAGCTCAGCATCTTGACGACAATATTCCCTAATACGGTCCGGTTTCTGTTACTATTGGAGGCTTTGAGAGATAATTTGTGTAATTCTGGTGTTCATTGAAGTAGAGACAATATGCTACTGTCAGCGCTAATAGTGTATCGCAATATCCATCCTGTGTTGATCTTTGTTATTCAACTCACTGAGCCAGCTGCAGTCCCCTCATACTGATAGACGCCCTGACTGTTGCTCCGCTACCAACATCATACGCATCCGCCACCGTCAGATCCTGCCCATTCTGCACATCTGCGAATGGAATCTCGACGACACCAACCTCAGCCTCCTTATTCAACAAGCTGATGCGGAACGGCGCAGCGCTGTTCAACACATCGCCGGTGATCGGAATCCTAAACGCCTGGTCGAAGCTGGGGTTGAAAATATCTGTGCCAGGTGTGTACGTCTTGACCGCAGTGCGGAACTCCTTCGCGCCCCACGAGACCTTGATGCTGGGCTGCAGCTCGTCACGCTGACCCTGCAGACCAAGCGCACTGGCAACGAGCACAGTAGCAAGACCGCAGATTTCGCCTTGCTCTGGAGCTTGCGAGGCAGACAGAGCCTGGGGTTCTGAGACGAAGTTGAAGAACTTGGCGTGGACTGTCACGCGTGCGTCGGTGTGCTCGCCCTTGTGCGTGAGTGCAATTTCCTTGGAACCTCCGCCAAGTAGGATCTCTTTGATGGAGATGGAGCCGATGCCAATGTCGTCATCGGCACCAACGTCGTCGTCGTTTACGTCGATTGTGATGTTCTGCTCGAAGTCTGCTACAAGGAAATCGTGAGTCTCGTTCCATTCTGGATCGTGGTCGTTCTTCTTGGTTGTGGTGCGCCATTCCTCCTCCGCACCAACGGTGACTTTGCAGTAGCAGTCAGGCACATCCTTCACAACCTTGGCCAACAGACGCTTTACCCCGCTCTTCTTGGGACCTGCAATCCCGACAGCTCGCTCGATGGTGAGGCGTACAACACCAAGGTGAGGTTGGTAGGTCTTGAACCAGTCATTTGAGTTGTCGAGCTTTACGAGGAAACGGTTTGGCAGAACAGCCATACCGCCAATGATGCCGAGGATGGTCTTGCGGATAGTTCCAGAGATGATACCCAGATCTGCGATGTTGGCGGCATCTGTGAAGTCAAGAGAGAGTTGAGGGGGGTTGATAAATGCAACCTGCGCAGCACCAATCTGAGTTCATGTCAGTTTCTACGCCGCATTGAGAAGTCCTTTGCGATGCCTTACAAGCGGAATAATGTTCGTCAAGGGAGCGAGCAAAACTGAAAGTCTGCCCTTGAGATGTATGCGCTCGATACCCTACCACAAGTCAGCTAGCTGCCAAAGTGGTTCAGAACGTTCAAAAAGCCTACAATCTTAGGGACCATGCTGCCGTCCAGCTCGATGTCACTCAGGCTCTCCCAGTTGATGTCCATGTCCAGCTTGATGCCGCCCATGGTAGTCTTGTGTACATCAACCGCCCCGATTTTCATAGGGACATTTCCAAGATCGATCTTAGTAAATCGCAGGTTTTTCAACGGACCAGGAAGTGTGGAAGCGAGGATGGGCTCGACGATCTCCTTGATCATCCTGGACCCCGCAACATTGATGTTGGGCCATAGCTGCTCGACAATGTCGTTGAGGAAGCCTTCGCAACGGTCAGTCATATAACTCCAATAGACATCGATATATCAAACCTGCTGACTCGGCACCTCCCGACGCCGTCAGGGTATCCGCGAGACCTGACATGTTATTCATAGTTGCTAGTGTGAGTTGATGAAGGGCACAAGAAGTTTTCACAGAGAGGGCAGAGCGGAGCAGGTCAAGACACGTTGGAGGCTGAGCAACTTATACGATCGCGAGTGGATTCAAGTGGGGTAAAGTCACGCCTGGGACACCTGGATCTGCAGGAGATCGATCGCAAGGGCCGAGAAGGTGCCTTGAACAACATGACAAACAGGCGAGCACGCGTTGTTTATGTCCATGACGCTCAAGGGGCTCCTCAGACGTCACTCGTGGGCTGAGTGGGGATGTTGGCAGGCAGGTTGGTCTGAGTTACAAAACAGGGTCTGGCTCGATGATTGGCTCTAGGTCTCAATCCGCGGGGCTATTCCCCCGCTAGAGTGCGGCGCGTCCCCCTTCACCGCTGGAGGTGCATCGACACGCAGGGCTTGGCGGCGTCGTGGCCTGTTTTGGCTGCAGCTGGGTCTAGCTTGGGAGGCCGTGCAGGGGGAGCAAGCTGTTTGCTGCCGGAAGACGACGTTGATAGCAGTGAAGCAGCCTTACGACTCGGGCAAGTTAGTGTGGCGGTGGTGGCGGTGTAGGATCAAGCCACACTTGAACACCGCATAAGTTTCCGATTTATTGAGACAGCGCGAATCAATGTGATCCTCTTTCTGCTAATGAAAGCTAGAAGAAGAATGATCGAAGGTATTGGATGCTCGCGCCGAGTCTCGTTCGTCCTGAGCCAATCTTATGCATTCGAAGCTGGACAGATGACCTTTGAAGCTTTACATTGGAGGGCGAATCTGTATTGAATCATCAAGAGAAGGATCCCATTTTAGATGACTGTGCCGCTGGAGTGCAGATCTTCAGCATTTACTACGAGTGCTATCAGGGTAGATCTGCTGAAGCTGCCTGCTACTGCGTTTTAGGCAAATGGTCGAGATAGCACAACATAACGATAGACCCTAGACTGGCATTGGCCATTGATAAGATGGTCTTGCACCTTCAAATAAGCTGGAAAGTATGACACACGCTGTCTTCGGCAACACTGGCTGGACTCTCAGCAAGTTGTACGAAGATTGACCCTTTCACTATAGCAGCACGAACCAAGAATAGTCAGCATTCGTCACGAGGATGAAGGGAAAGGTGAAAGGTGAAAGCAGAACGGAAGCGCGCTAGCAGTGGACCTTCAAAGGCTTCCCAGATCCTCCTCCTCTCAACAAACCCACCCGACCACCCGAGCCCAGATCTCACAATGTCTTCGAACAACTCTTCCAGCCCTTGGCGTGGTCTACCTGACGAACTCAAGACCATGATTCTCGAGTACGCACTCCGTATGGACCAACCTTGCCACTTGATGTCATGGTCATTCTTGGGACCCTTCCTATTGACAAGCAAACGCATGAGCGAGCTTGCTCTTGAAGTTTGGGGCAAGAACAGACTGTGCCGCGTCCTACGTCCGACTGCCAAGGAGATGCCGTACATCAGTCCAAATATCGGCAGGCATATCCGAAACTTGAGCATTCACTTTAGGTTGCCAGATTCAATCATGTGGAACGATATCGACAGCAGCATCAAGTTCGCAACTGGCAAAGGTACTCCTTGGCGCGTGCTGTTGTCCTGCAAGAATCATCGCACGTCACCTCTGTCCAGTTGGCAGCTTACGCTACCCAACCTCTTGGATCTGAGGCTGCAGCTCTGGGTCGAGTCTCTCCATGGCGGCTATCATTGGTACAGCAGCATGATTCCCATGATTGCCAAGCATTACGACAACATTGACGAGTTTCTTGCAACATCGGCCTGCGATCTACGTGCTGAGTCTGTTACACTGAACGTCACTGTGGTTGGATGTGGGAGGTACAGCACAGGCACTAATGATCACCCAACACAACATAGTGAGTGCGCTAAGAAGATAGCTGAAGGAATCAAGGCGCTTATCGAAAATAAGAAGATGGTAAAGAAGCGCCAGCGTAGGAGCGACTCACTCGGTAGCCTCCACCAGGAAGACTAAGCCTCTCGCTAACAGTCAATAATGATCGAGCCGGAAATGAACACAAGCTATGAGAGAGAGAGTCGGGAGCTGGTCGCTACAAGTCTGAAAATTATCGCATAACTCCGTCTGCTTGGAGTCGATATGTACAGTATTATACAGAATGGCCCGGGGTTGAGGAGTGAGCTATGATCAGGCACTACTGTCGAATATCACTTTGCTTCTGTCTGCCATAGCTTTGTCGACGACCTTCTCCACTTGAGATGTCAATGAAACTCCCAAAAACGCAACACCTAGTTCTTGACTTGTGAACCAGCTTGCACGATCCAAATTGCCACTTCCTAATACCACGACTTCGCCATCCACAATCGTCATCTTGAGGTGGCTTTGCTGTGGTTTGGGCCCCCATGCATTTTCGCCAGGCTTGAAGTAGGAGATGTGAAGTCCGCCAATCTTCGTAGGTGTCATAGCTGCTTCTTCATCGTGAATCCTGGAATCTGGCCCCGGGTGGAGAGATTTGTATCGCTTGATAAGAGTATTCACACAACGTGATGTCGTAGTCCCAGCTGTGACTAGCTGCTCGAGAATCATGAGGCGTTCTGAAGTCACGATTTTGACGTCAACACCACGAGCCAATGCTTTCAGCAATGCAGACAGAACAGGTGGGGCGGTGAGGTTAGGTGTTTGAATACGTATGCTACGTTCTGCTTTGGCGAAGATGTTGAGCAGGAACAAGTTCAGCGGTGTAGCTGGGCTGGAGGCGGCGCCGAAGATTCGAAAATTAGGATTACGCCTGTGTGGACTGGGAAGAAAGATCGTGGGAATCTCCAGAAAATCCGATGTTGCACTCTGATCAGCACTCCAAAACTTAGTCGGCGCTTCGGCTCCTGTATCGAGGATGCCATAAACGCGTCCTCTGACTGGTAGGTCAGGTGGTGGTTCTGAACGTCTTTCCCAGAAAGTCCAATAGAAGTTGAGAAATTGTGACACCACAGGCCCCGTCATCGATATAGCACATTCGAACCACTCTTCCCAACTGACATTACAGCTTGGTAGAATCACAAGTTCTCTGTCGATGATGATGAACTTGGGGTGCATCACACTAAAGGGTAACATGAAAACGCTCTTTATCTTCATGTCTAAACCGCCTAATTCAGCCGGATGAGGCAGCCCGAATTTCTTCACCCAATCAGTAGAGCGATATGTTTGCCCGTTGACCGTCTGCTTGTGGAACAGCTTCTGAAAGAGCGATGATGATGAGAAGCACAGCCGGACACGAATTTTGCCTGCGCCACGGCGTACAGCCTTATCCGACAGCGCGCGGAGTGCAGCATTGAGGCGGTCACGGCTAACGGACGGTGCCCAGAAGCAGGTGACGATTATAAGCTCGTGCTCAGTGTCTTCTAAGTTTATGGACAGCTCCTCGTAAATGCTTGATCCGGTACCTGTTCTGAAAGATATCACGTTAGAAGTCGTGATGAGAGACCGTGGAAGGCGTGAATAGTAATTCGGGTCATCTCGTTCCGTGGACACCACTTCCCTCTCGAGGTCGTTGACAAAGGGCTCCTGATATTTTTCGCTCATCCCCTCACCCAAGGGCGATGGAGCCTGTGGGTCACCATCGGCTTGCGACGGACCGCTCGACATGGCAATTGATGGCAATGTTGAGAGCTTCTAGATGTTGTTTGTTGATGATGTGACGTGTAGTGATAAACGCAGCGGCCTGGTACCATTCCGTTTTGGGAAACTAGCGCGGCAGGGATGATGACGATGAAGCTCTCCGCCAAAAATTCCATAGCTCGAACTAGGATCAACGTCACGACAGCGACAAAAGCCACCGGCCCCGAGCAGCACCTCAAAGTGAGGCATTCGACAAGCGCAATTAGATTCTCCCACGTCACGATCCACGAGGCACCTTCACCGGATCTCCAACGCCACCACAATGGGTGTATCAATCCTCCCACCCAGCGCTCCCCTCCCGCCGCGTCGCGATGCGCCCGCCGAAGACAGCGATGTCGACATGTCCGATGATGAATTGCCAACCTCCAACAGCGCTACAATAGTCACACCTGGAGAGCACATCACTAGCGACCCGCAATGGATGCGTGGGCACGGCACATATGTGCCAGCTGGGAGTGGGACTATTATTTCGACAGTGGCGGGTAATTTGCACAAGACGAACAAGTTGCTCTCTGTGCAACCATTGCGCGCACGCTATCAGCCGGAGATTGGAGACTTGGTCATTGGAAGAATTGTCAATGTTCAGACAAAGAAGTGGAGCGTCGACATTGCTGCGCCTATGCTGGCGAACCTGCCCCTCTCATCCATCAACTTGCCAGGAGGTATCCTGCGCCGCAGGACTGCAGTGGACGAGCTCAACATCCGCACGTTCTTCTCCGAGGGCGATCTGCTAGTCGCTGAAGTGCAGTCGCTGCACGCCGACAACACAGCTTCTCTCCACACACGCTCGCTGAAATATGGAAAATTGCGCAACGGTCTTTTCACATCATTGTCAGGTGCAGGCGGCGGTATTCTCTCGCGAAAGGGTGGTGTCGTACGCAGCAGACGTCAGGTGTTCACCCTCAACACGGCCGCAGGCGAGATCGACGTTGTGCTGGGCGTCAACGGCTACATATTCATTTCCAAACACACTGCCGTTGCGGCCTCAACGACAGAGACAGGTATCAACAAGTTGGATGAGGCGGTCACCGAGACACTATACTCGAGTCAAAATGACGACATCCCCGCACCTGTCTTAAAGGAGATCACACGCGTGAGCACGTTGATCAAGGGCTTGGTAGCATGCGGTGCTAAGGTTGATGAGGATACTATTGTCAAAGTCTACGAGGGAGCCGTGGAACTGGAGGCTGAGGAGCAGAGTCTTGGCGGCGTGGAGAAGGGCGTCGGTGCTAAGGGCATCGTCGAGGCTGTACTGGCAAGACTTGCGATCGAGAACGCGGGCTGAACGACACACTCGCGAGCAAGGAAAGACAGATTTCGGAAGATCATTGATCATCGTCCGATCTACCACCTCCCAAGCATGTGCCTATGTGGCGCCGCTCTAGCTCCCGAGATGGCTGCGATGCCCTTGCGAAAGCCTTTCAGCCCCCAAGAAAGGCGCGGGCCGGTCCAAGGAGGCCGATCAAGGCGCATGTGGCGTGATCGAGGCGTAGAAAATCACAGGGCGATCACAGGGGAAGAACGAGGAGACGAATGACCAAATATTATCCTGATTTGATTACTACTCTGTTGTTCTTCTGATGTATCCAGTATATATGAGCTCCGTGCTATGTACGCATTACCTCTCCAGGACAGTAAATACGTATTACAAGTGTTGAAAACCAAAGACCTTTCCCTCCCCTCCCCGCTCGATAATCTATGAGCCGGCGAAGCGGGCTTGTATGCTCGATGCCGCAGGGCAAGGCAAAGGGAAAGGCCAACTCGAGCCTCACAGAGGCGAGTCAAAGCTATCTCCCCAGACGCCGTCCTAGCTCTCAAAAACATACAGCCCCTCTCGCTCAAGCATCTTCAGCCGCTCCACATCACCACCAGCTTCCATAACCGCTTTCACAGCCGCTTGGCTGAGTTTTCGCCTCTTCTCAGCAGCCTCCTTCTCACGGCGCGCTTTTGTCTTCGAGCTGCCGCTTGGTGCCACACCAGTCAGGATCTTCCTGCTGTCGTCGGGCGTGAAGTTCACGAACCCGACGTTCAGACTCGAGCCTGCGGAGCTGGGCGCCCGGCTGCTGCCGTGCGACGACTGCGACGACTTGCGCCGCGACTGCGTGGTTGAGGAGCGCAGCGCCTGGCCTGAGGGTCGGCGGCGGTGGAATCTGGGCTGTGGCGTTGGGCTGGGGGAGCGCGATAGCGGGCGCGTGCCAATCGGCACCATGTTCTCTGGGTGGGGATGTGTGCCGTGGGTTGGGGGTGTGGGGTATATTGCTTGTTGGTGGTATTGGGCGATCTCGGGTTGCGAGTTGTACTCGCTCATGTCGCTGAAGCTGGACATGTCGCACGAGATGCCTAGGCCGGCCATAGAGGCTGGGATGCTTTGCGATGTCGTGCGTGCGTGGGATTCGCGGTGTGTGGGGTAGGCTTGTTGGGTCATGGGCATGGACTCGTCGTTCCACCAGCCGGCTGTCTTGGTGGTGGAGAAGTCGGAGGAGCATGTGGAGTAGGGGAACTCCAGGGAGGGTGAGTCGGTTGGTCCCCAGGTAGTCATGGGGAGTCTCAGGGAGCTGGGTGGGGTGTATGCTGAAAGTGCTGCGTTGGATGCAGCGGAGGAGTAGGTCATGCCCATGTTCTGGCCGAAGGGATCGCCGCTGCTGGATACGCCGATGGCGGGTGATGCTTGAGGGGTGAGTTGATAGCCAGTGAAGCCCATGTCTGGTGACGAGCCGCCCTCTGCCATGGGGGATCGCGATGTGGTGTAGGGCTGTTGGTGCTGATGTTGGACAAAGAAGCCGTCTGCGCATTCTTCCTGGCCGATCTTTGTGGAGGGGGGAGGCGAGTGCATGTTGATAGGCAGCACATGCGCGTGCAAGTCGACAGCGCTGTCCATCTTGCGAGCCCACATGTGTGGGACAGGCGCGCGATAGTACGAAGGCTGCATCATCTTTGCAGTCTTTGCGAAGCTCGAGCTGGGACACTTCTTCAAGGACTTCTGGACACCACGGGTGATGGAGCGGTCCGGAAATGACTGGGCTTTCTTGATGCACTTGGCCTTGTTGTTGTCGTTCTTACTGTTATCGGTGGTGGCGTTGATAGGTCGTGGTGTAGAAGGTTGAGAGGTAGATCGTAGTTGATTCCTCTCGATTTCGAAGAGGTCCTCAAAGCTGAGCGTGTCGCTGCTGCTCGAGATTGATTTGCCACGGGGATAGCTGTAATTCACTGAAGACCCAACTGAATCAGAGGACGGAGTTGGGTTTTGAGAGCCCAATTGCGTAGCCTTATGCCAAGGCTCTGCTTCCCGATGAAGGATAGGTGTAAAGCCAAAGAGATCATTCTCATTCGTGGATGATAGATCAAAGAGGCGTGCCAGATCGTCGGACCCAGAAGGGTCGGCCGCAGAAGTAGCCAACTGCTGGAACAGATCTGTCTCGACGTAGTTTTCAAAGAGCTGGTCTAGCTCAACGGCCTCCTTCTCTTTGTTGACTGGCCGCATTGGGATTTCGGCAGGGTAGCGTAGTAGGTGGGCCATGGTGGGTAATTCCCGCTGGGCGTGCAGCCAGGTCCTCGGAAGACAACCTGCGTAAAGCGACGTGGCAAAGGGGATACCAAGTGGACGAACAGTGGATGTAACGCGCGGTGTACCTTGCAGAGTCTGTCGATTCGAAGCGCACGGAGATGCAGGTACAGAAGCGATTGTGTCCAATGGTGCAGTTGATGCTGGATACAAACAATCAAAACAACTTGATCTGGATATATACTTGTGCATCTCGGTCTACAAGAGTTCTTTCCAGCCTCTCCTCGACAACTGCATTCCATGTTGTATCGACCTATTATTGGGGAGCCAGGGCGGAATGAGGATGACCTAAGCCACTGTCCTCTTGTTTCAAGCTCGCTTGAGGCGTTTGTAGTGGCCGATCTGTCAAACGTCAGTGCACCTGGGGGAATTGAGGTGGTTGGGCAACCTCTAGCGGGTGTATCCATGACGGACGCACGCTGGTTGCAGCCACACAGCGTCGCTATTGGGTTACATTCTCGTCTGCGTTGCCCAGCCCCGCAGGTACCCGTTACACAAGAATCGCTTATCTACCCATCAGTATTGACAATGGTCAACTGTCAGTAGGGCTGCATCTGCTGATGCTGCATGTCCCTATGATTCCTTCTGCGGCTGTTTCGTCCCGGAAATTCGTTGCGAGGTATTCGGAGGATTTTTTCTGGGGCGTAATCGACCACGGGTAAGCATGATCGAAGATGCAGTGACGTGCTTTACCCTTCATTGCAACGGTTCGCTTAACCAACCCACCGATTTCCAAGGATGCGGAATGTAGATTCTGAGCATGCCGCAAGCAGCCATCGCCTACCATCGACTGCCGATAGTATCGGCAGTGCTAAGACAGTTGACGCTAAAGTCAAAACGCGATGATTGGTTCATGTGCGGGCATAAGCTCAGAATGGGCAGTGGATAGAAGAATCGGCGCTAGTGAAAGTCCCAAACCTGGGGAACAAAGAAAATCGATGATCGGCAAAGAGTTTTGTGAGGAAAACTTCTTGCTAACGATGGACACTCAGGCGAGACATGGCGTGAGCCGTTTTGCACGTGCCTTGTGCGAGCGGGAGCTCCGAGTCCCATCCGGAGTCCTGAGTTTCATCCGGAGCCCTGATGTTGTTGATCCCTGGTGAAGAGTGGCACGATGAAAGGCACGATGAGGGGCAACGTGAGGGGCACGACGTGGTGGTGACAAGCTCATGGTGTTGACCATGGCCATGGTTCCGCGCTCGTGCGTGCGTGGGCACCAGATGCCAGACCTGGCCGCGTAAGGGGCTCCTTGTATATCTTTGTGCACACTGACTTGTTTGTTACATGCTCACCTTCAATGAGGCTCAACAATGCGTCGATGGCAAGGCTGTTTGCCGCAAAGCACTCCCGTGTCGCAGTGAAGGCTTGGGTAAGGTTGGTGTTTCGAGCCAGGGCCAGGGCAATTGGTCCAGTGTGTCCACGGAATGAAATTCCGCGGCTAAGAGGATCAGAGCCAGGCCTCAAGCGCCAATCCACAGCGGCCGCCCCGAGACTCCCGACCACCGACCGCGACGTCAGCGCGGCTCGTTCTTCACTTGCTAGATCTTACTTCAACCTATGAACCATTCGGCCCTCCTCATCTAGTGTTATCGCCATGGACCCAGACATGCCTCTCTCTGATGACGCCCAGCCGTCTATCTTTCGGTGGATTTTAGGGTTCCTCATGGTCGGCGCCTGTTGGGGGCTCACGACCCCTTTCATGCGCAAAGCAGCATTGAACTATACTCCGCCAGAGCACCCGGCTCTGACCGATCCCAAGAATTCGGCACTGAAGAAAAAAGCTCTCAGCATTTGGTATGCTGTGAAGGGTGTGCTGAGTAGGCCGGCATATGCTGTACCGCTGCTCCTCAACGTTACGGGCAGTGTCTGGTTCTTCATTCTAATCGGCAAGGCTGGTGCGTATCCACAAGACCCGTGACCCTGTGGTGCTCGAAAGGGAAACTAACTTGCGTTAGAGCTAAGTCTGACTGTGCCTATCACTAACTCGTTAGCGTTCATGTTCACGGTGCTCGGCGAATGGTGGGCAGAGAAGAAGGTCATCAGTAGAGGTACCTAAGCCAAAAACTCATAAATTTGGTGACTGTACTAACGTGGCAGATACTTGGATAGGGTTGGGCTTGGCATTAGGCGGCATCGCGCTTTGCGTACAGAGCAAGTCCTAATTATTATAGCCTGTTCTGGATACACAAAACAGCCTATTTTGGATATACACAACAGATCACTACGCGCCGACGCTCAGCTTCGAGAACCCTCCCGCGGGCGGCTGCAGCCAATTCCTCTCGTCATACTTCTCCTCGCCCTCGATTACGTGGAACGTGTAGATATTCCGGCTCTTGTGGCTTGTGTTCTTCTCGCTCTTGTGCAGGATGTTTCCATGGATGAGGACGAGCGTACCCGCTTTGACTTCGCCCATATCGTACACCTCGTCCTCCGCGGAAGCAGACTCGGTCCGCAAATCTCTGGGGAACTGAGGACCACTGTTGTCGATGAAGCCAGTACCCTCTTTACCGTTCACGCCTGTCCGCACGAATCTCTGAGTGATTGGTGCGCGCCTGTGGCTCCCTGCGGCGAAGCTCAAGCATCCGTTCTCCTTGGTTGCATCCTCGAGGGCGTACCAATATCCTACTGCGCTGGGCGAATCTGTATACAGGAAGGTACTGTCCTGATGAGGAGGCACAGCGCCACCAATCTCTGGTTGCTTGCAGATTACCATGGACTGAAGGACGCGGGGATCGCGAAAGCCAAGGTCGCGTGCGATTGCTGCGTTCTTCGCCGACAAGGAGATGTCGCGGAAGGAAGGGGATAGTTCGTGGAGGTAGTGGCCGATCTTATTGATGGCGCGCTCTTTGGGCTTGCACAATTTACCCTCCTTATCGAAGGCATCTTCATAAATTAGCTACATGGGCTGCAGAAGGGTGGTGGCGCGTCCATACCTTCCTCAAAGAAGAAGCGCACCTTGTCGCCAGACTCCAGAAAGTACGCGTCGCCGACGTGATCTGCACCGTCGTCACCGCCAGTGGAAAACTTCGTCATTGGGTGATCCTTGAGCTCAAAATCGTGTAGCATCTTATCTGTGTCCGCAAGCAGCTGTTTCACCGTGTCCTGTGACAACGCGTCTGGGACGAGCAGGTAGCCATTCTTGTGAAAGAAGTCAACCTGCTCCGAAGTAAGTCCTTGCGCCGTTGATGCCATTGTGTCCGCGTGTATGTGTATGTTGAGTGACAGTGTTGCGAAATCCACAGCAAAAGAACAGTCAACGACGCAGCCCGGAGACCTCCGCCACTTCTCGTGTATGGGGTGAGCGCCGTCGCGCCTGCCCCACTACTGCCCCGCGACTGCTTTTGAGCCGAGGAGCTTTCGTTGAACACCGAACAGGGCGTTTGTACAACATACAGAATATTCGAACAACATCCTACGCGACCGCATACCGACGAAGAATTGCTGTACGGTTTCAGAGCAATGTGGTAGTCAAGCTTGAATTGCTTTAGCTCCCGGCTCCCCCGCAATTGGGCTTCTTAGAACGTGTTGCGCTATTGCAGAGCCGAATCCGCATGCGTCCTGAAACGTCCATCGGAATGTGAGCACACGTCCAATAATCTACGATTGCCACGCCGAGAGCCATGATAGGTCCCGCTGACATCTGCTCTAAACAGATCTTTAGGTGCTGAAGGGCACGTTACAGCAGAATCCCATCATGACGTCAAGTACCGAATTGCTGTAGTCTTTCTTCATTATCCTCTCAACATGAGGATCGATCGTAGTGCTTCAACAAAGCCATTCAAGACTTGCCCCCACAAACTCGTCGATCTTCAGCTTAAGCTGCTGAAATCACCTCTTAGAAAGAGTACGTCAGACTGACGACTCGCTGCCCGGTGTACGAGCTTCAGCGTGAACTACACTCAGTGAAATCCGTTGGCCCAACCAGTCATTGAATGCGAGTTCAAGATAGACCTGCGTGCTCAGGCCTAGCAATAACATATGGGCATACCTATCGTGAGATTTTTGGAGGCTCTCATGTTGGAGATATTCCGACATAACTTACAATCTCATATTGTAGTCTCTGGTGTGCGTTCACAAGGTGCGAATTGCCTGCATTGAGTAACGATCGCAGGATATGGATTTGTCAGATGTATAGTGGTATGCAGCAAGATGTGGTCGCGCTCCTAGCCAAACGTCTCTTGATCTCACTGCTTTACTCATACAGTTTTGCAACCATTCAACGTTTCGAGATAAGGTTGAGGATGATTGCGGCTGTTGACATCGCATGGTTGATCCGAAACTACCGCGGTTGCCGAATAAGCCCAATCCTGTCCTCTACCCCTCGTAGAACAGCATCTATTAGTACGAAATATCGCGATTTCGATACGCTCATACCTTGCTTGCTAAGTTTGCTTTGATCTTTGATCATGCGGACGCCCTGGACAGAGATTGCTGCCGAGAAGCGTGCCAATCAAGATGCACATATCGATGAACATTGTTCCCGGAACAAGGAAGTATGCAGCGACAGCAATACACTGGCGGATATTCAAACCCTAACCAATTCGATCAAACGAGGCAAACTCTCAGCTGAGGACGTTATTAAAGCTTACATCGATAAGTAAGTGCATCGCGGACTTACTTCATTGGTTTCGTCTGACAGAAGCAAAGGGCCTGCGCGGCTCATGAGAAGGTAATTGATTACGACTCAAATTTATGATATTATTTGACCACATTCGTGCAGACAAATTGTTTGACAGAGATCTGCTTCGACAAAGCGATAGCACATGCAAAGGAGCTGGACGAGTTCCAACGAAAGGAGGGTCGCTTGATTGGCCCATTGCATGGTGTGCCAATATCCCTGAAAGATCAATTCAACCTCAAAGGGCTTGATACCACTTTGGGTTACGTTGGCCGTGCTTTTAAGCCTGCAACTTGCAATGCACTTCTTGTTGATATACTCGAGCATCTTGGTGCAGTCATTATCGCAAAAACAAATCTGCCGCAAAGTATCATGGTCGGTATCTCGAGTCTCCGAAACATCAGAATCAACTGCTAACATAGGAAGTGGTGCGAGACTGAGAATCCCTTGTGGGGCTTGACCACTCATCCTGAGAATCCGAAATTGACGCCTGGCGGCTCTTCGGGAGGCGAAGCAGCTCTACTTGCACTCCACGGCTCAATGGTTGGATGGGGAACTGACATAGGAGGTTCAATACGCATACCAAGTCATATGAATGGGCTTTGGGGGTTAAAACCAAGTGTCAGTACACCACTTTGGAGATTTACTCTGTCGACTGATTGTTGACTGGGACCAATTAGGCCGGTCGCATGCCGTACAAAGGCGTTGAAGTATCGCTTGATGGCCAGCAACATGTACCATCTGCTGTCGGCCCCATGGCTAGGACCCTGGAATCCCTCACCTTAGTCACGAAGCTGGTCATTGAGGCCGAGTCGTGGACAATGGATGCTCAACTACCACCGCTTCCATGGAGGCATGAGACATTCAATGATTTCACTCGAAGACCGCTAGTAATTGCCGTGATGCTGAATGACGGCATGGTCAAGGTACACCCACCGATTGAACGTGTCTTGAAGGAATTAATCTCCAAGCTACAAGAAGTAGGACATGAGATTGTGGATTGGGATACGAGTATGAATGCTGAATGTATTGCGATAATGGTCAGTATGTCCAGATACGTTTGGAAGCATGATATCTAACTACAGCAGGATGCCTACTACACGGCAGATGGTGGCAAAGACATCCACCAAGCAGTCACCGAAGGAGGCGAGCCATTTCTTCCACACGTCAAAGCTCTAGTAGACCGTGCGCCGCCAATCTCAGTGTACGAGTACTGGCAACTAAACAAAAGGAAAGTAGCTGCCCAACAAGCTTACCAGGACATGTGGAGCAGAGCTCGTGCACCTTCAGGTCGTGTAGTGGATCTCCTACTAACACCTACTATGCCCCATACAGCGGTACCACATCGATCCTGCCGTTGGGTAGGGTATACGAAGCTCTTCAACTTCCTCGACTACACCGCGTTGTCTTTCCCGGCTGGTAAAGTCTCGAGTGAGTTAGATCCAGTGGCACTACCTGAGTACACTCCGCGCAATTCATTGGACGCATGGAACTGGGAGACTTACGATCTTGCTATGATGGATGGTCATGACATCGGTCTGCAGATTGTAGGCCGTCGGTATGAAGAAGAAAAGGTTCTGGGAGCCGCCAAGCAGATTGATGACCTCTTGCGGGCTGAGACTTAAGCATTCATGTCGCAGACTTATAGGCATACAATGTTGAGCACATCTACTCAAACGATGACTACTTCCTTCTCCATACCAACCAAAATGTGAATTCAAATCCTGAGGTTCAATATGACATAGATAATGGTGAGTCGCTTGATCTGAGTGATAATACGTCCAACTTCTCGATCAGGGAGGATCTGGACTAAGACAAGTAGTGGTACCATATGTCTTTGTAATGCGCCATGAATGGAGCTCACGTAAGGAAGCTGAGCGTCGCGATCAAAGAATAAGAATGGATCAATAGAGTCTGTTTCATTCAAACAATTCCTTTCCACTATACCGCGTCTTTCAAAACTTGGTATAGTGAGAGTTGATCGAAGATGGTGTTGTTGGCGCCCCACACCCACTTCCCCGGCCTTCGGGACAGGAGCCGAAGACGAACTGTAACCGGGAAAGGTATCGTACAATATATCAAACAGTGGATTTGTTGGACTTGCGAACAAGAATACATCGTCTTTCCTTTTTATTCTACCCGCAGCCTACTTGCAGCCGTTAGCTGTACCACTGTTACAAAAGACCACTTTTCGTGGAAGATTTCCTTCGATTACCCCAGCAATGTCCTACAAAGAGGAACTGCACATCTTCCACGCAGGCGAACTTGGCTATCTCGAGGGGTTGACTGTGTCTTCGAATGGCAAACCAGCTGTTCGCTATTTCGGTGGCATTCCATATGCCCTACCACCAACTGGACCTCATCGCTTCCGCGCACCTCGTAACCTGCCTCCAGACTATAGATATAGCACCGCTACAAAAATAGGCTGCTTCAAAGGTAGCGCTGCAATATGTCCGCAGCCTCCAAGTCGCAGACTTCTCGATACCTCCAAGGTCAGCGAAGATTGTCTGCAGCTGAATATCTGGATACCCGCTCGAAGTGCTCCAAAGGACGGATGGCCGGTGCTCTTCTACATCCATGGAGGCTACTTACAGTGGGGATCTCCCAATTGGACCGCTAAAGCCTTGGTACCTTTGCTGAGCGACTCGGCCTTTGAGGGGCTTGTGGTCATGCCCGCTTATAGGCTGAATGCACTCGGGTTCCTGACAGGATCCGAACTCGCAGAGGAGGCGCGTGCTGCTGGCGAAGAGCGTGTTGGTAACATGGGTTGCTGGGACCAAAGAGCCGCTTTGGAATGGACGTATCGAAACATTGCCTATTTCGGGGGAGACAAAGCCAACATCACTGTAGGTGGATATTCTGCAGGCGCGCTATCGACATTCTATCAGCTGTCATACGAGCTTTACCACGTTGCCTCTTCGGATGCCATTATCAAAAGAATCATTATGTTTTCGAATAGCCCTGGGGTCCTACCAAAAACGCTTGCGCAACACCAGAAACAATTCGACGAATTCGTCACCCGACTCGAGATTCCCCTCAGCATCACAAGCAAAGAAAAACTCCGGAGACTTCGTGAGATCCCATACGAGAGACTCATAGAGATCCAGAGCAAGATGGAAATATCTGAATTCCGCACTGTCTCCGATGGACTGTTTTGCCCCGACAAAGTCTTCGACCACCTGAATTCGGGTGACTTTGCGAGCAGAATGAGAACTCGAAAGATCAAGTTGTTAAGCGGCGAATGCAGAGACGAGCACACTATGTACCGACTCTGGCGTACGCCAGGAGACTCGTACGAGGCCGTTCACGCGCGTCTTTGCGCCGAGTACCCAGAAGAAGTTGCAGGCAAACTTATGCACATCTACTGCAACGACGAAAGATCACTTCCTCCTCGGTTCCGCAGTTGGCAAGAACTTTTCGGTCACATCTATGCCGATGTTCAGGTCCACAATCTGCAACGCGGCTTTCATAATGCGCTGTTCAAAGGGGGCCTCCTCCCAGGACGAGATGTGCTGCGCTACCGCTTTGATAAACGATTGGGCGGTGTGGACGAAAGTGTGCTACCTGAATGGGGCGTGACGCATTCTACCGATGTGCCTATCTGGTTCTGGGGATTAGATTTCCCTGGTGGCTTGACTGATGAAGAGAAGAATCAATTGCGGCATTGGAACGCAAATTTTGGCGCCTTCGTCAAAGGAGATGATGTGGAGTGGGGCACAACTACTCCGACTCAGATGAGACGATGGAGGAGTGATGGTATGACGGATGTGTGGGAGGATGGAAGATGGGCGGAAGGCTTGAAGGTTTGGGATATATTGAATGGGAAGGGTACCACGAGCTGAGACGATGATGGAGCCGAGTCACTTCCTGTCAAATCTGCTCACATAGGGTCTCGTTGAGGCGATAGATAATGCAAGATCCTATTAAAATAGTCTTTTCAACACTGCATAGATGAAATGGCTGTCCGCAATTGTTCGAGAGAAACATCAACAGACAAGAAGATCAGCTGAGTCTGAGATCAGCTGGCAAACCCTCCTTCTCTTCATCAGTTATCTCGATCCCGTAAAATTCCTTCAGTGCTTCCAAACGTTCTTCCTCCGTTGCGCACTCCTTGACAACCTTCTTGTCGCTACCGATAGTCTCTCTGATAATAGACTCAAACAGCGTGAGGTTGCCGATGATCTTCTCTTGTGCGTCATCCATTATCATCCTTGTACTTGTAAGGTACCTCGTAAAGAACGAACTTTTGTGAGTGGAGGTAAACCAAGACATGATCTCGTAGTCCTGGGGCAAGAACTCTGTCTCAGTAAAGCAGTAAATAGGAGTCCAGACACTCTCTCCATTTTCGAGTGGATTGTAGCAAGCGTCATAGCACCAGAGCTTGTTGGAATGATCACCATATGACTCTGCGATTGCGCGGCGCTGGATTCGAATCCTCCTTGGAGCGATGCTGATCGTTTCGAAGCCGTCTTGCAATGGGTACGGCATGTTCGGGCCCATAGCCCCCATGCCTACATCCACGACAAACCATTCTCCATCAAAACGGACAAGGTTCAGCATGTGATTCCAGCCGTCGTACGTGGCAGCTTGGTTGCGCCGAACATCTGGATATGGGCTCATTGCTCGTGATACACGCCCTCCGCAATTGCGGACCTCGAAACCAAGTGACCGGAGAACGGTTGCAAAGAAAGTATTGTTCTCCATACATCGTCCGCCGCGACGCCGGGTCACAATCTTCGTGTACAGATCGTCGGCATTGAGAGTGATGGTTTTATGTGCTGAGTAGTGGAGCTCGAGATTCTCAAAAGGGACCTCGCAAGTATGGAACCGCGTCAAGGCCTCCAAAAATGGGAGTCCATGCTCTTTAGTAGCGGCTTGAGATTTGTCTGACAAAAGAGGCGATTCCAGGTATTTCTGTGGGAGGCGAATTCTCGCAAAATAATCTTGCAGCTGAGTAGCGCTGTATCTCGGGCGGTCGTCGTCTTCCAGCGCTAGCTGTGTCAGGGTAGTCGGCTCTGTAGCAGGCGGCATAGTGATACGTATACAGAGCGAGGTTTTAAATTTCTCAGATTGAGCAGGAATGCAACTCGTGATATAAATGCGCAGCTAAGAAACTCGCAAAGATGACACACTGCGGAACTCTTTCCACAGCTTAAGTAAGAAGCTTGGGGGATTTTCTTAGCAATCGAACCCACATAGTGCTACAACTCGACGTATCGATAAGAGTCGCGATTATGATACAGAAGAAAAGCGGGGAAGGCGGCAAGGTTCGGGAAGCCCGGGATCATCGGGAAGACAACATAGTTCGAGTGGCATGGTGCACGTGCCCATGTCGAGAAAGCAAAGCCGCATTGTTTACTCCCGGACAATCGTAGATGCAAACCTATCGTCTTCCGCAGAAATTTGTCATATGTTCGTTGTCGATCGCCTTATTTCACATGCGATGCAAAATACTCAGGATGCTGAAAATTCGAAGGATTACATCATATTGCCACTGCTCCTTTCATGAAAGCACTATGTAGACGTGAAATTTCTGAACGGATGATGGCAGAACGGCACAGGCGGACTTGTCCATCGCGGACTCATCGCCGTATCTTCAAAGCGAACCACTGGCCCCAAGACCCTGAGATTAGCTCCAAATACAGAGTCCGTAAATTGCACAAAGAAGTCGTCATTCTCCAGCAAGTCAGAGCTGCTACCCCACGCCCTCAAGATCTCGTAGTATAGAGGCGCGACATGTGCATCGCTAGACCAGGGCGCAAATTTGTACTTCTCCTGAATCTTTTCCACGACCTCTTGTTGATACAGACGGACTTCGGGATCGAGCGTCGCCATATCGTAAGCAGTGAGTGCGCTGTGACCATGATAGGAGCCTCCTTTGGCAGTTCGATCCCTCACTGCACACATGATAGTCAGAGCCGCCAGAAGCCCAGTGGACATATCTGAGAGGGGCAGACTGGGTAAAATACCCTGTCCAGCGGGGCAGCCGAACGCTTGTCCCATGATGTATGAGCTTCCCGCGGCGGCATCTGCAACTTGCTGCCAGCCCGGACGCTCCGCGTAAAACCCATCCGGGCCGTAACAATTTTCGTCGACATAGATGATGCCTTTGCCGCGTTTGTTGGCGATCTGAAGTGCGGCTTTCAAGCCAAACCCTCGTCGATCTAAACTTCCTAGACGATAACCTTGTAAGATGACATCGGCTTGCTCAAATAGTTGCGTGAGGCGATCATGGTCGGCAGGATCATCAAGATCTAAGTCGACGGTCGTCTTGCCCGCCATGAGAGAGGAAGGTTGCGCTGGAGTATAGTCCTTGAGTTTTGAGGAGTTGACGCGAATAACCTCTGCGCCCATTGATGAGAGTACTGCACCAGCAGCAGTTCCAGCTATGATGCGAGCTAGCTCTACCACTTTCACGCCTGCTAGAGGTCGCTTGTCATTCAAGGTGGGAAGCGGAATGGCTGGAGTGACAGGGCACTGTGTCTGCTGGGCATAGTTTACTAATGGATGTCTGGCAAGACTTTTTCCCATCTCAGTTTGACGCCAGCTCTCAGGAGAGTGGACCATTGAGCCAGGCAAACCATTCTCAAACATCAGCTGTTCAATCTCGCGGGAGCCGTAAGTGCGAACACGCTCTTGAATGAGAGCATATGCCTCATCCGTCGACGATACTTCAGCCTCGGCAGCTTTCGTAATTCCGATAAGACCAAGGGTCTTCCAAGGGTCAAGTGAGCCATGGAGTTGGAACCACGTTCCTTTGTCCGCAGTCTCGTATATAGCTGTCGCGCGATAGACCAGCGGCGAGCCAGATTGGCGATCAGGGTCCCATTGAGGCACTGTGGGTAGCTTGATAATGGCTGGACCTGTCTGTCCATCGATAGTCACAAGCGCTGGGGTAGCTGGATAAAGCCCTGCGTGGTTTGTATTGACATAACTGGCCGTGCTTTCCGTGTGACCACGCAAGTGCAGAATCTCCAAGCCCACAATGCCGACCATAGCATGTAAAACCGCTGTTACAGCTTGAGATTTGATTGGGCCGGGGATGCAAGGTAGAGCATGGCCTTCGAACGTGACACCATTGAGCAGATCTTCATTCGTGGTGAATCCTGGAGTCCTGGCCGCAAAAATACGTAACAGGCGCCTGCACTCCTCAGGAACAGGGAGATAGCTTGAGTCAACCACTGTCCCTGGACCGTAGGTATTTATGGGTTTCTCTGTCATGTCGCCTAGGCTAGTTGTTGTGATCGACTGGTTGTTTGGAGTTCGGCGTGCCCAGGTGAGTTCGGGACGAGACGATATACCTGAGGGAGTCTCCTCGCTGTGCGACGGCGGATTTCGATTCCAATATTTTTGAATGTATGAGATGAGAGTGCACATAAGTTTAATGGATCTCGATTTGCAGCGCTCCCGTTGAGTTGCAGCTGTACAGTACCAGTACCGATCCTCGGAAAGCTTTCCGGCACCATGAGTTCCAGGCTTCCAGCTGCCGCGGCCCATCGATAGCGTCACTTGCCAGGACCCGATCAGCCGGAGCATGACTACCGTTGTATACAGCAGGTTCGATTCTGATATTTATGTCATGTAGAAGCCAGATGGCATACTTCTAGATATCGATCCGAATTCCATCTGGTACAGCATGGCACAGCAAATTCAAACCGTGGCAGTCATTGGCTGTGGCGTGATAGGAATGAGCTGGGTTTCTCTATTCCTCTCCAGAGGCTTAAAAGTCATTGCTTCTGATCCAGTTGAAGGTGCGGAGGCTGCTTGCAGAAGATATGTACACGACGCATGGCCGAGTATCTCAAAAGACAAGGACCTGGAGCAAACCCTCTCCGGGAACTTCGAATTCGTTCCCGATGTAACAGCACGTTTGCAAGAAGTCGATTTCATCCAAGAGGCAAGTCCGAATAACGCAAATACATGCTCTGTGCTACGCTCACAGTATGAATGTGCTAACTCTACACTGCAGAATGGACCTGAGCGTATCGAGTTCAAGGAAGAGCTAATGCAGGTTCTCGACAGGAACGCGAGACCGGGTGTTGTCATTGCGTCATCCTCGTCTGGCCTACCGTCTTCTAAGTTCATTGGTCGCTGCCAGAATGATCCCAGTCGCATCCTCATCGGACATCCATTCAATCCACCACACCTGATACCTCTGGTTGAGGTTGTACCACATGCCGGTACTAATCCACAATCTGCTTCTACTGCTTTGGAGTTTTACAAAGCTCTTGGAAAGAGACCTATTCTGATTCGTCACGAATTCCCCGGCTTTGTGGCTAATCGCCTTCAAGCTGCAATCAATAATGAAGCATACAGCCTTATCAGCCGTGGCATCGTTTCAGCGGAGGATCTAGATGCTGCGATTACGTCTGGGCCCGGCCTTCGATGGGCACTGTCGGGTCCCATTGTCACCAATGCGCTTGGTGGGGGTCAAGGAAGCTCAGGATTCAACTCTCGAATTGAGCGCCTTGGACCTGCTATCAGAGGCTGGGAGGAAGATATTCGAGAGCATCGGTTCGACTGGAGTGATGAAAAGGTAGTGCTACTAAAAGAAGAGGCTGCGAAATGGCTTGAGAAAGTGAAATGGTCAGAACTGGTTGAGCAGAGAGATACAGTACTGCTAGATTTGTTGTCAGCAAAGGCGAAAGCACCGTCTATCGTGTAGCTCAGCAATTATAGTTTCATTACATCACATGAAAAGATCATACATTGAGATATCCGTCAAACGATGAGTAGGTTTCAACAATACTTGGGTCAAACGTATTGATTCAACGATTCGCTCTTTCATGATCTACCGTCGTATTTTGAAACTAGTGGTGCATCATAAATCTAGAACAAAGTATTCGTGGCCTCTCTTTCTATCAGGATCGCTTTCGTGGGCAAAGCGCCTATAGTCAACGCTATATTAATTGCTCATGCTTCCGCCAACCAAAGATCAAACCACTCTACAAAACTTTTGAAGCACTGCTCCTTCGCCCACTTCTCATATGGCTTTGTTAGATAGGCGCGTGACTAGAGAACTGTGTCAGTATGTGCGTCAAAATATATTCAGACCTGCTCCCGAAAACTTACTGCAAAGCCGTGCCCTACATGCGAGAACACTTGTACACTGAAAGGTGTCTCTCCGCTCGTCATGAGCTCTGCAGTTCTGTTGCGCTGTTCAGGGGCAAACAGCGCATCGGTGTTTGGAGCGGAAAGGAACAATGGTGCTGTTCTCTTCTTAACGTGATTCTCAATATTTCCTGTTGATACTTACCCCGGATGCTCACGACGTGGCTTTCTTTCATGAAAGACGGATGCGCGATAGCGCCAACTTTGCAGATGCCACCTTGTGATAATTGGCTGCAGACGAACCGCGCGCCCCAACTGACAAGTGTCAGTGCCTTCATTTTAGGCGATCTACCACGTCTGAACTTACCAATATCCTACACACGCGAACTTTGTGCCTGACAAGCTTTCAAATTTTGACTGAACGCCTTTGACCCATCTTGCAGCAACCTCTTCGGTAGCCTCCAGATGCCTGTTTTTCCAGGCCTCGAAATCAAAGCTGGGGTCACTCAATGGCGTCTTAGAGTATTTCGTCACTGCGTCCTGTATCAGAGCATTAGTAGGCCACCAAGATGATATATACGGGATCTTACTCCGAGGAAGTAATCTACTCCCAGCACCAGATATCCGCAGCTGGCAAATGCATCCATCATCAAAAAACTGTTGATGTGCAAACCAAAGGCGTCCGGGAAATACAAAAGTACATTTCCATTTGCAGTGTCTGCATTGGGTTTCGCAACGTAGGTCGGTACGCCTTCAATCTCTTCGATCGTCCCTGTAGCCTCTCCAGTATGAATTGAGCCTTTCAGGCAACACAGGTCGACGGGCTTCGCTAGGATGGGGTCTGGTTGATCGCTCATGATTAAGACGCTGGGGCCGAGTCAAGAGGCTATTACTCAGTTTGAGCAGGTGACAAGATGACACCACATCGTTCGTGTGATCAAGCGCTTATAATCCCGTCGGGATCGTCGGCAGCTATCCGGTTTGGTCGGCCTGGCTGTCCATTTTTGGAAAATCGGGCAAGGAGGTGTCCCTGTATCCTGATTGGAGCAAAACGAGCTAGACATTATCATTTTGGGATTATACTTTATTAAGCATCTGTAAAAAGCAAAATTTGGGCGGTCTATGGTGTGGCTGATCAACCTTACAGATAGCGGGAACATCGGAGGACTCACCCCGTCAGATCCGCAAGGCTAACTTCGGCTCTCTCAAGTACGAGAGCCGAAGGGCAGTCGTGGCTAACTTCAGATGTAAATAATCAATAGCTATTTGGAGTTTTTTTTGACACTTTCATACACCTTTGACAACCATGACTCACCAGCTCGATCCCTTGAACCAAAGCTTCGTGGATACGATAGCCGGCGGGCCTGATCCTCACATATTGGGATATGAAGGAGCTCGGAAGGCGTTGGAAGACCTCCAGAAACATGAAACGGCTACAGATATTGTGACGGAGACTGTATACATTCCCGCAGAAGGAGGATCCACCACTGTGGTCATATTTCGAAGCACCATCGGACCAAAAGTTCGTCCTGTTGTGTTCTACGCTCACGGAGGCGGATGGATAATGGGAAGGTAGGGCCTGTTTGCAGTATCACTGCCTTATCCACTAAGAAGTTGAAGTCCCACTTCGTGTGCGCCTATGATGGAGGATCTTGCGCGCCAGTCTGGAGCAGCAATAGTCTTCCCATATTACACCCCTGCCCCCGATAAGCAGTATCCCTTTCAGTTCGAGCAGACTTACAAAGCCCTCGCTCATATCGTCCGCTATGGGGATGATTACAACCTGCAAACCGAAAGCTTAGTTCTTGCGGGGGATAGCGCTGGAGGTACGTCATTCCAAATTCTTCATCACTGCATACTTACTTACAGTAGGCCACATGGTCATTGCGATTATGCAGATGGCAATGAAACGTACTCTGCCCGCTAAAGTCAGCCATATGATTCTCTTCTATCCTTGCGTCGACACCCACATGAAGATGCAGTCCTATGAAACTTACAAAGATGGCCCGTTCTTACCATCAAATACCATGGACTGGATGATTGCTGCCTTCATACCTAACAAGAAAGACCGAGAGAATGGCTTGACCTCTCCACTATCATACATGTCTGATGAAAATCTGTCGAGATTCCCACCTACGACAGTCATCCTCGCCGAAGTTGATCCGTTAGTTGACGAAGGTAGAGCTTTCGGTCTTCGCCTTCAAAGAGCCGGTGTGGACACGGCCGTCATACGAGCTGAAGGGCAGATCCATGCTTTCGCTCTAGTCAAGCCTATTCGAGAATCAGCAACTTCTCGGGCTATACTTGAGCTGGTCGCCTATAAGATCCGGAAAGCACTTGCTCTTATAGATGCGCCATGATATATTGAAGGCTTTTTGGAATGAGAGTACATATATTACGTAGCATTGGATGGAATGAGAATATGATGAGCATCGGAATGGCACCTTCGAGCATCACTTGATTGAACTGGACCGGTGGAGACTGTTGCTCGCGCGCACACAGGCTAGATACCAGATAATACCTCGTCGTACACTGGGTTTGGGGGAGAGATACCAGTAAAAGCCATCCCAAGATTGTCGAAAGTAAGAGGGTCGAACATGTCCGATGTCAAGAATCCGAAAGCCTCCAAACCCTCTGCATCTATACGCATACTATCAAAAGGACTAGGGGCAGAAGTCGCAAGGTTCCCGAATTGAGAGCCGCTGCCTGGAGGCGAAGCACCATGTGAGGTAGCTCGAGTCATTGTTGCTACAGGAACACATTGTCAGCCATTTCCCCATGGTGTGATGGCAGCGCCTTGTCACAGACCTTGACATATCATATCCGTGAGACGACGAACGTATCTTGAGCAACCAGAAACCAGCGCGCTATGTCTGTTGAGATTCTGAAAAATCGTCTGGGCCTTTTCAAGCAGAGAGATCGAATGTGCGACTGCACTCTCATCCGCAGTCCCCGAGCCATGCCTGGCCCACAGTAAGCGGCCACTTACGACTAAGGATGCCGTGAAGACTGTGCGTAGATGTCGTCAGTTACTACTTCTGAAGTACGTGTCTGGCTGTGACATACCATAATACAATGTGAAGAACCACACGCCGAGATTATTCGTACTTGTTGCGTCAGCTTCCATGACAGCATACACGATCTGAATGGTGCTCTCTGCGGAATGGATACATTCCTGAGCCTCTGCCATCGCTGGCTGCATTAAATACGATGAGGTTCTGTCAGGTAAGATATCAATATGGAATAGGTGACGTATCGTGGCGCTTAACAGGGGTCGATGTACGAGAATGCACAGATTGTGATACCTTAGCGTCAAAATTACACGCAATCGATTTAACTGAGTATTTTGCGCAAGTACGTCTGATCCGGGCTCGCAAAGAGACAGATGAGGCGGCAGGTCCAGTGTCCACTTTCGAAGAAGTTTCCGGAACTCGTTTGCCGCTTGGAGCGAAGCCAGATCATCTAGTTGGAAACTAGTAGTCTCCATATTTGCCCCATACTGTTTTATCAGGGACCTGCTCATAAGCTGGTATAGCTGTGATGATACGACGAGGAACTGACCCGGCAGATCCACGCTGTTCTGCGCAATATTAAGCCAGTCCAGACAAGGATCTGCTGTTGCAGTGGAGGGGAGAGATTGCTCATCAAGAATGGCTGATGGTCTTCCAAAGACCATGCTTAGGACTTTATCCAGCCCGTATATAACCAACCATGTGCGTTGACGAGAGGCCCCGACCGAGGGCTCGAGAGATTCGTGGCTCCGTCTACTGTGCAGACCTAGCGCTAGCGCTGATCGAACGAGGAGGCCATGAAGGTTCCAAGCTTGTATAGATCTTTGTGTGCCTTGGCAGAAGATGACAACAAGAATGAGATAATGAACAATCTCAAGGCTGATGACACGTTTTGAAAGCTCCCCACAAAGGCCAATGGCCCTTTGATAGAAAATGTCAGATTTGTCCACACGATTCTCTGTGGACGATGTGACTTCTCCGTTGAGGTCGAATTTGCTAGCTATGGCGAACATCATATTGAGAGCGCCGAGCCAGGTCCTGCGAACTTTGGTAAAGCCGCTTTCTTTGCATTGAGAGTGCGTTCTTCTCATCGTCTCTTCATGAATGAAAGGAAAGACAACTCCGCACGTATCGAAATAAACATCAAGCAAAGTGTCCATCTCTTCGGTCGATGGTAGAGCAGTGATGAATGCACGAGACGGGTGTGCAGACTCTGTAGAAAGCGACGGAGGGAGCTGAGATGATCTGACTGCATTGCCATCAACCGAAGGGCCTTCGGTCTCTCTACTTTGCTGCAGCGATTGGGTTTGTGCGGATTTCCGGACAGCAGCCGTGCCGCGAAGCAAGAGACGGGCGAAGCTGATATTGGACGACTCGCCGAAGAAAGCGGACGTATGCTCTTCTATGAAAGTCATGGCTATACCACTGGTCGAAGCGTCTTCGTCTCGTGGCTCCTCAAGAACATTTGCACGATGAGAGCTCTCTTCATTTGGTAACGCAACGACTGAAGAAGTACTGGGGTGAGCGTCGTGTGGATTTCGACAGCCTGAACCTCTTGCAGCTTCGGATAGGTGACTATTGAGCAGACTATCAAGTCGTTGTATCATACGCTCGTTGGCTGTCACTCTTTGATCCAATTCAGATAGGTACTCCTTGCGCACAAGCACGTTTGCCGCTGACTCAGTTGGCTCGTATTGGCAAAGAAAACCAAGTCCCAAACATGATGAGCACGAGGGACGCTGTCCATCGCACCTAGATTTGCGCATGCGACACGCATTGCAGGCCAAAGCAATGCGCCGACGCTTGTTTGGTGACGAAGTTGACTCCTGCTCGGGCGCTGGGGCCGCCATCTGCTCAACGCTCGCTCAGGAGGGAATGCGGGGGAAAAGGGAATCAGAGCGATTCGGGCAGCCACCGCGGTCGTGGTCGGTTATGTCGGGGATATGAGGGAACAAGCGGGGAAACTGGGGAGACAAAAATCTGGTGATGCTCGTCCATATACCGGCACGGCAGCTGCAACCGTGCATCCGAAAGCTTCCGGCAAACCCCGGAGCTATCATCACTTCATCAAACGTGGGGGAGATAGCTCGGCTTACGTGCAGCACAACGTCATCATGTTGCGAACTACTGCTAGAGGAACGGCCCCTTGCTTCAGCAGTAAGCTTGAGCGCGAAGACCGAGCTGTCACAGCCTCAATCAAATGTGAAGCTTCTACGTAGCTAGTCGGCCAGCCCCTGCCGACACAGCCCCGTTACCACATAATCGCTGTTATAAGACCTGGTGCAAACTACAGTGTGCTTTGGCGAACGGAACGCAACTGTCGTTGGAGAAATCATTGCTATGTCTGACTCCATACCCGTTGCAGATGGCTTCCACGTCGCTATAGTTGGTACTGCAGCAGCTCCCCCTAGCCTGTCTCGTCAGCAGCTTATTTTCGTCCATAGGTGCTGGTATCGCCGGTCTGGCTCTAGCTATGGGGCTCCAGAAGAAAGGCGTGTCATTTACCCTCTATGAAGAAGCAAAAGAGTATTCTGCTGTAGGGTGGGCCTCGTCCTCGTTCATGTCCTCGACAAGGTTTTGGTGCTAACCGCCTCCAGCGCTGGAATTGGATTTGCTCCTAATGGCCTCCGAGCGATGGATATGATTGAGCCTGCTTTTCGACCTCGATATGAGAATATTTGTGTTGGCAACAAACCGGCTGATGCTCAAGATGTATTTTTCGAGGGCTTGCTTCTCGAAGAAGGGCTTGGTACGTTACGTGGCTACAATACTGGGCTGCATCGTGATCTAGCGTTGCAGCGTGAGGTTAACAAAGATGTCAAGGCAAAAATCAACCATGGTATGGTCGTTCAGCTTGGGGGCATCCGAATTTCAATCGCAAGTCGGTTCGTGTTTGCTCCGGTCGCCACCATTTTCAGCAAAATACTAACTCCGAAAGGCTCACCGCAAGGCGCTGCTTGATATGATGACGAGTTTCATTCCCATAGAGAACGTCAAGTTCAACAAATGCCTCACAAGTATCGAGCAGCATCCAGATAAGGTAGTGCTTAGATTTGCAGACGGTGAGGTTGCTGGTGCTAGCGTCCTTGCAGGGGCCGATGGCATCAAGAGTATAGTAAGAGAGCATGTGCTAGGCTCCAGGTATCCGGAACAGGTGCCACCGGTCTATGCAGATGCTTACTGCTATCGTGGCGTTATACCAATGCATGAAGCTGAGGAAATTCTTGGAGACCTCACCGACGTTGCGAAATTCTATTTTGGGTACAGGCGTAGTGCGGTGACTTATCGCATTTCGGGCGGAGAGGTAAGCTCATACCTACCCACAAAGACCGGTTGCTGACTGACTCAAACAGGAATTCAATTTTCTCCTGTGTGCAGCTTCAGATAGTCCTTGGACGTTTGAGAATGCCGTTACCGAGAAGGTCTCACACGAAGCCATGATGGCCGATTTCCAGGGTTCAGGCGTGGATGACAGATTCCGCCGACTCCTCAACAAAGCGAAACCTATCAAGTGGGGTTTCTTCCATCATCTACGCACCTCAACATATTATCAAGATCATGTAGCTATCTTGGGCGATAGTGCGCATGCTTCTCTGCCTTTCCAGGCAGCTGGCGCTGCTCAAGGCTTGGAAGACGCTCTGATTCTCTCGAACGTACTGGGGGCGATTTCTGGAAGGGATGCCGGCCACTTATCAACTATTCGTGCGGCTCTGGATGCGTACGATTCTGTGCGACGGCCAAGGGCTCAGAAGCAACTGGAACAGGCCGCTGAGGTGGCGCGTATGATCTTCTTCCAACACGAAGAAGCAGGATCTGACATGAACAAAATCCTTCCCAGATTACAGCAAGGTCGATTTAATTGGCTATGGTTCCATGAGATTGAGAAAGACGTTGACATTGCGATAGCAAAGATACAAGGGGCGAAAGACGTTTAAGCTCTCGCTTATCTTCCCTAGTCACTTTCTGTGATGTTGATAAACCTGTGTATAGAACGGTCCCATACAATTAAATAATGACCGTAATCATTCTGCGTTTACAGTCAAGTACTCCAAAAACCAGAACCTTGAGAAATTCCAACGCGCTATGCTACTTAAATCTCTTGAATCTACGTCGGCTTATTCATCCTTGGCCTTTGCAATGGCCTTCGATAATGGTTCTACTTCGGAGTGACGGAGAGAGGGGTTTCAATAGTCGGGATTCGGGTGCACACGGCTATATGTTCCACAATTGCCCCGTCTTTCTCGGCTGTGAAGGGTCAAGTCAACAACGTCGAGATAACGGTTCCCATAATGGCCCTGTCGGATAAAGGCCGATGCGCCTATCAAAGGTCACTTTGCGAAACAAAAATACATCGCTAACCTTTTCGTCTCGTAAAAGCCAGTTGCTGTTGCAAGTCACGACTAAACAACCAAATCGTACGATTCATTCGAAGTCGTACACCAATCCCGCGCATTCAAACGATATATCTATACCATGGCAACTACTCAGCTACCCCCGGATCTCAACATACCAGAGTCACAAAGCACAGTCGAGATATCTGTCATCGATACTACAAGCCATATGAGCGGATTCCCCTCGTGGACTTTTGTTGAACCTCATGTTCCCGGTTTTGATGAGATGAATTGCGGCTCTTACAGCTTTCTTATCAAACACGCGAGTAGCGTGTCAAAATACGATACCCTTCTCTTCGACCTCGGTGTACGTAAAGACTGGGAGAACTGTCCAACGTCATTCGTAGAGGGCATCAAGCAGTTGGGAAGCAAGATCGAAGTTGAGAAAGATGTCGCAACAATCTTACGCGAGAACAAGCAGAGCTTGGAGGAAGTTGGGGGAATCATCTGGTCTCATTGGCACTTCGATCACACTGGAGACCCAAGAACATTCCCAAGCACCACAGACCTGATTGTCGGACCAGGTTTCAAATCACACTTTGTGCCTGCCTTTCCAACTATACAGGACTCGCACGTAGATGAGCGTGCATGGGAAGGTCGTGAGCTGCGAGAGTTAAATTTCGAAAAAGAGGGGAATGGGCTAAAAATCGTTCAATTCCAAGCAATTGACTTCTACAACGACGGAAGCCTTTACTTATTGGACACGCCCGGTCACACCATCAGACATATCTCGGCTCTTGCGAGAACAACAGCCGATCCTCCGACATTCATATTCATGGGTGGAGACATTGCACATCATGGTGGAGAATTTCGTCCGAGCAGTTACATGCCACTGCCACAGGAAATTGATCTCCATCCGCTTTCGCAAAAGGTTTTCGGTTCTCATCCTGTATGCCCAGGAGAGCTTTTTCTTTCTATCCATCCGAACAAGAGCCGTACAGAGCCATTTTTCAACCCGACAACAGTAGACGGGGCATGGCACTTCTGCGCCGCCGAAGCGAAACAAAGTATCGAGAAGCTGACCGAATTCGATGCTTATGAGGACATCATGCCAATCATCGCTCATGACAATAGTATGATTGGCATAGTGGAATTCTACCCCAAGACTGCCAATCATTGGCGCCTCAAGGGTTGGAAAACAAGGTCCAGGTGGGGCTTCTTGAAGTCTTTCAATGTATCTGCTATGCGTGGTGCGTCCGGTCGATGAACATATGAATGGACGGACTCAAAAGAATGAGGGACGGAGCAGACAAAAGCACGCCCATGGGGGCGGCTTTAGTCCTCAATGAGGTCTTTGGTCTACTCAACGCCTGAACAGCAAAAAAGCCTCTCTTCCCAATAATGACATCTACAACGAGATGAGACAATACGAAGTAGAGCTAGTTTGGAGCGAGAAGGTTCAGAATACATCAGACCTGACTCTTGATCAGAATCCTCAGACGATCTTTCGCGTGAAGAGGCAGCAGATTGAACGCTTTTCATGGATAGCATACTGAAAAGCCGTACACCGGATCCCTTCGGTTGCGTTTCCGGAATTGCCCCGGTTGTATCGGCAGCCCGATCAACAGCGTCGTGCTTGAATTTACCAATGGAGGCTTGATTTAGAATACATATATATTGATTTTGTAACGATTAGATGACAACAGTTTCAACAATGGCATACCTCCAGCGCTCCGCATTTTTCGAGGCGATTCAGCGCCATGATCCCAATTCCACAGTTGTGCGTGAGCAAAGTTCCGGGAAAGAACACACGTACCGGTCCTTATTACGCGATGTCTATCTGGCTAAGGAGAATCTTCTACAAATAACGAGGAAGACCGAGGAAGATTTAGCTGGAGAGCGGGTGGCATTTCTGGTAGAAAATGGATACAATTTTGTAGGTATGAGCGCCAACTCCAGAATTCACATATACCTATGTACACAGTACGCTGAGCAGACACGACAGTCTTATTCCTCGCTATTCTGGCAACGAACGCTATCGCGGTGCCTCTTCCCGCTTCTGCCCCGGTGCTCGGCCTCAAGCAAATTGTGCAAGATAGTGAAGCACTGGCTCTGCTATGGTCCGCTCATTATGCTGAGAGAATGGGAACACAATTGCTCGAAGACCTTGATATGACCGTAATTCACAAGCAGGTAAACTTTCCAGCTGAAGATGCCACCGGAGACTTGGAAATTAAACTCATCGATTTTCCGAAAGCCTCAAGTGGTGGGATAATGCTATTCACTTCTGGCACCACTGCACGGCCCAAAGGTGTCCTACTTCCTGTCGACACTTTGATAGCTCAAGCACAGAGCTTGCTTATGGCCTGGGAGTACGTTCCAGCGGATCATCTACTTCACGTTTTGCCGCTTCACCATATTCATGGCACAGTCAATGCGCTCCTTGCACCCATCTTAGCAGGACCCACTGTTGAGTTTATGTTCCCTTTCAACGTAGATCAGGTATGGGGGCGCTTGGCAGCACCCTTCCTGGGTGCAGCGGGCGTCAGCAATAGCACAGAAGGAAAGAATGCGCTTGATGGCAAGGCTCAGAGCGCGGTGCCACCAATTACTATTTTCACAGCTGTACCCACTATCTGGGCTCGTATGCTACAAGCGTACTCTAAGATGAGCCTCGAAACGCAAGAAGTCAGCCGACGGGCGGTCTCACTGAACTATTTACGACTGAACATCTCTGGCTCGGCTGCCTTACCGAAGTCGATTCAAGATGGGTGGACGAATTTGTCTGGAGGCAACCTCCTCCTGGAAAGATATGGAATGACGGAGATTGGTATGGCACTCTCCTGTGGGCTTGATCACACTGATCGAATCGACGGATCTGTTGGCTGGCCCTTACCCTCTGTTGAAGTACGACTTTGGGAGACAGATGATTTTGATGGCACAGGAAGACTTATAGAGAATGGAGAAGAGATTGATGCAACATCCGGGAAAGAGCGTCAGGGCGAGATCCAATTGCGGGGTCCAACAGTGTTCAAGGGATACTGGAACAATCCCACTGCAACAAAACAAGAATTCACTCAGAATGGCTGGTTCAAGACAGGCGATATTGCAATCCGGCGTGTTGTCCCTGGATCAGGAGAGGGAAAGTCTGGTCCATGGGCCTGTGGGCCTGCATACTTCATTCAAGGCCGACAGAGTGCGGATATCATCAAAACTGGTGGTGAAAAAGTGTCTGCTCTCGAGATTGAGCGAGAGCTGTTGGCTCTTCCTCAAGTCCACGAATGCGCTGTCGTTGGCCTACCATCGGAAGCGTGGGGTCAAAAGGTTACAGCCATTGTCGTATTATCAGAGGAATGGACCGACAGAGTCAAAGCATGGACGCTGAAGGATATGAGATCTGCACTCAGAGACCGGCTTATTGCGTACAAAATCCCGCAAGATTTGGAGATCGTGGATTCGATCAAACGCAATGCGATGGGCAAGATCAATAAGAGAGAGCTAATACCGGAAATCTTTGGAAACCTAGAAAAGCTCCGGAGGAGAAGTATGGGCTGTAAATAGAAACACTAAGGATGGAAGGAAGGTAATTTTGTAGAACCGAATCATGCCCATACGTAAAATTCAGTCTAACGTCTATGCCAAATTGCAAATCTCATTCTCTAGTGTATACTACAAAGTATCTCTACACACCAAGTCTAGCGGATCTCATATCCTTCAACGTGCTTGGTTGGATTTTCATCTTAGGCAGAGAATATCCCCTGATTGATACGCGTTCCATTACGCACTCTTCATGTGAGACAAAAGATTCGCTTCTTGAAGGAATTCGTCCCAGGTTTTCAGCTTCAACCCCTCGATCTATACCATGTCAGTAGAGTCCATTAGGGCTTTGGGATACGCCAACATACCTTGTTGGCTTGGACAAACTCAGGCCTAGCGTAGATCATTCCACATCCTTCGAAGATCAAGAGCTGTTCAGTGAAATCCAAAGCACTGATTGCTGGCATCTTTGTTTCCAACATGTCGCGGAATTGTCGCTCCGAAATCTTCTGATACTTCACAGGGATGTTGTGGTCTACAAGTAGCCGTCAGTACCGTCATGTAAGGGCACAAAACACCACATACATTTGCCGAGGGCTTCAAGCTTAGCACCCTCACTAATGGCCTCACCGTAGAAGGCTATGACTTTAGAAGCGAAATCCCCGCCATGCTCGATGACGTGGCGTACCAGTTTACCGGTGTCTGCGATTGAGACGTTGGGCAAACGAGTGTCGGCCTCGAGCGGGAACGATCGTACGTATGTTCCATCAGCTTGCTGGTTTTGATCAGTAATCATTGTGCCAGAATAATTCTCGAGTTGGAATTTTACCTTGATTGGCAGGTACGCGCCGGGATCTGTGACACAATTCTCAAAGTAGTTGGGAAACAAGACGGCTGTAGTCTTCTTCCAGAGCTCAGGCTTTGACTCCCGGATGTAGTCCGTCACGGCAGCCTTGCTCTGCCAATGATAGACGTGAGTATACTTTCCATTGGATATCGCCCTGGCATCAGGAAGAGCTGCCCACACGAAGTGCTGCAGGTTTGGCAGGGAATCCGCAATGTCTGCCAAAGATTTGCCCTGGCCGTACTCCACATCGAAGGACATTTCTGCCCAGAAGTCTGTCATGGCGTAGATAATGTTGGCACCTTGGAAAGCGCGTACTAGGCTGTTGTAGTCCTTCAAATCGGCAGCCATTACTTCTGTCTTCTGGGCCAAGGCTTTGGCTTTGGCAGACTCTGGGTTCCTTGTCAGGGCACGAACATGGTACTTCTCCGAGTCCTTCAAGAAAGCCTCGACAACAGATCCGCCCTATTTAGCCCAAGTCACTTTTTGGCCAGGATGGATGCTTGCGCTTCGTAACTACCTGAAGGCCAGTGGCACCGACCACGACAACGAGTTTCTTCTCGGCAGACATTGATGTGAGTTGTTTAGTTTGGAACTATACTGGTTTGGAGTGTGAGTGATGATTAGGTAGAAGCCAAGAGCAAAGCTGCAGCTCTTATACTATATCTTCCGATCATGCGAACAGATACACAATATGATGAGGCTGCATGAAACTCGCTAGCGGCAAAGCTAGTACGGGAGCGGAGATGCCGGACTACCCGCGAACTCCGCGTAATCCGACCAACTCGGTCTTCGGTGCCCTTGAAATCCTTTGTGCGAGGGATCGGTGAACAATGTATCAGGAAAAATTTATTCAACTGGGATCATAACCCCACTATGATGCTGGCTAAGGAAGCTGCTAAGCTACGTATCGTCCTCCTGGTGGGGAGTCTCGTAGGGCATTACCACCATCGATCGCCAAGTAATTCTCTCAAGCTTAGCGAGAAAGGATATCGCTTTTTCACACAGCTAGTTCCTGTTCTGCCTCAGCGGCTTTCTTGACGACAGTATCTCGCTCCGTCAGTGTGAAGATCTCGGCAGCGAGAAATGCATTAGCGGTTGAGGAAACTACAGCGAGGAAGTCATCATGTGTCGAAAATGGTGCCTGATCCCAGACCACATCAAGGAAAGTCGGTCCATCAGTGCCCGGTGAGGTGATGTTTGCGACAGGCACATCGTATTTGGGCAGACCATCATTGCGCTTTCGGTTCGGCACGCCCGTGTCTAGGTTGCCAAAGACTACATTGGGTTCCAGACGTCGAAAGTATGAGGAGACTGCTTGTGTGTCGCTGACATAGTATGGTCGTATTACCAAACTGCTATTTGTCGAGGAAAATGCAGCAAACACAGGGTCGCCGTTTGGAGTCTTGCTCCTTTGTTGAACAGCAGCATGTTGGTAGTCGCCGTCAAGCTTCAGACCCCTATACAATGACAGCTTCCAGTAATCTCCGTCGTTTGGCTCGCCCACTGTTTGAAGTAGGATTGGCCCCCACATAAGAGCCTGAGTATCCGGGCGATCCATTGCACGCTCAGTCCGGACACTAAGGGGCATTTGAACTTCTACCATATCTCCTGTCTTCCAGGTGCGACTCAGAGAGAAGTAAGTGCTGGGTCTGGCACTCTCTACAGACTGTTCTTCTCCGTTCACTGAAACCCGAAAGCCCTTGCGAACCCAGCCAGGAACGCGCAGCTTGAGATCGAGGGGCCCTTCCCCAGAGATAGTGAATTTGGTCGATCCTTCTCGTGGAAATTTCGTCTCCTGTTTGACGGAAAATCCTCTTTCGGCCCAGTGCAGTGTTGATGGTATGTACAAATTCACCCACAGAGCAGATCCATCCGCTGAACGCAGGTAGATCGTCTCTTGATATTTGGTATGACTCTCCATCCCTGAACCTCCGCAACATGTACCGGTGTTACCATACTCACGTGGAGAGCCAGGAGTCAGGGGCTGGAAATAGGTGAGCTGAGGATCCGAGTTGTCAGCTGTGTCAGCGCGGGAGCCTGCAATCATATTGAAGAGACCACGTTCATAGTGGTCCATGTATGTTGCATTGTGTTCATGCAGAAACAGATTGCGCGCCAACTTGAGCGTATTGTAGGTCGTGCATGTCTCTGCACCATTTGTAGCGATTGCGTTCGCGATGTTGTCGCGGTTTTGGAACAGCTCAGAGTTGGCACTGAAGCCTGGAACATCACCGCCCGTGCCGCCGCTGGCAAATTCGCGATGTGGCACCACCCATCGAAAGAAATTTTTGGCCGCTGTAAGATAGTCATCTCCGCCGCCGTACTCGTAAACTCGCATGTATCCGAGAAACTGAGGCACATGTGTGTTTGCGTGAAGGCGTTCAGCGCGGCGTCGACCTGGTTTGTTCTGAGCCGTTACAACGAGTATGTCGTGGTCTGCGACTGTGGCTCCGAAGAGGGATTCCCTGTTGTCGAATGCCTTAGCTGTATCCATGTGCTTCTTGTCGCCAGTCAAAGCATAGATCTCAGGGAATATCTCATTTGCACCTCCAAACTCGCCAGCAATATAGGTGTCCCACATGTAGTTCAGGTCGCTGCGAGTCAGGTTACCCTTGTAACCGGGTTGATTCTTATCACCAATCGTGAGCGCAAGATATGCCCAGTCAGCCATTTTGACAATCACTTCGAGTGCCTGGGTGTTGTTGGTATTGTAATAGGCATCCAGAAGTCCTCGCATGATCTTGTGTTGAGTGTACCATCCAGCCCAAGTGTTGGTGTCGGGATTGGTTCCATACACCGCAAAGCGGGGCGGTCCGGCTCGCAAGACTGTATCTTCAGGAAGAGCACCAAGATAATTCGGGTGGGTGTGCTGTTTCTGAGCAGTGTAGGCCTCCTGACACGCTGCTAATTCTGATACCATCCATTCAAGCTTGCTCTTGAATACAGTCTCGCCTTTATCAGCGTACGCTTGAGATAGAGCTGACATGTAGTGTCCCGTCCAGTGACCGCTGAGTAGACCCCCGTCTTCCCATCCCCCAGGTGGGTCAACATCGCTGATTGCAGGCCGACCGGCCACTTTATTAAAGAGTACCAAGAAGCGTCGCTCATCATAGTTCCTGATGAAGTTTTTAATCAGGTCCCGTTTCTCTTGTAATAACCCATCCTCGAGATGTACTTGATCAAGCTTGAAAGGCCGTACTGGTGCTGTGGCTCCCGGTCCGACGTCTTCGTTACTCCCATTCGTAAAGGAGAGGTCGCGATTCGATATACCGTGGCTACAGGTTCTGGTGGCGATCGCCACGATTGTAAAGGCTCGAAGCAGCTGGCGAATACAACGCATCATTGTTAGCGGCAGTCAATTCAGAGTCAAACATCGCAAGTTCGAGAAGGTTTATCAATCTCAGTAGCTGCCTCGCGATACTACAGTTACATCAAGCAGTATCTAGCGTGAGATCCACATGGATGGGTATGATTGTTGTTAATGTAGGTATACTCTCAATCGGGCATCCGTTTGAGCAGGTGTTCGTCCCAACGTGGAAGTTCGGGATTGCTGTTACGGAGCAGACAGTACCAACCAATGAGAATTTACCCTCGTGTGGTATCAGTGACATGTTATCATCTCAAAGATTTCAATCCGTTGGTGTTTCCTCTTGTGGTACATTGATCGTCAACGGGCGTCGGGATAGAGAAAGACGAGAGGTTGCAAAGGTGGGGTTGATCGCGGCTTCGGCGCCATTCGAGCCGAGTCGACATTTCATGCATCTGCAACTCGAAATCTTCGCATGCCGTCCCCAAGGGTGCGCAAGAATCTCGCTATCTTGTACCTGGCTCGATTCACGTTTCGGCTATATTCCGTATCTCTGTTCATTCTCTGTACTGAATAAGACGGAGAAGGCTTTCGAAATTAGCCCTGGAATCATCACCATTCTAAGATGGTTGAAATTACTTCATTGCATTAAGTTTTACATTTTCTGAGACAATTTTCGGACGCCGAAAGCAGTGAGGTGATGTGAGATATTTCATTCCTAGTAACTGACGGCGTTCTATCAGTCGAAGAAAGATCAATCATGCAAGTGTAACGAAACATGATATTGAACACCGGCTATACAACGTCAAGCTTTCATTATTTGCAAAAGACCATTCGTCTGTGGCTCACGATTATATTGGCTGGCTGTATTTCTGATTCCCTTTGGACGCCTTGTTTTGTCGTCTTGTCGATCCAAAACGAGCCTCAATGTACTTGGACAATGTTCACCCTACTCTCAAACATATCATGAAGCGCTTAACAGAAGCCTGAAGTATCCTGAGGAGTCTTCCCTAGGTTTGCGACGCTCAAATATCAAGATCTAGGCAAGAAAGCCAATGGTTGAGATAGAACATCTCACGTACGGTTGTGAGTGCAGCGCCAGCAGCGGTCAGAGTCGCAGCACTCACATCGCATGATCCATGGAAGGTAATTCGCATCACAGACGTCACAGACACCTCCATGGAGCCTCCGCCAGTCGTGTTGATGGGGACGATCGCGGCGAGCTGCTGCTGTTCGAGCGCGTGCTTGACGAGCAACAGGTGGGTGTGCTACTGTACGAGTAAGGTACTCTTCTTCCCACTGAGTGCATGAGCAACGCTTCCACTGGTCGCCACAAAGATAGCAGAGATCATGGCTGCATTGGCATCTAGAAAAGTCAGCGCTGGATTAGAGACCTCTCGAAACACTTACGTCATGTGGAAGCAGCCTGCTTCAAGCTCAACCATGTTGTGGCACTTCTTACACTGTTGCCATTTGCTGCGCTTCGCAACATCCATCAAAAGCTGCACATGAGGATTTTATGGACACAGACCGTGATGACTAACGTTCTTACACTGCTCACAAGTCTTGGTCTGACAGAAGACACAGTCGGCGACTTTAGCAGTAATGTCTCCAGGGCGAATGAATTTGGAGCAGTCGGGATTGGCACAGTAGGTAGGGTTGGGTGTTGCTAGTTCCTCGACTTTTAGATCAAACTGTTTGATGAACTCCTTGGATAGCATGATACGGCACGTATCCAGCGGTATAGGAACTCTGCAGCATAGAGGTGGAAATAGTGCTGTCTCTGAGATGGCGCTGGTAAAGAGATCTTTCAGACAACCTCGACAGTACGTATGGTGACACTGCAGGCGAAGTGTATCCTTGAGATTGAAGGGCTCCATGCAGGCATTGCATTTGACGAGATCCTTGCCTTCTGTAATGCTCACATCCGCTTGCTCCGCCTTGACAGTCCGAATGCCGTGGAGTGGTTCACGATCAGCAAGTGCACTATGATCAGCCATGTCTCCGAGCAATGAGTGAACCTCATTTCCTTCGAATGCTAATGTGTACAGCTGCTTTGCCATCTCCCATTGGGCGTTATCGTCACGGTCGTCCGCTGATTCATGCTGGGTCCTTGAAGCCGTTCGAGAGCCTTCTGCATTATGGCTGACTGTCATCCCCGCTAATCTCATAGCAAGCTCATGATCACTCACGGCCTGCTTTTCTTCGTCAAGAAGCTTCTTGTAGGCAGCACGATCGTCGAACTCCTGTTTGAGAATCTTTATAACAAGAACTTGGCCTTCCAAAGTTGCAAGCTGCTGTACAAGGTCCTGCTGGACGGTCTCGAGACTAGCGCGTTCCTCATCCTTTGCCCTCTTATCCTTGTTGATCTGTATGTCGTTGAGTATCTCTGCTATGTCAGCCAATTGCAACTGAACTGCAAGCATAGCTGTTCGTGGATCCATCGCAGCGAAATATCTTGTGGCGCTGGTAGTGGAAAGATTGGGCTGGAGCGTGCTTTGTGGAGGTTCAGCGCAGGTTGACAAAATTCAGAGTGAGAGTGAAAGTGGAGGTAAAAGGCGAAAGTAAGTGCGGAGTCATAGTCAACGTAAGTTATCTGCGTGTCTTGTGAGAATCAGTACGCAATGCTGACACTACGCAGGTCACGTTCTGTAGCCTTGATTTGACACATGCAACACAATAGACTGCCAGACGAACGAATCATATTAGAGCACTGTATGTTCACTTTGCTCCCAGACTCTACTTTCACTTATAGTACTCGTTGCATTGTCCAATGCCGGCGTGGTGACTCCTCGAGCTTGACATCCTGTTGGACTAGTTGCGCTCATAACAACGCCCCACCTGGAATCACGCTTTCACCCTTAACCTGCTCATTATATATTGGGACATCTGCACTTCTCTAGCATCTACAAAGAACTCTCTCGCCCCGGCCAACACAACCGCCTGGCATAATCCACACAAACCACGAGTAGCTATGAGCAACGCTGCCAACTTCTGGGCTGCAAAGTGTCAAGAGGTGAAGTCGCCTGGACACTCACCTAGACGTACGTCTGCACCTACCAAATTCACAGGGTCTCCGAAAACCCCAAAGCAGAACGGTATGCTCTCCAATGGGGCATCGCCTGTTCATCGATCGCGACCCGCATCCAATCCTTTCTCGGGGACTGTCAACGGTATCAAGAAGACGGATCGGGCGGACACTGACCGCGAGGACCAGTTCCTCCCGTTGCTGCCTCCTTCTGGGCACGTGCGATCGCTCGATGTGCAAATCCTCGAGAAGACAGTCGTCGCTAAGGACGCCCGTATTACCGAGCTGGTAAAGTCACTCGAGCAAAAGAACGTTCGAATCACTGAACTCGAGTCCACACTTGAATCGCAGAAGGGCTTCATTACCGTCGTTCAGAAGATCACAGAAGTGGCGGCTGAGCGTGAGGAGCAGCTTAGGAAAGAGAACCACAAGCAATTTCTCCATGTTCAGAAGCTAGTGTCAGAGGTCGATGAGAAGGACCGGAAGATTGCAGCTCTCGAGGACGAGATCGAGGAGCGATGTGCGACGATTGCTAATACCTCGACCCAAGTCTCTATGCATGGAGACTCGGGGAATGATCAAGATCAGGATATCATTCTCGCGATACCTGAAGAGACCGACGATTCGAAGAGCGTGAGCCGAGACAATGATGACGAGCCAGCCATGCAGCAAGCTCAAGACACGATCAAGGGAGTCTCTGGCGTCGAGAAGCCTCCAGCAACCCCTGTCAACGCTGAATCTGCTAAGGTCACTGAACCTGTGGCACCCACAGCACCGAAAGTGTCCACTCCACCTGCAGAGTCAGCTGGGCCAGCTGTGAATGACTCGGAATTCCCTCTATTTGCCACTGCAGCCACTGTCAAGCAGGTCCCTGCTCCTCCCCCTGCACCCAAGTTGAAGATGGCCGTCGATGTGTCAAAGTTCGCGAAGAAGCCGGCGTCGAAAGTCAACTCCCCGAAGAAGCAGACATCCGCGGTTGTCAATAGTCCCATCGCAAGCACTGGAAACGGACCTGCTCCTAGGATCGATATCTCCGCAGATATCCGTAAGAAGCTTCACGACGAGCGCAAGCTTTTCGGAAACGGCCCTAAGGTGCAGGTCAAGATGGGCAATGCTGTCTTGGCAACTCTACCCAAGTACGTGTTGATGCAGTGCTCGGAGAAGGCATTCCGGTATTTCGCCGGGAACCCGAATACATCCTCATTCGACGTTCCAGCGAACTCAATGGACGCTACAGCCGCCGTTGTTCACCTGGAATGGATGCAGGATATGACATCCCAAGGCCGTGTGTATTCGATCTCTCTGCACCCCAACGAGAGCTTTGACGACAAGAACCTCCAGATTTGCCGCGCCTCACGCGTTCTCGGTCTCAACAACATGTACATTGGACATTTCACTAGAACTTTCTGCGACCGAATTCGCTCCGGCAATAGTTCTTATGTCTTTATGTCGAAGATTGCTGCACTGGCTTATCCCGAGAACGATCCAATCTACGACTGCCTCACGAACAATCTTGCAACACAGCGGATGCATGGCACTTGCAAGAAGCCGGCCGAGCTTGAGGCTCTCTTGGAGAAGTATCCGGGTCTCAAGAAGGATGTTGAGAAGGACGAGGCGCGTATCCGTTCGAAACAGCAAGGACACGCGAAGATGGCCGAGATTGAGAAGGGAAAATTGGAGAAGAAGGTGAAGCAAGGCGACAAGGCTGGACACGCTGAGAAGATCCAGAACGGTGAGAAGGGCCAGAACGGCAAGAAGACCAACGATGCTAAGAAGAGCGCCAACGGTCAGAAGTCTCAGAAGGGCCAGAATCGCCAGAAGGACATGAAGGGCCCGGAGACTGACAAGAACGGAAAGACTGCCCAAGGCGGCAAGAAGATGGATATGTAAGTAAAAATCGCCACATCGTGGTATTGCTGGTTGAAGATCCCAACGAACCCTCTCGGGTTCTATACAGGGATAGGGCATATGGAGTAGCACTTTCTTTTAGTGTTTGGATGTCGACACACTGGAATCTTGAAGTCTTGAGCAGATGTCATCAATCCTGCGAAGCTCATATATGACAAATACAAGATATACAATACAAATACACGCCTTGTGATGCATCTCGCATAAGTCGAACACACACCGGTATGACTGAAATGTGGGCAACAGCCTTCTGTGTAAGCAACCTTACACTGCTGAACTCAAGACTCCCTCTTCATAATTCTCCTCTCTTCACTTACGCCCGGTCCCAGACTCTTCAGCACTTCTACCAACTCATCCGCCGCTGCCTCGAGATTGGCATCATCGCAGGGTTCCAAGGCATCCATGATAAACAAAACCCGTGTCGTATCCTCAGTTATGCCTGTCCTTGAGCATTGTCGCCAATTCCACCTGCGACACGTCACCCCTGCATCATCACACCACACCACCTCTCCTTCTGGCGGAAACTCGGTGACCTTCTCTCCGCCCACACTCGTTTCAAAGGGCTCATTCCCCTTCGCCCTCACAAGCACCGGTACACCATCATACTTATCAAGATCCTCGCCACCAAAGGGGATTTGAAATTTGACGCTGAGCGCATTATAGATATCAGTCAGGCGGTTCACACGTGGAAGACCTGCTTCTGCGCGGCGCATGAGTGACTCCAAGCTAGAGCGCTCCTTCTTAGGTTTTGCTCCGAAGGCCTTGTATGTATCACGCCAGGCAGCCACATGAGAAATCTCAGTGACAGACTGAGTGGATAGAGCGGCTCGCGCTGAGATCTCGGCTTGCTGGAGGAGGGCTTCCGAGATGGAGTCGCTGGGCCCTGGAGAAATGTTGGAAACCACCAGAAGCAGCGCACGGTAGTCGGGACGGAGTGTGAATATCTCTGGGGCGATTTTGGCGTTCTCTAAAAGGAGCTGAGAGAACATTGGCATTTTCGGTTGGGAATGGAAGGAGGGAAAAGGATGCTGTCTCTGAGTAACTTTGATTTGGGAGTGATTCTATGCCAGCTTTGTGCATTTTCCAAGAATCCGACGTGGCCGTTCTAAATACTCAAAATCTGCGTAGCGCAATGCTCCTTGTACTAAAGTAGTCAGTTGTACGCCCTTCAGTTGACACAATCAGTCACGTGATTTTGACATGACGGCTGTCCGCGGGGAGTGTCTGCACTACCTTAAGGCGATAAGACATCTCAATGATTTTGGCACGCCCCTCGAGCTGCGATGCAACTCACAAATGATCCGAGTGCCCAACTCTTTGGTCTGATGTAGGATGTCAGACGCGAAGCGAACGCGCCAGACACGACGATCGATGATGAAACCGCGCCGCTACATTTCCTCCTACAGCTCAACTCCTTGTGCACCCTAGATTTCTTCTTTGCCAGATCGCAACACTGACAATTCAAACATAACACTCACGCAATCTCACTTACCCATCCTCACTCAGCAAGCATACAGCGCGTATCTCTGCGTAGATAACGCGTGTACACCCCAACCACAGCCCATACACCGTACACGATCCTACTGCTCACCACTATGTTCTGTAAGCCCAGTGCCCGATGTGATAACCTTTTGCACATGATGCTGACTACCGCGCCTGCAGCGCTCACTTCAACCGCGACTCTCCACCACGTAACGCACATCCCAGCTGCTATCCCCAAATCCCGCGCCATTGCCTGCCTACACAACCACGACCTCCTGATCCGGCTAGACCCAGAGCTCGCCCACTACGAAGCCCTCCCCTCTCCGCCCAATGCCCCAAATACCAAGCGCTACAAAGTTACAGACAATATGCACACACTGCCCAAAGGCTTATGGGACACAACTGTCACGTTTGAAGCCGAGATGACGAACACCGACGACGGGATCGAGTGGGTAATTCGCGCGCCGCTTGGGCTTGTGCAGCAGACAACGTGGCGGATTGTGAAGCGCGACAGCTTGGATGGGGAGGGTGTGGGCGGAGACGGCGAGTGGAGTCTGGTTGAGGATGTGGAGATTAAAGCAAACAGGTTGGTAACAGGGACGGTGAAGAGTAAGTGCGAGGGGAATTGGAGGGGAGTGCATGAGAGGTTTTTGGGGCATTTGAAAGAGGGCGAGGGTAAAGAAGTAGAGTAAGCATTGAGCAATCGTAGACGCGTCAATGTTCACGATTTCTTTCTGCAGAGGTGTGGTGTTGCATGCTCCAGGGTTGCGTTGCGGACCTCCGTGGGGAGAGCTCCTGCCGCAATTGTGGGGACCTACGACATCAGACTCTTTGCACCACCTTCACCTTGCCTACCAAGCGTGCCCGCTGCTCAGCATCCGTGTTTCGTTCTGATTCCTAGTTTCCCTACTCGTACGACGGTATGGATGTTGGAAAAGATGTTGGTGCGAGTCACATAGTAATGTGTCTGAGCGCGCGATCGACTGATGCGTGCATTCGGCGAACCCGCTAAGCATGCAGCGGCACGGTCCTTTAAGCATGCGCCACTTCCGGACCCCTGAGCTTGACACTCTCCTGGCGTCAATCACTGTAAACACAGGATCAGAAAGCTATCCCAGTCGTTCGTTCGTTACAACCCTCACCTTCTGATCGGCTCGCTCAACCAGATTTTCAACAGTGCTGTGTCGGGAATATGCCCCTATGCTTCACCGATGGCACTTCTTGCTTCTCGTCGAGTAGAGGATATTGGACTAAGCAAGCCACATAACTGAGTCTAGACCTGAAGAAAAAAGGGACTACCGTGCACAGACTTGTATGGCGCATCGACACGTAAAAACAACACAAGATCAAAGCCTGAGTACTCACTATGCAAGTTGTCAAGCCGTAATGTGTATAGTTGACTGTGGGCGGGGATGACAGTAACATTGGAGCAAAGCCTACAAACTAGTGGACACACTTGATAGATGGCGGTACAATGAAGGGAAGCCTGCAAACAACATCATAGCCCTCATTTACATGTTTACCATGTGGCGCGTTCCTGACTAGACGATGTCGGACATAGGCGAGGCTGGCTGAAGTTGAGCGCTAATACAGCGGACCTCAGCCTCAATACATGCATAGCCGTTGTAAGGCCATACCCAGGCATTCCACCATATAATGTCGTATTGCCGTTCTCTCTTTGATAGCCAGAGTCCGGAATCACAACCACCGACCCAAGTCATTCATTCATCATGCTGACTTCCACTCTGTCACTCCTTCTCCTCGCACCCATCGCAGTCCTCGCAGACAGGCAGCGTATCTCACCCGACGCTACCTGCGGTGGTAAAAACAAGTTGACTTGTCTCGGATCTGGTTAGCATCTCCCAAGTCTATATACCAACCTTTCGTTCCTAACCGATGAACGACAGCCTTCGGACAATGCTGCAGTCAGTACGGTTGGTGCGGGAAGACTGATGCGTACTGCGGCAAAGGATGTGATTCCAGGTTCGGCAACTGTAAGGGCGCGCCAGTTGCCCTTCCAAGCAGCACGAAATGCTCGTCTGCCATTGCTCAGGCGACGCCGAAGGTCTCTGTTGACGGTCTCTGCGGACCCAAGAACGGTGGACAAACGTGCTCGGGATCCAAATGGGGTAACTGTGAGTTGAACCAGAATACGCCAGCGACTTGCGTCAGTACTGATTAATCAACGCAGGCTGCAGCCAGTACGGATACTGTGGATCAAGTGGTAAGCAGAAGTGTAAAACGCTCTTTCCTAACTGTGTACTGATTCATGCTCCGACAGGCGCTTACTGCGATGCTACCAAGTCTTGTCAAGAGAAGTTTGGCAAGTGCAATGGTGCCAGCTCATCATCGCCTGTCACACTCTCCTCCAAGTATGCCGCCTCAATTGTCGTCGTCAGTTCGTCGGTTCATCCCGGGGTCTCCTCCAAGTGCTCTTCTTCGGTGGTTGGTGCCAGCTCTTCACCCCACCCCGTGGTCCCCATGAAATTCTCTACCTCGGTCGTCGGTGCCGGCCCATCGTCCAGCGCTGAGTCTCGTCCTGCGGTCTCCACCAAGTGCTCTAAGTCTATCGTTGGCGCCAGTTCATCGCCCAGTGCTGCGGCTTCTACCAAGATTTCGACCTCGATCGTCGGTACCGCTTCGTCGTCCAGTGCTGCAGTCTCCACCAAGTGCTCAGCTTCGATTGTTCGAGCCAGCTCGTCAGCTTATCCTGCGGTCTCCATTAAGAGCTCTTCCTCAGTCGTTACTGCCAGCTCGTCAACCCCTGCCGCAGCCTCCACTAAGTGCTCTTCCTACACCGTTAGCGCCAGCTCGTCAACTTATATCGTGTACGTCAACCAGTATTCAGCAACAGTCTCCACTCTCTCGAGCGCCCAGTCTTCAACTTCAGTCATCTATTCCGCCTCGTCTGTCATCACCTCCAGCTCAGCTATCTCGAGCACGCTATCACCTACCACCAGCGATATCTCAACGTCAACCATTCTTGTGTCCTCATCGAGTATCACGTCTTCTTCAGTGTATAGCGAAGTCTCCTCGATCAGCCCGACTCCAGAGATTAGCTTATCCACCTTGTCGCTAGCCAGCTCAACACCAGATGTCTTGAGCCCGACACCAACAATTGAATCAAGCACTGCTATCGCCTCGTCTTCAGAGGTCAGCAGCACCCAGATCAGTTCCTCTAGCGTTGCAGAGTCCTCTTCGTCCAGCGAAGCACCAGTCAGCACTTCGCCGCCCTTCCTTAGCACCAGCGTCGTTGAGGTTGCCACATCTAGCGAAGCACCGGTCACTTCGACGATAATTGTCACGCCAGTAGCAGACCCAACCACTCTCTCCACTATCGTAATTCAGCCAAGCCCCTCCGAAGTCTCTACGCCCGTATCCAGCATGGAACCTTCATTGACATCTTCCTCCACCCAGGACGCGACTCCTGCTCCAACCGCAGCGTTATGCTCTCAGAGCGACTTGCTCGGCTGGTCCCAGCTCTCACTTCCCCAGCCAAATACATTTAAAAGGCCTACAGGAGTCACCAATCCGCTGGACTGCTGTATTGCTTGTAAGACCGAGCCTGGCTGCATAATGGGATTTTGGATGGGCAATTGTAACCTGTACATTGCTGTTGGCACTTCCTCCGAGAATCAGTGTCCAGCTGGCATTCAGCCGATAAGATATAGAGCAGCACCGATCATGACGTATCCCTTCAGTGTAGGCGCTTGTGGTGTGCCCCAACCGTTGGAGTAACGTAATATGTAATCCGCGCATAGTCAAACTGCGTGTCACTCTTGGGATCCAACATCATTGTTTCATCCATCTCCGTAATAGAAAGCACTACCTACCTCGAAGTATAGCCGATCAGATCCACAACGCGTCATACATCCTCCACTGCTTGCAATTTCAACGTCCAGATTTTACTACTCCGACCTCTCAGAGCCAAAAGCTTGAAGGCAATGGATACTATATGGCAAGCTCCTAATCCCGGGCTCTTAACGTCAACAAGAAAGCGGAATCTTACAAAAGCCAAATCAGCCTAGCTAGTCCCAGTATTCACGGATGCATACAAGTCTGCAGCACGACCATCAAAGTCCCACCAACACTTTTTCCAGTGCGTTACTCCCTCCCTTCCCCTTCTCCATCACCCCTCACCCCACCACCGCCCCGGCAACCGCACACCCAAACCCCACCGCAATCGGCACCGCCCTCCCCAAATTCAACACCCCCCACCAATCGACCAACGCATGCGTACTCTCTCCCTCCCCCTGAATCCCCAAAACCTCCCTCTCCCCTCTCACCTCCAACGCCTTAGGATCCACGCGATTAAGCTCCCCCATGCGTTCCTCGATCTTCTTATTCAGCGGCAAAAGCCAAACCAACGTGATAGGAATAACAGCCTGCAACACCAGCGTAGCTACGAGGTTAAGTCTGAAAGCCAGGCCTCCACGCGGATGCGTGTGGTACGTTGCGTACGTGAGTGCCAGCCCGCTGATGAGTCCCAAGGGTCGCGCAATGTTGCCAGAGGCGTTGAGGAGGGTCCACCATTGGCGGGCTAGGAGGGGGGAGGGTGCCTGCATTAGGGCTGGGAGGGCGGCGAGGGAGAGGCTGGCGTTTTGGCCTGGGAGGTGTTTGTTAGGGGTGTGCGAGTTGGGGACCGGGGGCACGTGACGGACCTAGCATGTAGCCGCTGGCGGTTATGCCGATGGCTTGGGCGATGAGGACGCTGGGAGCTGGGTTTCGGGGGGAAAGGAAGGGCATTTTGGAGCGGTGTGGGGTTTGTGAGGGCGGAGGAGGTTGTTAGGGGTGGGCTGGTGTGGGTATGTATGGCAGTGCGAAGGAAGGGAGGTGTGGGGTATACCATAGCTCCCCACAATTGCGGGAAGAGCTACATGTGCATGCAGTAACGCGGGGAGGAATTGGTCTGGATATTAATACGTCAGATTGGGTCTGATCCCATTTCAGGCTCAGAGCAAGTTTTTGGTCGTACGCAAAGTGGATATCGTTGAACAGCAGGATGGACTGGGAGCGTATCGCTCAACCTGATGAATTCTACATTTGGCTCATGAATCCTAGTGACAACACCATGAACCCTGACCGTACCTGATACCCACGCGCAATGGAACGCTAGAATGTAATCTATATGATGATCAAATGCTTGAAAAGACGAAGTAAAATGCTAACGACTCATGCCACCGCTCACATAACGAGACAGCCACCAGGGCCGCTCCTCGCACGCCTCCTTCGCCCGACACCACCAGTAGTGCCAGCACCGCCTTCTTCCTCGTCTGCGTGCATCATTTGTGCTTCCCTCGCTCGCCTGCGGCGGCGGCGAGCACCCGCTCCACCAACGCCTGCCTCTTCATTCATCATCATCCAGTCCGCCCACTTACGCTCCAGGCGAGCAGCAGCAGCGAAGTCGCCTTTCAGGACGCGCTTGGTGTGCTCTTCGACAGTGGGCTGCCAGCTGTAGAAGCACTTCAGACCGATGACTTCACGAGGATATGTGGCTGCTTGATTGGGAGCCTGAGGAGAGGGTCGAGAGATCTCTGCATTACGGGAGAGGACTTCGCGAACGCCAGTCCAGGTCACATTTGCGCAATCGTATGCCACAATGCGCAGGCCAATCTCCGGGCGATCAGACGCTGAAAGAGCGCGCGCGAGGCGGTTACGAATGCGCATGCTTGCGGCTGCTTCGGTGAGGACAAGGTCTGATATGCGTGTGTTGTCCATTTCCAGAGATTTCAGGCTGGTGCATGCTTTCAGGACAGGCAGCATGCCAGTATCACCGAGATGCTCGCAGTATGAGATGCAAAGATGCTTGAGGTGAGCAGCGCATGGGGACTCGGAAAGGCCCTTCAGAACGTCGTTCGAGAGCTGGTCCAACTCTTCTAGGTCGAGGTGCGTCAGGACTGGGACGGTGGGGAGCAGCGATGTTAAGGTGTCATCGGTGAGACCCCCACACTTCGACAGCTGAAGACCCTCCAAGAACGGCACGTTGCCAACTAAAGTCTTTGCACCAACATCGGTGATGGTGCGGCATCGTGTAAGATCTAGGTGCTTTAGCTTGCGAGGAGGCACGATCGGTCGGTCTGTCAGCACGTCAACCTCCTGATCAACGCCCTCAATAAGTGCAGCAAGCGACTCGTCGTTGAGGCTGTCACAGTTCATCAAGACCAGTCTCTCGAGGGTGTTGCGTGTGAATAGCTCCGTCATGAGCTCAACGTCGTCCCAACCGCGCACTTCGCCTGCTCGCAGATCGCGCAGTTTAGAGCATCCCTGGATGACCTTGATCAATCCACGGTTATCGATGTTGCTACACCACGAAATGTTGAGGACCTCGACGCGAGGGCAGTTTGTTGCAATAATCTTCATCGCGGAGTTTGTCGCGCCGGCCAGTCCGGATAAATTGACATGCACAAGGCGTGTGTTCGAAAGGAGGAAAGTGTGGATAGACGACCGATCGATCCGACATCCTTCGAGCGAGAAGTTCTCCAGGTTCTGGCAGGCTTCTAAGAAGCCGTTCCTGTTCCATCGCTCGCGTAATTGAACACAACCTCTGAGGTTAAGATCTTTTACGAATGGTCCCGCAGACTTTATTATGTTGATCAAGGCATCTGCGGAGATGTTGCGGTAGAATTTGCTGGTGTCCAGGTTGCTCCACAGTTGCCCGTCGAAGCACATTGCGTGCCAAGACTTCGATACGAGCGAGCATCGTACAATTTGACGGGGTGTCAGGTACTGGAGGATCTGCATACGGATCTCAGCTGGCATGTCACCCCAGAAGTTGATCGCTGGCTTCTTTGGAGCTGCTTTCCGGAAGGGCTGCGAGAAATAGTCGCCCTCGACATCCAAGCCAGCTCGCGAGTGTGGCCTCCGGCCTGATGGAAGAGGAACGGACGATGCAAAGTCGGGTGTCTTCATGCGCAGCCGATATTTTTCGTCGCACATGGGACTGCCGGGTGGGCTGTTGGCGACAGAGGTGGGTGCTGTGGAAAAGCCATTGGACAGCTCCGACGAGTATGAGCTGCCAAACGACTGACCATACGGAGACCCAGTGCCTGCCAGGGAGACGCAAGACATAGACGCCTTTGGCTGACTCCGCAAGCTGTGTGATCTTGTCCTCCCCATGGCTGCCAGGCTGAGACTCGGCGAGGAGCCCATTCGCTGCAGACCACTGAGCAGGCGCTGTCGGCCCTTGAGCTTCGTCGGTCGTTCGGAGGGGAAAGGCTCAATAGCCGGAGTGCCAGGCGTTGGCGTGTCCATGTCCTCTGGATGCTCGAGGACAACAGAATCAATGGAAGTCGGCTCCATCTTGGATATTCTGTGTCTTGCAAAAGTCGAGTGCCGGGGAGCAGGTAGCGAGCAACCGCGTGCGGGGAACAAGGGTCCTAGTGATGTCTTGATGTGATCAGGTCAACACCCCAAAGACAACAAACAACACACCCAAGCTCAGGTGCGTGCTCCTGGTAGAGAACCAAACGAAAGTGAGAATATGCAAAAGAACACGCTGAACCTGGTGGTTGGGTATGCGCGGTTTTTGGTAGGTACAGCCCCAGTTCTAGAAAGCGGGGAGCGAGGCCCGTGTTAGCGACGATGTGAGCGCTAGCAGACGAGCCGTGGGTCGAGGAGCCTCAGCCGCGGAGGCGAATTCGCAGAGATGCAGAAACTAGCTAAAAAGGACGCGGAAGATGTTGCGAGTCTTGCTTCACGTTGCAATGAAGAACGCAAACAGTCAGATCGGATGTTGCAACGTGCGTGATCTTGTACGCGGATGGCTCGCCTTCCACAGCAGCGGGCAGCCGAGCAGCCGTTGTTATCGTCGCTATCGGTTGGCTATCGATTAGGAAGTTGCGACCCACCCATCCACGTGCGCCACCTGGTGGATCACCGGCACCATCTTCTGGCAGCCGCCGGTCAAGCGACCAGTCTGCGCTCGTGTGCAGTGGCGAGATTGGCAACATAGTCCGCACGACGCAGGGAAACAACGCCTTGCCAGCTGCTCTAGCTCACACAATCTGTCGCAGTTCCTGGACCGTCTTGCTGGAACTCTCGGTCGGATTCCTTGCCTCAGCGGCGATACAATATGCAGGGCAAACGCGCACTAGTCGTATTCGCACGCAACGCGGCCATCCCACCAATCCCATCTGGACCACGACCGGGTGAAAACAAAAAGTGTGGGGAGCCCAGCACGCCCAGGTACGGCCCCCAGGCCGATCACAGCGTCCGATGCGCCGCATCGCCCCTGCAGTGCGCCGCTGCTGTGTTGCTGATGGCAAAGTTATGGGTGCTCAGGATGTACTGTCCGAAGCAGGGCCGCGCTGTGCGAACTGTCGTGCAGTTTTAGGTCATATGTCAGCCTGAGGCTGTCGCATGGACAGTTCATGCTCAGTCGGCGTCTTGATTGGCTAGATCGCCTAAGACCAGAGTATGCGTGACCTCTGGTGCGATAAGAGTCAAATATCGCGACTCTGAGGTGAGCACGCGCGGTTTTGCAGACCTTGTTCGATTGCAACAGTAATATCTCGTGTGCGCAGCTGGTGTTGTGTCCTCCAGGTTAAATTCGCAATAGGAAAAGCGTATATTCTTATCAACAATATACAAACGATAAAGGGTATCTCAAAGCAATGCTAAACTCCATCATGCACCTGAACACATGCATCTTTGCCGAGGTCTACTCTCGTTCAGAAGCCAAAGCTCAGCTCGTCTTCGCTATCATCCTCCACTGCATCTTCAGCGGCGGCATAAGAGACCCTTCTGACATCCCTCAACCCACCCTCCAATGATGATCTTGATCGCTGCGTCTTGAGTCTGTGCCGCAATGTCTTGATGTCGGTTGTGGTTCTTCTCAGTCTCCTCTTGCCTTCATCGACAATATCCTCGGGAAGCTCTGGATAGAACGCAACAGGAGTGTCTGGCGGTGTGATCTGCATTCGTTTCGCAGGTATCATTACCATTGGGCTCGAAGCTCGCGTGCGCTTTCCCAACGGGGTTCTCGATAGACGCTCTCGTTGCTTGATAGGGCTCGAGTGAAGCATAGGAGAGGAAGGCACTATGGGTTCGGCAGCTGACTCGTGCTCAGAGTAAAGCACAAATTGCACACGATCTTCGTCTTCGGATTGCACAGGAGTCGGCAACAGCTCCAACGCGCGAACCGGCTTCTGCGACAGGCGGTGGTTGCTCTGTTTGACGAAGGGTGTGCATGCCACCCATTCACCGATGCCGTCCTCCCACCTGAACCCGCCGCCAGCGGCGGGCGATGTTGTGTCTGCTTTCCGCGGTGTAGGCATAAGAACAAGACGGCCAGAAACCCGCATCTGTTTTTCAACTTCGCTCGCGTACTTAAGATGTTCCATATCATCGGTGTCGTTGGCAAACTCTGTGGCTGCTTCTAGCGCGATGCGTTTCAGTGTCCATAGCTTGTGAGGTAGTCGATGGCCAGACAAACTTGACATCGCCAGTACGAGGCGCTGTAGCTGACAGAAACCGTCATCTTTCCAAATGCGACCCGTTCCACGCGCCGACGCCGAGACAAGAAGCGGAAGGGTGGCCAGCACCGTGGAGGAATTGGTGCCGTGTGACGAATATTGACACACGATATCACTGAGCTTGCGTATGCAGACCGTTGTGGACAAGGTAACTACGCGATCATCGCCACTACACTGCTCTAGCTTGGCTAGAAAGCAGCTGAAGATAGCCCAGCAAGCTCGCTGAGCGAACATTTGCAGATCCTCTGAGTTTGCCTCGAGCAATCTCAGCTCGGCGTCGATATCTGATCGCGATGTCAGGGCAATGACGATTGCGTCCAAAGTTCCATTGATCTTCTGTACCACAGCTTCTCCGGCGACATCGTTGCGCCCGCTATTGACAAGACTGATGCTACACAACACTGTGAAAAGACTGGAGAAGGTCGTGTTCAGAGCCTGTCGCAAGTCTTCCCGTGACGAAGGCACGAAGCGTCTCGCGATTGCTCCAGTGACTTCATCTGCAAGCAGGCGTTCATCAGGGAGTCCCATGCCAGCCATCATACAGGTCTCAAGGAAACGCGAACAAGCTGCCAGGGTACGGTGGTCACCTTCTGTGATCGTACGTACTAGTCGATCCCAGACTGGACGCATAGATGCTGTGGCCAGCCACTCTAGCGGTAGAAGCTCATGCGCCACCATATGCTCGAGAAGGTCGTACAGGAAACGGTACCGGCCACTGCGATCAACAAAGGCTTTTGCGTCCGACATATACCGCCATCTCTCCCCAAAGAGATCAGCTTTGACATTTGTAGGAAATGGCAAAGGCTCCAGTGCGGGTAGAGCAGCGACCAGAAGTTCCTCGGCCTCGTCGAAGGCTCCCTCAGCAAGGCAGTAGCGATGGAAAAAGTACCGGTCCTCCTCGGTGAGTATACCATCTGCGAAAGCTCTGCATAAAATAGCAGTGGCATGCGCCCGTACAACTTGCTTGAACGGCCGCCAGCCCTGCCCTTGCCGCTGTTCGAATCGAGTCTCAAGGTCTTCGTATATCTCGTTTGCAACGTCTCGGTCGTTCAGCTCCTCCTCTTCTAGTTGGTCCAATTCCGCGAAATGCTCTTCGAGTTCAATATAGGCTGGTAGCTTCCTCAGACATGCACTCATGAGTGAACCAGTCCCTTGTCGAATTTTCTTCTCGCGGGTAGCATTCAATATATTTGCGTATGCCTCTAGCATGCCGAGCGTGAGCTTTCGTATGTCCGCCGACGTATGGGGTCCTAGGCTATCGGTCCGCTCAATCGGTATGAGCCCTGATCGGTGCTTCGTATGCTTTTTCAACGGCGATTCCTGCACAACTGGACTATCCATCATTTGGTTTCCCATGCGCGCAATGAGAGGCGTGAACGCAATCTCGCCGGGCCGGGCGGCAGTTTGCGCCTCTGCGCGTCCCAAATTCGATCCGCATGGCCTCTTCGCTTTGCGTCCTCCATATGTCCTCTTTGCTCCCTTCACGCCTGGCCTCCAGTCAGGGTCGCGTGCCTTCTCAAAGCCTCGAGGCTTGTTTGCCGGTCGCGTGAAGTTGGTTGTCTTCTGTGGCGTGTGCTTGGTCGCAAACGCAGACGATGTCGTGCGCGGCTCTGCATGGGCGGTGCGCGGTAACTCCAGCTCCTTCCTCAGCTTTGCGAGCTTCGACGACAGTGGGCGCAGCAGACGGTTGCATCGCGAGACATTCCAAGGGAGCTCCTCGTCACCGGCCATAGTGATGCGGATATATATGCTTGCTAAGACATGTAGTTTTACGTATGATTCGTAACTGCTGCAGTGTATGGATGTGGTGCCCTCTGGGCTCGTTGTTGTTGTGTCTGGACTTGTTGTCAGAGGGCGCTGAATGTTTGTTGTTGCGACCGGTGTGTCGGCGCTTGCTTCGGCGCTTCTCTCGGCCGAACTTCCTCACATTCATCGTTCACCACTCTATGACCTTGAGCTTGAAGACTTTGTAACAAATACATTAACAATGTGACCAATGTAGCTCGTCCGCTGAAAATTGTTCAGGCCTTGCCTGACCGCCATCTACACCTTGCTACAGAACAGCAGCAGACCACCCCGGAATCGTACAAAGTATACGACTCGTGATGTGGACTCGTAGAGGTCTTTCAACACGAGGCGCTGCGGCTCCCGTTCTCGGCCTTATTCGACTCCGGGGCTTGCATGCTGCTGATACTCCTTTTCCACGATGATGGAATCATGCCCAGCAACCCCACGCCTGTGACACCTCGATATCTCTTCTTTTCCAATGGTGGAGTGAGGGTTTCTTCTCGGATAGACCGCAATGGGCTTGGAGTCTGTACTGCCCACTCTTCGATGGGGTAGGCTGGATGTGGACGGTAGGCTGTGGAAGAAGGAAGTTGCTCGTATTTCTGTGGAATAGGTGGAGGCCGTGACGGCGGCTCTGGAGCCTCAAATACATGTGATGGCGGCATAGAGAGACGATACGCGTTGGAGCTATCGTTGTGGTGCGGTGACTCAAGGCTCTTCGTTAGTTTGTCCGCCTTTGCGTCTGGGACGCCACTCGGGATGTAGGTACTAGCAGCAAGGCTGTCTTTGCGTGGTGGCCACTTTCCGTCACTCGTAGTGTCTTTGACAACTACGGCGCTCTGTTCGGAGCCTTTTGGCATCCCTTGTATCGCCTCTGCGTTGCAGTCATGGGTTGAGTTAGCATCATTGTCAACCCCACAAGCGTTCTCCAGCTTTTCCTGCTCAGGACTTCCTGACTGCGAGACTTTCGTGTCGACATCGTGCTCTGCAACGTCTGTACCAGGCTCGATGACTGACAAGTCATTCTCTTCGCTCTCTGCGTAGCTCTCATAATCCAGTAACCCTAGATCGTGCAGCTGGTCCCGGGTATGATAGAAAAAGCGGAAAGTAGCAAACGGCTGGTCGACTGGATCAATCAATGCAAACTTGTAAAAACGTTTCGGTAACTCGGGGCCAGCGCGTCCAGCATTGACTAGGCTGTCGTTGTGTCAAATGGAACCTTCCCGACATTCATTCGATCAGCCTTACCTTACGCCCCGTGCAGATTTCGCAAATTCTATTTCTTCGAAGACCTGGAATTCTCGCTCAATCCTCTTCCTGCCACTCGCGCGATGGACCTTGATCTCCACACAGCCGTCTTGGGTGTCCCCATCTTTGCCTGTAGCGCTGAAGCACAGAACCCTCTTCTCGATCCTTTTCCTGACACAATCGCCTTCGTTACTCTCGAACAGTCCGTACATAGTCTTTCCCATCCATCTGTATTCTTTATCAGTGCTCCAACTCATCACCTTTTCGCCATCGATGTACAGCTTGAACAGGAAATGCTGATCCTCCGGTACGGGTGGCGCGACCGAGTATGTGATCCAGAATTGGCTACCAGGAAACACTGGTACGTGCACAGAGCATGTTGAAGTCTTTTCGTCGACAAATGGCGGTAGATTAGAATGGCAGGTGCGTTGAGTACCGAGAAGAGGTGCTAAGGGTGGAGGGTAGTACTCTGGGAGGGTTTCGATGTCAAACTGCGAGTGCAGGGCGATTCTTATACTGCGATAAACAGGCATCGCTTTAGGTGCAAATCAGGCTGTCGAAAGGTGGCTGCGAAACGTTTGTTGTGGCCCAGGTGCGCCTTCACTGTTCGCACGGAAGGAGGGGTCGACGCTCTTGCTTTCACCTTCATATCGTGGCATACATCAACTGCGACACCGCTGCCCCGGCATCATATGAAAGCTACAAGCTTAGCATTGTAGAAAAATCTTAATTCAATCTACACAGACACGACTGCGAAATATCTCTGCTTGCCAGATAGTAGGCACATATGTTCCCAAGACTTGAGCAAATAGTTGCCTATTTGAGAAACCCTTCTCGATTTGTTATCTTCGTAGATGGAGAACAAGTCACAATTTCATCAATAACGCCTCTTTCGTTTTTCATTGCGAATTCCAAATTATCTGGACTGCTTTTGTACATTGAGTCCTCTTGTGTCGTGTTGATGAAACGAACACATAAGCCACCAAATGGAACAACCAAACTACATGCATTCGAGACCGACTCGGCCCGCTATACCGTTGCCTCGATGCAGGGATATAGATACCAAGGTCTCACAGCAGATGCCACTGCATGCACGAGATGACGTAATTGTGTAACCCATGAGGAGAACAAATTTGTGACTTCGAGAAACAGTCTCAACTCCGTGAGTGCTTGCGGTCTTCGCAAGCATGTGGTTTCAGACAAACACCGATCTTGCTTGTATTGCAAAGCAAGGGACCGCGTTCATCATGACCTCGTAGCGGAGGTGCTTCAGCGCAGACTGCGAACCGCCTGCGGGTCTTTTGCCCAAGTGAAAGAGACCAAATGAGCCACTCACCATTACACCAACGCCTTCACATTCGCTTGGCTATGCGCCAGAGCCAAAAGCTTTCTTCACCAGCACTTTCTCCATTGCCGCCGTACCCTTCTCGCTCTCCGCCCAAGGAACCACAGGAAGCTCCACTCATTGCGCCTCCGGCACCACATCCAACACCGTCGGAGCCTACGGAGCCTGTGGCAGCCACAGATTTTGCACAGTCTGGGGAAGCCGTGGAGGAAGAAGAGGACAAGATGAAAACTACGCATGTCCGACCACGTACTGCGCCAGCATCACCAGAGCGCCCAAGCACGGCTTTCAGCACGCGCTCAACCATCCGCCAGGTCGACCCTTCCCCAGAAAGCCTTCACAATGCCTTAGCGCGAGGTCTTACAGATAGCGTGACTCTAGCCCAAGGTCCTGCTTACGAACCATTCCCACCGTTCAATCCATCCAACTTGACTGTGGACGACAACGAAGCAGCAGACAAGTCCAACACTCACATCCCAGCAACCGAGCCCACCACAGCCACAGACGCAGCGCCAGGAGGTCTACGCCGCGGCGGCACGCCCTCAGACCGCTCTTCACCACGCAAAAGCCGCTCCTGCTCACCACAGAAAAGCAGAACCCCGTCTCCACGCAAGCACATGGTACGCACACCAACTCTGCCTGCGCACCAGGAATCGTCCGACTCTGCATATTCAGGCGAAAGCCCACATCTACCTCTACGCAGCTCAAATCTGCGTGATCCTGGTAACCTGGAAGCCCCAGATACGCCGTCGCCGGTCTCGCGCGAGCAGAAGAGAGACGCATACGCGCCCCTGCAGATTCGGAGACCGTTTGCAGAGTCAAATAGCGAAGGGGAGCCTGCGGCAGGACAAGCCACACATGCGCGGATTGCTGACTATATGCGCAAGATGAAGTCGCAGCAGCGCGGTCACATGGCAATTTCGAACGGCGCGGCTCGAGATGGGAGCGTGCGAGATGGCGGAGTGCGAGATGGGGTAGCACGAGATGACGATGCACAGAGAAAGATCGAGGCTCCGCAGCCAGTCAAGAGGATAGTGGCACCGGTGGCGCATATCATACAGGCCATGGCGGAGCCCGGCGCTGGGCCGCAGACTGAAGGAGGTGCTTCCACTAGGCAACAGGAGCGTCAGACGGGCAAGGAGAGTAACAATCAGACGACTACTTCCAGGCACAGTGAGGTATCTGGTGCGAGCGTGGCAAGCAAACACAGTGTCTTTTCCACGCCAGGTAGGGATGAGTTGGAAAGGAAGAAGCCGATTGTGGAGGAAGATGAGGGCCCGTTTGCGAGGGCGAAGAGTGTACAGGATCTTGAGCAGAGCAGGAGGAGAGTCAGTGAAGGAACTAAAGAGAGCGTGGAGAAGGGGGATGGGAAGAAGATGTGCGGTATGAAGTGTGCGGTGATGTAGATATTCGCAGATTTGAGGTGAATGATTCCGGCGCATGGACAAAGTAGTTGCGATTGAATTACGGACTGGGTTGTGGATCTGGCTGAGGCTAGCTTCAGGACAATAGGAGCATCGTGGCCTGCTTTGAGCATATCCGTATGCCTCCAGATGGCGGACAATCCATAATATTAGCGAATGTAATCACGTCTCCTTCTTCGTGTCTTTTTCTTCCTTCTCAAAGTCAACAAATTTTGAACTTCATCGCCCTTCTGAGGCCAGACCAAAAAGCAAATCCTGAGGAATCGGTGGCGACAGATGTCAATTATATAAGGTCCTACGAGCAATCTGCGATCCACACAGATTCTCTCGCTGGGTCGCCGAAACGATAGTGTGTAGATAGCACTGCTGAGATTACATTCAGCGAACTTCGTTGTGGGCGCAGAGAACATGGATACGCTGAGCGTCCGCAGACCAAAAGAATTATCCGAATCTGTTCAGCACAGCTGATCGAAAATCCTGTGTTGCTGCCTCTGTACTCGGCTGAATATGGCCTGGAAATTGTGGGCGATGAACGTAGATCTATTATACAACAAGTTTTGCAATACAAGACTTCTTCAATCCTGTATCGAGAGGATGCTGCCGAAACATCCGCGTCTAACAATGCGTCGCATAGCTTACAAGCTACTCTTCTTTCTCTCCAGAGGCACCTGAAGCAATATCGAGAGCTTGGACGAGATCAGAACCGAAGACGGCTGTCATGTACGCTGGGAAGATAACCCAAAGACCACTATATCTGTCAGCAAGAGATCTATCAAGATTGAAAGTCGATCAGATACGTACTTCATCACGCCGTAGAAGAGGAACAGTGTGAACCAGTCGTTGTGCCTGACGCTCTTGAAATTCGAGAAGTACTCGTTGAAGTCTGGTCACACATTAGTTCCCGTGTACGCCGAAAAGTTGAAGAGGGTAGTACTCACAGTACAGCACGGTCTTGCTAAGTGTCATGACAGCCGCAGTGAAGCCAATAAGCAGCGCCCGATTGCCCTGCTTTCCGCGAACCTTGCGACCACCAGACAACCACGCGGTCCACCCTTCTCCCTTGACATCCAGACCAGTTCCTGTCGGCGCAGCCACGCTATGATTGTAGATAATCATCACGTACAGTCCATACAGAATTGTCTCCACAGCATTCAGCGCGCCCTGCGCGCCGCCAAAACCATCGTTGCTCTCCCACCCGGGCTTTCCGTAAACGTAGTCAATCGAAGCGTAAATCTCGTACGGCTTCCAAATAGGCCACTGAAGGGCGCCTCCCTCCATTGTGTGAGGGCGCAACAGAATGTAGAGGGTATCCCATAGCACCAGAGGCAGCGAGACGGCAAGCCATAGAATGGTGAGGTTTGACGCCGTGTGGCACCACCTGCTCTCACCCACTTCGGAAGGAGCGGGAGGCTTAATTTCCTCTACAGCCTCTGAAGACTTTGAAATGACGCGTCTGGCGACCGCCTTCGCAGCAGGTGTGACGTTTGACGCGGTCGCACGCGTCGGGCTCGTGGGACTTGTGGGCGCGGGTGATGCGGTTGAGGTGCGAGAGGGCCTTTTCGTAGGCGATGGTTCGAATGCGGGGAAGTCTCCTCGGGGATGCTGGCGGGTGGCGACCATATTGTCAATTGCACTTATGCGACTACAATTGAGTGTTTTGTAGGGGATTTGAGGCGCGTAGAGGACAACAAGAAGCCAGCGAGGCGTGGTTTGCTGCGTGCTAAGTCTCGCACGTCACTGGTGGAGTGCCTCGGGTGTTCCCTTCCCGGACAACCCCAGGCCGGAAACTGGATGGTGCAGTCTTCAGTTCTGTACGCGGCCCAATTAAATAACGCAGTCTCAGTGTAATATGCTATTGGGCAGAGCGTGCATGATGCATCTCGACAATCCATCCCACCCTGCAGGATGAGCCTCGTGAGGTTGTGGGCAGCTTACATGGCTGCCTGCTGTCGAAGTCCATCTAGAAAGCCTACCACAGCGTAACTTTTCACGACGCAACTAGGTATCTCATGCGACGAGTATATTGCTATTATTCCCTAGGAGCAAGAACTTGTAAGAGCGCTAATAGACTCCGCGATGTTTGCTTACGTCCTCTTCCAGCACTCAAAGTCTCGGAAAAGCTGACGAAACCTTGTCTGGAGACGACTCTTCATTGCTTGTAACTTCACTTTGAGAAACGTATTATGACGAAGCCTTGTGAAATCTGCGAGAGCATTCCTTGGGAAAACATCAAGAGCTGGCGTGACCCGCGTGACCCGGGGGATAGAGATAATTTGGAAAACATCGAGAGCTGGGGTTGGAACAATGGAGAAATTGATCCCAGGCCCATCGTGAACTCTGCCCGGCTCAACAGAGAAGATTGCTTCGTTTGTCGGAGTATCGGCAAGCTTCTGGCCCCCTGGAGTGGTCAGTTCTTAAGGTTGACCTATCGCGATGCCAACAAATACTACGCAGGATCTTATGATGGTTTTTTAACGATCGATTGCGCCGTTTATGAATGTCCCAGATCGCAAAACTTGAGTGTATTCAGCGAAAAGTCACCACACGCCAGCTGTGAAAGGAGAAGCTTCGTCAACTATCAAGCGTTGTCAAAAAGCATGACCGAATGTAGGGAAGGCTGGTCTGAACATCATGCCAGTTGCGGGCCTGAAGCGGCTTCGGCGATTGCCAATATGGTTGTCATAGATTGCGAGAGCAACAATTTGGTCCTTGCAGCGCCAGATTGCAAGTATCTGGCATTGTCTTACGTCTGGGGTACTTGTCATAAAAAGACACACTATATGAGTCTACCTCGACCAACAGGACCCCTCATATCTTCCACCGGCAAAGTTGTTGAGTCTGCTAGCCTCCCAGATGCTCTACACAAAATGCCGGAAAGAGTGCCTCGCGTTGTGCATGACGCGGTTGTTGTTACGAGAGAACTCGGATTTCGATATTTGTGGATCGACAGATACTGTATTAATCAGCAAGATGCTGATACCAAACACCAGCAGATTCGGCAGATGTGGAGTATATATGCCTCCGCTTATATAACCCTCATCGCTGCAGCTGGCAATGGCCCGAACCATGGATTGCCTGGCGTGAGCCTTCCGCGGCGCCAGGATCGTGAGAAACGTGGAGCAGTGACGATAGCCGACAACTCCTCGATCGCTGACGAAATCAGAAACTCGATGTGGGCCAGTAGAGCCTGGACATTCCAGGAAAATCTCGCATCACGCAGGAAGATCTTTTTTACAGACATGGGTGCGTCTTACGCCTGCGAGGAATACTTCAAAACTGATCTTGGCCAAAAAATACTCCAGGAAGCAGAGCGCCTGGACGAGGTACTTTTTGACGCCCTCCGGTACTCTCTGGGAGCGGCAAAATCTTTTATACAGGGCGAAAACAATATTTTGTTGGCTCTCCGCAACATCGAAGCCTACTGCAAACGAAGTTTGACCTACGACTCCGACAGCTTGAATGCTATTATAGGTATGCTCGGTAGTCTCTCACAAAGCAAAGTGGATCCCGTGGATCACGTATGGGGAACATTGCTCTTTCCTGTAAAGACTCTTTCTAGTGTTGAGAGCTACCAGCTATGTCTTGACTGGTTTCATGGGAGCCGAACACGGCGTCGCAATGGATATCCGACTTGGTCACCACTCGCATGGGAGGGATCGTCACTGTACACACTGTACCACGAGCGCCCCAAACCTATATCATGTAAGGCCTCATCCGATGGGCCTATCCGTTTCGATTCAGCCCACAAGATCTATCTGCTTCACGAAGATGGTGAAATAAATCTCGATGCCTACGCTCGCAGCCGACGAGATGCGTTTGGTCGTATTAAGGCTGGTGTGACCGCAACCGCCGCGCCCACACTCCTGAAGTTCGAAAGCGCTAGAGTTCTCCCTCTCTTATCGAGGATTGTAGACAGAACTCACTTCACTACGTATCACGTTGCTGTGCAGCAACCTGATACTGAGGATCTACTACTTGATTGCCACTGGGATTCGGAACCTCATGGCCCTGAAGCTGAGCTCATTGGTATTTATCTTTTCGAAGATCGTAGTGGGAGAATTAATACCATGGTACTCAAGCCTGTGAGGAATTACTACGAGAGAATCGGAATGGCCTACTTGCCTGCCGAAGACCGTAAGTTTGGGCTGCGAAATTGTGCTGAATCTTTAAGAACTAATTTGCTAGGTTCATGCGCCATCTGGTCGGAATATACTGAGAATATCATTGTTGGGTGATATCAACATTTGAGAAAGGAGCTTATAGGTAGCTAAGATGCAGCTACTCTGGCAAACATCTAAGATACAATCAAAAAAATCGTGCGACAAAGCTGGTTCCTTCAAAATCAGATATTACATGTGAGCAGGGGATTCTTGTTCTACCTGCTGGTGACAAATCAAGACAACATGCTCTCCGTAGAGCTCCGGGATTTTGCATTCGACCGACACGTGGTACTAGACATATCTGGTCAGCTCTGACTATTCTCTCTATCTCATTTCGCATCGCGCTCACCTCTCAAGATGGAACTCCCACGGATGACATGCGGAAAGTGTTTCTATGTGTACAGACAATGTCAAATGCGTCAAAGTCTGAGGCAAAACTGCTGGACTGTATAGACCATGCTGGAGTCAGTTCTGACTATATTTAACCTTGCATCACGAGAATCGAGGAATGAAGACAAAGAATTTGAGACGGAGATAGCTCATTCAAAGATTCTCGAGCCCTTCAAGTCTGACTTTTGATCTAGCATTTTGCCTCAGCGAATGGGAATGGGCGTGACAGGGGTGCACGATTATTTAGGCGCCCTCGCAGCTCGTCTCACATCCACCGCACCTTGCAGGCAGCTCACGAGCACCGATATGTTCTTACAATACCACGTTTCCAAACACTGAGAAATCTTATTCTTTGAATGTGCTGCTACATAGACCGTCTTGAAAATGCCGAATAAGACTCAAAACCCAAGCAAAAAGAGTACGTAGAACCCAACCAGGCTGACACCTGAACAAGGCTGACGACAGCCACGTGAACAGAACCCCGCGCAAGACAACAAAAGCCAAAGTCCTCACAGTACAAATACGAGCCTTTGCGAACACCACAAAGCATTCGGCTTCTTCAGCTGAGTCGCGGAGAAAGAGATGATCCACCGCAATGCTATCTCTTCGAAGTCCGGCTAGATGACCGGCCTGAATTTGAGGCTGTCTCCTATACGTGGAGTGATCCAGCCGACAAGAGCTTGTTGAATTGTAATGGCAAAACGGTGTCTGTTCCGCGCAATCTTGTTGAAGGGTTGCGCATGATGCGTCGGTCTGATCGGCTTCGGATACTGTGGGCTGATGCAGTGTGTATTAATCAGAAAGATTTTGAAGAGCGAGGGTCGCAGGTCTCTTTGATGGCAAGGATATTCTCTGAGGCCACGAAGGTCTTGGCTTGGCTTGGGAATGGCGACCCGGTCTTGATCCAGAGGGCTTTGGACTATATCTGCTGGTACCTCAACCGTGGCGATATCCCGGCCTTAGCAAAGTATCACCGACTCCTCCGCCGTATGGGGGAATCAGATCTGCGCCTAGCAAGCTATCACTGGAACAAGGAAGACGCGTCCCGACATAGCACGGAGTCGATTGCATTCAAGGATCCACCTGACGACAAAACGCTCGAGGCACTGGACCACATATACAACCGTTCTTATTATCGACGAGGCTGGATTGTCCAGGAGGTTGCACTTCCAAGAGTGGTCGAAGTACTCTACGGCGAAGCCTGCATTGACAACCTTTTCATTCACGAATTTGCTTCTTTGCAAAATGGTTATGACCCTCCATATTTCAAAGGAACCACTGAGATGACGATTGCCATTATCAAAACGATCAGCTTGCTTCGAAATACACTACACAATAGCTATAATAAGTGGAGTTTCGTGGACCTGCTCATGATGACCGTTCATCATGAGTTCAGTGATCCAAGAGACAAGATTTATGGGATACTGGGCCTTCAAGACGTTTGTTACGATTTCGACCTTGAGCGCCTACATTTCAAGCCGGATTACACAATAAGCGTAATGGAGTGCTACAAGTCAATTATTCAAACCATGGTCGTTGACCGCGGCGATATGGGATTCCTGACTCTGGTTACGCATGTGGATCTTCCCGTCGATCATTGGCCTTCCTGGGTGCCCAGACTGGATGAGCGCCGGACGGAACAATTACTAAACACGGTTTACTACTTATTGCCAACACCTGGGTGCCTTGAGGCGACGGCAACAAGACAGACCCTTGGCGGCCATGACTGCATGCAAATTCGGGGAATCCTCGTGAGTAAAGTGGAAGCTGTAAGAAAGCTACTTCTACATGATTCAGAATACATGCAGATACTGGTCAAGAGCCTCCAAGACCGATTTGGAGAGCGCAGTGTTGCATGGACAATGACTCGTGGGCGCACTGTAAGCGGGGTCAACATGCAGTTGTTCCCAGAAGACGAAGCACAGCACATGGATGCTTACAGGGCTTTCATACACCTGGGGGCCGCGGAAGCTGAGCTGCAGGGCGAATCACTCTCGATGATTCTGAACGTAGATCCTTTTTATAGGGCGATTTGTCACCGCCTAGAAGATTTCGTACTGTTCGAGACAGAGGACGTACAATTAGGGATTGGTCAGGAATCTATCCAACCAGGAGATCAAGTCGTCTGGTTCTTCGGCGGCAGAATGCCTTTCATCTTGCGACCCGCGGGTGATAAGTGGAGGCTTGTCGGAGTGTGCTTCATGTACGATCTTATGGAGGGTGAGCCGGTGAGTCAAATGGAGTATGATGCCAGATACATGGCGGAAGACTTTACTATATTCTAAACTCATTAAAGTCGAAGAAGATCTCTGCTTCAGCACTGTTGTACGTCGTCTTGTTGGCAACATGACGCTCATACGCAAACGAAACTCTTCTTCTTCCTGACAGAAGCTGCGCATCTCGACCAGACAGCACAAAACGAGCCATCAAAGCTAAGCTCCCAATCGTCTGAGTTCACAGAGTCATCGATAAGGTGCGAAGACCTGCCAACGAGCCACAAAACCACTCCCAAGCACTTTCCATATCCAGAATTGGCACCTCACCTCACGCGGCCCCCTCGGCCTCCGACGGCACAACCTCACCACCGCTCCCCATCACCTTGCGCAGATATAGACGTTCCAGCCAACGCTCCAACCCACCACCGCGGTCCCAACCGGAAGCCTAACCCGCATGCACACTAGCCCAATGCACGCCATGACGCCATCGATCCCCATTTCGAATGCCTCACAGCAGACATCACGGTTTCAGCGCACCTTAAACGCCGAGAAAGATGACCCGACCCAAAACGCGCATTCGCATGTGCATAAAGGGTCTGTGATCGCCCGCGGAGCCAACGCGCCCTCACACCCACGCTTTTGTTCTTGAAGTCGTGAAGATGACGCTACTCCAAACCCTCCTCCGCGCAACAGCGTTCAAGAACCCCCTGCTGCGCACCCTCGTGCCCTCACTGGCACTAGCTTACGGAATCCAAACGGCGGTTGCAGTGCCCTCGATCGCAGCGCAGACCGAGAAATACTATGACCTGAGCGGCAGCCTAACCTACCTAAGCTGCGTGGGCGCATCGCTCGTGCTGCCGTACCTACGCGCTCAGCAAGCCGGGGCCGCTGCCGGGGGCTTGGTCGAGTATCTGAGTTCCAAGGGGCTGGGGCAGGGAGTATGGTGGTGGAGACAGGCGTTTCTGAGCGCTGCGGTGGGGATCTGGGCTACTCGATGTACGCACACCCTCCCCCATAACTACTACATACCGCGTTGGCGAGATCCAGGCATTGACAAGACAAAACCAGTGGGAACCTACCTCTTCTCCCGCATCTCCTCCGACGACGGCAAAGACTCGCGCTTCGACAGCATCCGCACCTCGCCCTCAAAATTCTACGTCGCCTTCTTCGCCCAAGCAACATGGGTCTCGCTCTGCACGCTGCCCGTCATCCTCGTAAACTCCCTGCCCAGGAACGCGTTCATGGCTATTGGCGGCATCGCCCCCGCGCTCGCTGCGAAACCCTACCTTACTGACCTCCTCGGCATGGCCATCTTCATCTTCGGCCTGACGTTTGAGATCATCGCAGACAGGCAGAAGAGTAAATGGGTTGCGGATAAGAAGGCCAAGAAGCACAGTGAGGAGTTCTTGACTCATGGGTTGTGGGCGAAGTCCAGGCACCCGAATTACTTTGGCGAGAGCACGCTGTGGACGGGGATTGCACTTGCGGCTGCGGGAGTGCTGGTCAGGCAGCCGGCGCAGACGGCGTTGGGTCTGGGTGGCCTGGGGGTTACGGGGAAGGTGCTGGTTACGGGGTTGTGTGCGGCGAGTCCGGCGTTTGTGACGTTCTTGCTCTTGAAGGTTAGTGGTGTGCCGTTGAGTGAGAATAAGTATGATAAGAGGTATGGGGACAGGAAGGACTATCAGAAGTGGAAGCAGGAGACGCCGATGTTTGTGCCCAAGTTTTGAGCGCATTCGATCTGGGAGAATAAAGGGTGTAAGTTAATGGTGTATATTCAGGTGCGCTTGGTCTATTATCAAAAGAAGCTTTATATCAAACGTTTCCACACCTCCCCCCTCAACTTCTAGAACCGCGGCGCGAGCCGCTCAAAAGGGTATGATAACTTTTTCGCGCGTTGCCGGTAACTCCTATTCGCCAATGGTGCATGTCGTCCTGAGGTCAACTGCACATCTGTATCTCGCAAAGCAATCCAAATCCACCCTCTTTAGTCCTCGTACTTGAAGCTCTTGCCACCGCTGGTGTCGATGGCGCCGCCACGGTAGCTGCCGCGCTTGCCCTTGTTCTTCTCCTTGGTGAAGCCCTTGCCCTTGGTGACGATGAGCTTGGCGTGTGCGCGGTCGGCGTAGTCGTAGCTGACGTAGGCGTTGCTGGACAGCTCGGGGATGATCTCAACGTCCGCCTTGATGCGCTGGAAGCGGTTCTCGACGTGGCTGCGCTTCTTGGCGGGCTGATCGGCGTTGTCGTCCGACGCCTTGCGCTTGTTGTTGGGTGTGGGTGCAGGTGGGGAGGTGGCGGCGAGGGTCGCAGAGGAGTCGGAGGCGGAAGCGGAGGCAGGCTTCTTCTCGTCTTCGTCTTCAGAGTCCGAAGAGGAGTCGGAGTCGGAGGAGCTGTCTGAGCTCGAGTCGCTGGAAGAGGAAGAAGAGCTGGAGGAGTCCTTCTTCTCGGCCTCATCCTCAGAGTCGCTGTCGGACGAGTCGGAGTCGGAATCGGAGTCTGAGCTGGAATCGCTGTCGCTGTCGCTGTCGCTGTCGGAGGAGCTCGATGCCGAGGAGGAGGCTACCGAGGCGGCCTTCTTGGCCTTCTTGGCCTTTGCGGGCTTCTCGTCCTCAGACTCGGAGCTGCTGCTATCGCTGTCGCTATCGCTGTCTGAAGAGCTGTCCGAGTCGCTCGAAGCGCTCGAAGAGTCGTCGCTGGAGTCGCTGGAGGACGAGGCAGAGGACGAAGAGACAGACTTGGCCTTCTTCGCCTTGGTGGCCTTCTTGGGAGCGGGCTTAGCCTCCTCCTCGTCGGAAGAGCTGTCCGAGTCAGAGCTGGAGTCGCTGCTGGAGTCGCTGTCGGAATCGCTGCTCGCGTCGCTGCTGTCTTCGCTCTTCTCGTCGGCCTTGGCAGCCTGCGCGGCAGCCCATCCAGCAAAGCCCTTCAGGCTGTCGGCGGCTGTGTCGTGGCCATTCTGCTTGAGGAAGGCCTGCACAAGATCCAGGTCGGACTGGACGTTGGCTGGGGCGGTGATGCTCTTCTTGTCGGACTTGGCCATGGTGAGCGGCAATTGGATGGATCGATTCCTCTTTGTGCTGTGTATAACCGTGCCGAGTTCTGTCTAATCACTCCTGCTTGTGTGCGTCAGTGCTGTTACAGTTGGCGCGCAGTGCAAGAGGCAATTGTCGAGGCGACCTCGAAAAAGTTCAGAGAGCAAGCACGCTAGCGGCCACTAGCGTGCCTGCCCCCCCGGTCGGTTGTGGAGATACGCAGTAAGTAACACCTCGCAGAGACGACTCCTCCGCATTGCTGCACACCACGCGTCACCGTCCTGTCTGCGTCCTTTTCCCCGTCAGACCCCGCGCATAGAGCTCTGGCAGCTCCCACACCCTCGAGGCACCCCGCCAGTTGCACTGCGCCCGTGCAGCTCCCCCCGTCATTGCCTGCACTGCCGCTGCCCGCCCGACCCACGGCCCTCCCTCGATCCCGCGAGCTCACCCCTCACATTTGATGGCCACTTCGACGGGATCGCCCGCTTGCGCATAGCCGCGCTAGCCCAGCAATCCGGCCTCGCGCTCTGAGCTGCCCTGGGAGCGCTGCCGTGTAACGTCCCAGCACCAGCAGCGCCCTCGCCAACATGGACGGCAGGCCGCGCAACAACTACCCCAACGGCCTGGGGGGCGATCCTCGAGGAGCAGCACCCAATAGACCGGGAGCACCACGGGGTCCGCCCTCCACTGCCAGCTCAGGCGCTGCCTCGTCTGGCATGTCGCGCGCCGAGCGCTTCGATGACGAACGACGCCGCATCACTGAGAGCTGCTTCGCCAAGGTCGACGACCAGGGTCAACTGCAGGAGTCCTACATCACCCACATACGCGTGCAAGAGGATGCCGTTTACCCTCAATCGCCGCCGCCGCCCACCTCTGCGCCGTCGAATAAGAAGGGTCGTGTCATCATGGTTTCAGTGCGGAACACGGGCAGGGTCAAGCTGCACAAGGCACGAGAGAACGCCAACGGCACCTTTTCGATTGGAAAGACATGGCCCATGGAAGACCTGTCGGCGATTGAGAATTTTGTGCATATGGAGCCCAAGAGTCAAGAGGAAGAGCAAAAGAAGCAGTGGGCTGGAGACAAAGGCTTCATGGTCACCATCTCCAAGCCCTACTATTGGGAAGCTGGGACTGCCAAAGAGAAAGAGTTCTTCATCGGTAGTATGGTCAAGATCTACAATAAATACACAAAGGGCGACTTTCCTATCTTGACTGGATTCGGCGCGAACGAAATAAACAGCCTGACGAATGGACGACCTCACTTGGCTACCGCAGAAGGCAAAGCTAGTGCCAAATCAGGAGACCGCAGTGACATCCAGGATCCAGCTGTGCAGCGACAGGCGCCTCCTCCAGAGCAGCGTCAATTCCCGCCCAAATCTCCAGGAATTCCTCCCAGGAGACCGGGCGACCTCAGTTCTGGACCTTCTGATGAAGGCAGGAGGGGCCCCACACAGCAAAGCTCGAATCCAAACTTCAGAAGACCTCCAGGCGAAATGTCTGGACCTCGACGGCCCGGCCAACAGGATGGCAGTCGGCCAAGTACAGGGGACGATGGCCGTAGACCTTCACCCTTCAACCAGAATCAGAACACTCCGCCTATCCCCGCATTGCGCCAAAGGCCGTCCATGGAGCAGAACCTTCGCCCACGACCTAGCGGCGAGAGCATGAGACCGCGTCTACCCCCAGGCCGAGACCCTGTACCACCTACGCCACCAATGCCATCGCAGAATCTCACACCGCAATCCTCGATATCTGCATTCGGCGGGCGACCTGAGACACCGCAGACCAGCGGCGATTATGTCACTAATCTGCCACCAGCATTGAGTCCTGGAAGACGAGTCCAGGCTGATGATGCGCGATCTCAACGGTCGCAAAAGTCCCTCGATGACCTGTCGTTCGAGGCCTCGACACCAAACATGGTGCCACCTGAGCCGCGCAGACCAAATGGATTCCCCTCACCGAGAAGAGATGCATCTCCAAGAGGTCTAGGTCTCAGGCCAGGAACTGCTCAAAGCAATGCCAGCTCCAACATGGCACGAGGTGACGATCTGCCCATAGAAGCACCCCCACCACGTCGACGACCATTCATGGACGCGCAGCCGTCATCCGTATCACAGCGCAGTGTTGCTAGTACTGACAACGAGGCGCCAGCAGGCTCAGCATTCCAGACTCCGTCCGGAACACCACCGCCTCCATTAGAGGTGCCGCCGCGCAGGAGACCCCAAGATATTCCAGAGAGATTAAAGCCGACCACTCGAGATGGTCCATCGCCCTATTCGAGTGACTTTCCTCCCGCGCAACCTACACCGCCGCCGACTACGCCACTTCCACCACCTCCAACTGCGGCTTTGCCCGAGCCTCCAGCGCCAGCTCCAGAGCCAGTGCCTGAACCGGCGCCTGAACCGGAGCCTGTCGAACAGTCTCCACCTCAGCAGCAGGTTCCTGATGAGCCAACTCCAGCACCAGCAGTGGAGGCGCCTGCAGCTCCGGCCGAGGAGAAGGAGCCCCCAACAGCTAGCAGCCGATTCCCAATGCTAAAGAAGACTGGATTGGCTGGAAGCGGTAGTGCGGAAACCGCGAACAAGTTCCGCAAAGCGGCCGCGGCTGCTGGTGCTTTCAAGCCGCGCGCCGGTGGAGCAGCTGCAAAGATGTTTGCAAAGGAGACCAAGACGTCTGACGAGCCCGACGGGATCAGCGGAGTTTTCAAGCCGAAGCGACCCGCGCCCATCGAAACGCCGAAAGAAGAGCCCATCGAGAAGAAGTTGGAAGAGCCAGGTTCAAGGCCTACTTCAAGCCGCATGTCGCGCGATCTACCCAAGATCACAACCGATGCTGTCCCTGCTGTTACGGTGTCAGGTCCCCTGTCCGCTGCTCCGGCCGTCAAGGAAGCAGAGCCTATTGTTGAAGAAACAGCTTTGGTTCCACCTGAAAAATCAGAGGCAAGATCTACCGATGTAGTAGCCGACCCAGAGCCTCGCAAGAAAAAGAGACGCTCAAACCAGCAGGTAGTGAACATCTCCAAACTTGGCATCGATCCTTCTATCATGGACGAGCGAGGTCTGGGCTTCGAGAGCCTACTGACGGAGCTTGGCTGGGGCGGGGGTGCTGCTGCGCCGAAGCACATCGAAGCCTTTGAGATGGACATCAAGCGAGAGATTGCGCGTGTTGAGGCCGGTAGCTGGTTGAATCATCTCGAACAGAAAGACGATCGTGTTGAGGCTGTTGAGCGCATGCTGGATCGTGCTATTGCCGAGTGCGACGAGCTGGAGGGCCTACTCACCTTGTACAACGTTGAATTGAGTGTAAGTGTTCCTGTCCTCACCTTGATGCCGACGTGGCTGACCATATTATCAGAGTCTGAACGATGACATCGCCTTCATCGAAGCACAAAGTCAAGGTTTGCAAGTGCAAACTGCTAATCAGCGCTTGCTTCAACACGAATTGCAACAATTGGTAGAGACAATCTCCATCACGACGGATCAACTAGAAGTCCTACGACGTGAACCGATCGGTAAGCTTACTGGCTTGGTCAAGATTGAGGATGCGCTGGTGCTGTTGTACAAGGCGCTTGTCACCATCGATCCTGCCTTTGTTGCGGGTAGCCGTGCTGGATTGGGCAAATCCATTGGCAGCTCTGGCGTCGGGAATAGCGAGCTTGCTACCATGCAAGCTTTGCAGGAGAAGCGAGACACTTACCTCGGTGAAGGCGCCATGTTCCTGGATCGACTGAAGCAGCACATGCAGATTACCTTTGGTGCTGCTTTCTTGACAACTCGGGATATACTGAAGCAGATTGACCAAGGATCCATGCCATCTTTGAGAAAGAACATCGAGGCGCACGATGCTGGCCGAGGGGAGCTGTGGATGTTGAGTCCAGTCGTCCTATTTGCCAAGGAGATCGACCGCAAGTCTTGGGACGCATTGATCAACATGTACCAGGTTCAAGCGGCTCAATTATACCAGCAAGAAGTCCGCGACAACATTTTGGCGTGGCGTAAATTTGCTCGCAAGCCTGCAGGCGATGAGCAGGATCTCCTCTTCACTACACAGGAGAAAGAGCCTGAGAGTATGGCAGGAACCGCACGTAAGCTTACTGTTAAGCGATCTCAAACGCTGGCGCGTGGCCTTCGCGCAGCATCTGGTGACAAGGAAACAAAGGCTGCGAGGGCCCCGCAAGACGGCAAGCTGCATGCGTTTGATGTATTCGGCAGGGTCCTGGACGACATAGGTCCAGTCCTCCTCACGGAGCAGAACTTCATCACGGAGTTCTTTCACGCGACTTCTACTGACACCATCGACTTCCCGGATGCTGTTGAAGCTGCAAAGCCCCAAGATCGCCGCGGACCAAATCTGTGGATCAGAAAACAGTTTGAAGCCGACAGGTCGATGGCCAAGCGCGTTGCCGATGTGATGGAAGACATCTTCTCCTTCTGGCCCACTGAGATCCAGAGCCTTGTAGACTGGGCCGTTGTGTCAGATCCTCTGCAAGGAGTGGGAATTCTGTCAGCTGTCGATCGTAAATTGGTCGACATTGAAGATTCCAACCAAGACTTCCTCACACGTACGTTGCAAAAGATTCACGAGCGCTTGAAGGGCCTCTTCAGCCGTTTCCTCGATGAACAGATTCGCGCAATTGAGGACACAAAGGTCAAGATCAAGAAGCGCAAGGGAGTGATTGCGTTCATGAAGACATTCCCTCACTTCTCTATGGCTATCGAAAACATGCTGCCATCGTCGTCAGATGGCGGTGATCAGCTCGAAATCCGTCGTATGGTCAACGACGCCTACCAACGGATCAACAAAGCGATGTTTGAAAGTTTGAAGGTTATCGCCAAAGAATCACCTACGGTGATGGGTACTCAAGGCCAGGGCGACCCAGAAGATAAGGAAGCGCTCAACTACCACATTCTGCTCATAGAAAACATGAACCATTACATGGAGGAAGTCGATGCTAAGCCCGACACTGTCCTCGACTACTGGAAGGGTAAAGCTCAGGAGGAGTACAGTGAGCATATGAACCTTTATGTCGATGCGGTCATTCGCCGACCGCTTGGCAAGCTTTTGGTAGGCACTCTCACGCCATATCGTCTTTCACCATACTGACAAAATCCAGGAATTCATAGAGTCCACCGAAACTCTTCTTGCAGCCCGCGGCGGCTCTCCGCAATCCATCGCGCAGCGCTCATCGCATTCACGCTCCGTATTCAAGAAGCTCGTAAATTCTCACGATGCTAAGGAAGTCCGCAAGGGCATTGAAGCGCTCAAGAAGCGTGTCGATAAGCATTTCGGTGATGCTGACGACCCAAGCATCAGCCGCGACTTGGTTTTCAAGGTGCTGAAGGAGTGTGAGAGGAAATATATTGGAGTCAGTGAGAGAGTGCAGAGGATCAACCAGGACGTGTATCAGGGCGAGGTTGAGGTCGATTGGGGTACAGCTGAAGTGCAAGGTGCGTTTAGGAGGTAGTTTGAGGGAATGTGGAGGCATCGATGTGTTGTGCGAGAAGCACATTATGTACATAGGGGTTGCTTGGTGTTGTATATGGCAGATTGGCCACGGCCTCTGCTTCTTTGTGGCGTTCAGAGCGGGCGACGCTGCGTTCTACCACGATTGCATCTATGACTTTATATTCGTCTTCATGTCCACGCACTGATTCGAGGGTAAAATGGGTAGCTTGATGTTCCTGGTCCACTAGTTTATGCACCGAGTGCGCACTGTGGGAAGTGACGACAGAAGTGGGGCCAGTGCGCCGCGTGGGAGCTTGAGCACCTGCAGACGCGCATCAGACACAACCACCGCTCAGCATCACCTGACGCTCCACGGCCCTTTTCTAGCTGCCTGAAGCTACGCGAAATGATGCGGCACCGGTAGCGACCCTCTAAACAACCCTCAATGCGCGGCATACTTCCTGGACGGCCACAGGCCAAGCTTCAAGCTGTCGCTCACGGCTTGTGGGAGGGGACTCAAATCATTGTACGACGTCTGCGCACCAACACGTTGAACACTATAGTGACTGACGGATAGCTGCTCAGGCATATATCTCCGGCAATGCCCTCATAATCCTCGACCGCCCCGATCATGTCATTCAAACCATATACATCGACGAGGAGGACGAGCTCGAAGCTGTCGCAGTCGACGAAGGGACCGGCAAGCTTGCGGCAAGCTCTACACTCAACATCTACGTATACCAGCCATATAGCGTGGAATATGGTGTCTACAAGGTGAGGCGAAACACCCATCGTGGCTCGAGGCAATTCTGATGGAAGCAGTGGTCGCTGCAGGGCAGCATGACCCTACCAGACCCGGACGATTCGATAACGACTCTCTCCTGGGGTATGCCAGATGAACTCCTAGCTGGTAGTGCAGCCCTCACTCTCTTCAATACGCATGGCAGGATCGAGCAGATCTGGACAAAGCAGCTCGCCAATCCTGTCAAGTTCGCCCATTTCTCCCCCGATGCTGAGCTCATTGCCTCGACAGGCAGGTACGACCGGTTGCTGAAGATCTGGCGACGCCTGGCATTTGGCTCGGCAGATCAGCGATTTGACTACTATTACCTGCCACACCCGCAAGCTATTACCGGTATCCACTGGCGCCATCCTCATAAGGACCAGACGACCGACAACGTACTATACACTATATGCGCTGACTACAAAGTCCGGGTTTGGGTGCCCGGAGAGCATCACGGTGTAGATGGCATGCATTTGTGGACAGAAGTGGACCTCTTGGGCTCGATCGAAGCTGGACTAGTATCTCAGGACAAGCAGTCGCAAAAGCGCTTCGCCTTTTTCATCGATAGCAAGCATTTCGCGCACGCGGCTGAAAGAGCGATGGCACAGGCCTCACCTGAAGAGAAAAGTCACGGAGTTGCGCTACACCACTTGATCGAAGTTGCCAATCGAAGTCCAGAGATCTGTGTAGTACTGGACGACCATGGCAACATGTCAGCTTGGGGCTTTGAGAACGTGGGTGCTAGGGTCAAGAAGGTGACCGATGTGTTTAATATTGCGCACGTGGAAGGGCTACACCTGCACTTCGCACATGAACCGAAAGCGATCGAAGACAACGTCCAGTTCTACGCGTTCATTGGCGACAAATCCGACTCCGCATTCACACTGTTGTCACACCACTTCGATGGCAGGATAGAATGGCTCGAATCTCGAATTGACTACCTCTTTGATCCATCGCCGCAAACCCAGCGCATACAAAGGAAGGCGATCTGGACTGGGCATTCGCATGCCATCAAGAAAGTCAACCGCACAGCAAGCGGGCGAGCATTGATCTCGCGCACAGTCACAGACGAATGCATAGTATGGACTCAAAGACCGACCGAGCATGGCACCACATTGCATCGACATAGTACGGTCAAGATCAGCGAACACATTCATAGAACGGCGTTGTTGCAAGACGGTAACTTCGTTGTCTTCCTACACCATGATCACACCGCGCTTTGGGACACGAGAGGGCCGCTTGCAGTCGAAGTGACAAGGATCGAATACAAATTGCAGGGCAAGCCACTATGTCTGCTCGCTATTCCCGAGACAGAGGTCGGTGGCAAATGTGTGCACATCGCGACGATTAGCTCTGAGATGAAGGGCATTTGCTGGGAAGTCACCATGCCCTTACTTACACACGATCCTGCTACTGGCCGCAAGCGCTCCAGTGTCGAGCCCCACACCAACGGTCATACCAACGGCTCTTCTGAGATCTCTCTGGAACAATATAGCATGTTCGACTTGGGTACGGAGACCGACCTTGCGTTTGTCTTGCCGGTGGACCCTGCTGGTTCAGCGCCAGTGATATCGGGCTTCCTCGATACATTTGCGCGGGACATTGCGATATCTTATAGCAAGTCTGGTGTCATCAAGTCATGGACTGCTCGTGTTGATACTCAAGAGCGCAAGATCGATTGGCTTCTTACCTCGACCGTCGAAACCAACATTGAGAACCCGTCTTTGGCCAGCGGCACGTCCATCAGAAAAGCAGCTCTGGTAGATTCCGAGAAGAAGACTTTGACGATCTGGAATACTCGCAGTGCTCAGCTAGAGTATGAGGAGACTTTCGATGGGCAAGGCTTCATCCAGGACCTCGATTGGTCCTCTACTCCAGACAACCAGTCCATCTTGGCTGTCGGCTTCCCGCACCGAGTGGTCATCTATGCACAATTACGCTACGACTACCTGAATGCAGGGCCGTCATGGGTCCAAATCCGAGATGTGCGCATCCGCGACATCACGCCCCATCCTATTGGCGATTCAGTATGGCTGGGAAGTGGTAACCTAGTCATTGGTGCTGGCAACCAGCTGTTCATTCAGGATGAGCACGTCAATGTTGATGATGAACTGTTCCCCAGCTTGCGAATGATGTCTCGCAAGACTGCGGCGATCGACATCTTTGCCGCTGTCAGTCGACTCAACGGCCCGCTGCCAGTGTACCATCCCCAGCTGTTGTCACAGTGTGTTCTTTCTGGTAAGATTCTGCTTGTACAAAGGATCCTACTACGTCTCTATCAAAAATTGAAATTCTGGACTGAAGGTGAGGAGCTCGAAAGTAGTCTTGGCTTCTCTGCGGAGGATTTCTCTGAAGATGAGGTATGAAAAGTTTGACTACTACAGATCTCAATGCTGACTTTAATAGACAAACATGACCGCTTCGAAAAAAGAAATGCATACCTCGTACAACGACTTCTCAGACGAACACGATCCAGATACTGTAACCGAGGATGTAGCTATGAACCTGAAAGAGCTTCTCATGACCAAGCAAATGCCTTTGCTGTCGAGTCGAGAGCAATTCCGTCTTGCAGACATCATCGAATGCATAGGAATGGTCGAGAAGCACCGACGTTCCATTGATGACAATGCTGGTCGCTTCATGCTCTTCTTCAGGCAGCATGTCTTGAGCGAAGCACAGAAAGCGCCCTTGTCGTGGCGAGAGATTGTGTGGGCCTTCCACTCGGGAAGCCAAGACATACTCTTGGACCTTGTGAGCAGGCATTTCAATGGCAAGATGATGTGGCAGAACGCTAGACAGTGTGGTGTGTTCATGTGGATGTCTGACATCAATGCACTGGTACGTTCGACTTATCAACCATACCCTCCTCAGCTGACACCTTTCCAGCGCGCACAGTTTGAAGTGGTCGCCCGGAACGAATACACCAAGACAGAAGAGAAGAACCCTGTCGATTGCTCTCTGTACTATCTTGCCCTGCGCAAGAAAGCTGTTCTAGTCAGCTTGTGGCGCATAGCCACTTGGTCTCGTGAACAGGGTGCGACCCATCGCCTACTAACGAATAACTTCCAGGAGGAGCGCTGGAAAACCGCCGCGTTGAAGAACGCTTACGCCCTGATGGGCAGGAGACGATTCGAGTACGCAGCCGCCTTCTTCCTACTTGCGGATCACCTGCACGACGCAGTTCAAGTCCTCCACAACCAGCTCGGCGACACCCAGCTCGCCATCGCCGTAGCCCGTGTCTATGGCGGCGATGATTCCCCTGTCCTGCTGAAGTTCTTGAAGGAGAAAGTCCTCCCCCAAGCCGCCCGCGACGGCAACCGTTGGCTCGCGACATGGGCCTACTGGCTGCTCGGGCGACGCGACACTGCCGTACGCTCTCTCGTCACCCCGCTATCTCGCCTCCTCTCTCCGCCGGAAACACCACACTTCCAATCCAAATCTTATCTAACCGACGATCCTGCCCTCGTTGTCCTCTACAAGCAACTCCGCTCCAAATCCCTCCAGACCCTGCGCGGCGCCACCATGATCGGCATGCGCGAAGAATGGGACTTTGTCCTGCACACCGCCGCGCTGTATGAGCGCATGGGCTGCGACGTCCTCGCCCTTGACCTCGTCGCGCGCTGGGAGTTCCTGCTCACACCACCTCCAAAAGCCATCCCTGGGCGTCCGCCGCTCAGCCCGAGTATGCCGAGGAGCAGCTTCCAAGCTAATGGGCCGAACCAGGCAGAAAGCGATTTCGACTTCGATCCTAGGAAGTTACTTCGGAGGAGGAGTAGTTTGGTTGTTGCGGATTTGCCTGCCAGAGAGCAGGTTAAGAATGAACTTGCACAGCATGATGGGGCGGTTAAGGAGGAAGGGAGTGAGGAGGAAAAGGAGGATGAGGAGGATGGGAGTGATGAAGATGAGGAAGAGAGCGAGGAGGAAACTGAGGATGAGGAGCCGGTGAAGCCTGCCCCCAAGAAACCGCCGCCGACGCAGTTCCAGGAGCCGGATGCGAATAGTTTGCTGGATGCGTTTGGATTCTGAGGTGTAGATACGGTAACTACAACGTTTGAGTCAACCCCAGGATGCAAATAGTCCAAACTGATCGTGTTGGCAACATCTCCAATAGAATTTGCTACGAGTGTACTATCTGAAAGCTGTAGGCGACATAGACCACTATGGCAACGCTACTTCGACATACATCTGCCTCAAAATGGGACTCCTTTACCCACGCCCGCCTCACCAACAGTTTCTCCTCAACCCTTCAGAAGCCTACACCTCATCCTCCGACTCCGGCGGCGACGACAACCCGGAACTATCATCGTCCCGCTCACTCCCCCCAGCCTCCCTCTGGCCCTCCCCATCACCAGCATCCCCCGGAAACAGCTCAAGCGGAATCGCGTACTCAGGATACTGCTCCGCCCTCTCCACCCTCTCGCCAGCAGCGATCCTCCTCCTCACGTCCTCCGCCCTACGCAGCGCCTCAAACACCGGCTTGTTCTTCGGGCTGTCCCCACCCCTCGCACTCGCAATCTGGCTCCTAACCGCATCCGCGTTCCTCGGCTCGCTGCGGCGGGGATTCTGCACCTTGTTGACCGCGGCAGCCATATCGTCGCGCTGGGCTTTGAGCAGCCCGCCATCCCTGACGCTGAACCTGTGAAGGCCGTGGCGCGCGCAGAAGGCGTTGATTTGCGCGTACAGCACGCGGCGCTCTGCGGCGGACCAGTGCACGCGCGTCACGCGCTGCGTGTAGGCGTTGTCGTGGCGCCGTGCGAATTGCAGGATCCATTTGTTGTACCAGCTGCGGAATCTGGTGCTGTTGGGATCGGTTTCCAGCACCGCGCGCGCGGAATGGTAAGTCTCGGTGTGAGTGTGGGCTGTGCGGCTCAGGCGGCGGAAGAACATGGTTACGCGCCAGATTTCGCTGTTGCTGTTGCCGTCGTCGCCGCCGCCGCGTGTCCAGGTGTGGTTTTGGCTTCCTGGGAGGGGGGTCCAGGGGGTGTTTGAGAGGGTTCGCGGGATTTTGGCGGTTGAGACGCTGGGGAAGATGGTGCTGCCTGGGATGGAGAGTGTGGGCGGAGTGTTGAGGGGTTTGGGGGTTGTTGTTTCTTGGGTGTAAAGGCTTCCTGTGGGTAGGCGGTATATGTATGTGATTATGATTTTTGTGGCATCTGTGGGATGCGGGCGGCTACTTTCGGTGATATCACGAAGGACTTTGGGTCTGTTTTTACTTGTTGGCTGGGGGATGGGTTGCGAGTTTGATGGGGATTGATATTTTGGATCTTTATGAACGCTTGATCAGAAAAGTCCTGCGTCGTTTGGGTGGCTTGGGTGTGCCCACTATGGTCACCAGCTTACCAGTCTCGTCCGCAGACTCGTCGTCCTCCCGATCTTCACGATCAGATAGCTCCTCATAGTCAGAGTCTTCTTCTGAATCAGGCACAAAGGTACGGACCTTGCCAGCAGCTTTCTTCGTAGCCTTGATGGCCTTTTTGACCGGTTGAGGGTCTGATAAATAGCTCGAGAATTTGAGCTGCTGATGCTTGCCTTTGTCAGCTTTGGCTTCCTCGTTCTCCGAGATGTACATGACACTGTCCAGCCTGGTGGTCATGGCTTCGCTTTTGTCAGATGGCGAGACGTCAGCCTGCGTCAAGGCCATCTCGCTATCATGAGAAGACGACGGGCTGGCTTGATGCTCAGTCGAGGTTGACTCGCTGCCTTGACTCGACGGTGCGCTGGTCTCTCGCCCAGTCAAGACTACCCCGCCGTCATCAGGTGATGGTGCGCTGGCTTGTGGCTTCACAAAGACTGCTTTATCATTTGCTGCGTCGGTATCTCTTCTCGGACGACGTTGAGGTTCAGGTTGAGAGGGCTGGCTATCGCTTGCTGTCGCGCTGCTGGAAGGCTCTGAGGAAGCTCCTCGATGCACTTCCTCGCGCATTTCCTCGTGCCAAATGTTAGTTGCTCTGCGGCGCTTATTGCTAGGTAGCACTAGCAGATCGTCCTCTGTTGAAGTCAGACATGCATTATCAGCGCGAACGCCTTTTTGGATCGGACTTACTATCTCTTGCTGGCTCCAGCCAGTCGCTCATTGGCATGGAATGCGCGATGACCCTTTTCCTAACCATGATGTCGTTCCTGTCGCATATATGAGAAAGCGATCCTGCAGGGTGGAGATATATGATCTAAGAGATTAGGAGAGGATAACGTTCTCGACCTGCACAGCGCCCAGTCTTGGTGGTGAATTGAAGATGAAGTGATGTTGAACGCGGGGGCTGGGTGCGGTAACCGCGAAAGAGCAAGACGTCAAATCGCAGAGCTGCTCATGTGGTGAAAGATCAGGGGCAGCTGCCATGCCAGCAAACTAGTATCGTATTGTAAGGCACCAATCATAAGATAAGTGAAAGTGAAGGTAGTGATGGTTATTGTTCGCCTACAGGACGCTCGACGTTTGCCCAGACAAGTGGACGGCGCGTCATGTTTTCCTTGAAAATCAGTGGCAGGTGTCAACAGAAAGCTGTCTGCGTGTAGTCGCTAAAGCTATTGCAAGGTTTCGTAGCATTGTAATGTTCTTTCTAGACGGACGTGTCGAGCAAACGCAGGAAGGCGCCCTGAACACTCCTGACGCTCCTCGCGCCTGACTATGATCTCAGTCAAGAGTTCAGAGAAATCTTTCTCCCCTATCTGCATTTCGACAAGAAGTACTTACATATCGATCCTAAGAGGACCGGAGCTACAACTATCTGTGATCGCGCGTGGAAATTTGGTGTTTCCTTTGAGCTGGTACCACCTCTTTGGAGTTGCTCGATGACTTGGACAAAATTCGTTTGGCTTTAAGTGGATGCGACCCTGACACTTGGCAGGCACTCTTGAGTTGTTGACAGTAGCTATGACGGCCGCTGGACACCGGTCATCACTGTGAATCATTACCTTTGCTCAAGGGAATCCTCGCGATACGTTACTCCACGGTTCATGAATGGGTGATTATTGAGTCTTATGCATGATCAATCAATTCAGTTACTTGCCCACGCTATACGACACATTGTCTCTGCAGTACCTAGATGCGCGTCTCATGACTGTTCAAGAAGAGCTCGTGTAGACAAAAGCCGGGGTCAAGATTATTTACAGAAACCCTTCGGAGATGATCTACATTCCTCCAGATTACCGCCGCTCCGAACCAACTCCGCCGAATAAGCTCGATATTCCGCCGAACCTCTGCACTCCTGTCAGCAATTAAAGGCTTATTCGCAAATCGTATTCGCTTGTCTACAACAGCTTGGCTGCAATTGGAAGATCGCTTAGCAGGGGCATATTAGGCAAACAGTCGATATGGTAGAGCATTACTGAGTTGTAGCCGCTCCATCTGATTTAGGACTTCACCACAACCTTTCTGCCCATTTGACATCTCAGTATACGGGGTATCAGTCAGTCGGCTTTCACGTCGAGCCTAACAGCTGGCCACTTCACATATTAGCTGGATCCATCAGCCTGATCACGTAGAAGTTCAGCAAGCGCATTCGCTCTTATCCCTCATGACGACTTCTCCATCAGCACACCATTACGCATATTCGTGATCACAAACATCCCAATAACGCACGACTCATGATCTCGCATACACGTACGTTGCGACTTCCAGACTGGGACGGCTAATTTGTGCGATCCCATGTCGTGCATTTCCGAATAGCCGGTAGATGCCCTTTGAAAGACTTGGATTTGGTTGTCGTCGTGCATTCAGTCGCACAATGACCGTTGAGTGCTACCTAGATATATCTCCGGTAGTAGTGCAAGTGGCAAACACAGCAGCAGAAAGCGCTGTCGCATGTGTAATATCTGTACTTTCTCCTTCCTCTCGCCTCATCTACTGCCAAAATGCCTGTCGATACTGGCTCTCGGTGGTACTGATTCTCCTCGGACGGCATGGGTGGTCGTCATCCGCACGGGAAGCGGCAAGGTTGTAGGGTCCATGTGGGGATTGAGGACGACAGCAGCTTGTTGGGCTTAACGGCTGCTGCGGCGGTGTTACGCTATCCACGTTAGCTGTGGCGCACGCGCTCTACTCATCGCGGTCCAGGCTCCAATATCTTCTCAATGTGGGTCGTAAACAAGCTCGCCAAGGTGCAACAAGCAGGTCAAGCTTTGAGGTGGATCTGGGGATAACTTAAGGATCGCACGGCAAACGCATTCGGAAACCTTCAGCCGATGCCGCCGACCGTATTGCCGAACATCCTATCAACTCGCCTCGCTACAACAGCGTTAAGCAGGACGCGCGCCGTGTTCATCGCGGTATTAATTTGCATACGGGGGCGATGATGTATTCTCCAAAAGTTGCGCCAATGAACACTTCTCAGCCACCCGCTAGTGCCACCGGCAGTCGACGGGTCCTTCCTCTCATGCAAGGGCTCGCATCCAGCGCGAGTCGCTACGGATAGAACGGGAGGCTTGATCGCACTCAGAGTCCCTACAACGCCTGGTTTACTCACCCATGGGGCTGGCTTACCCGTCGATTTAGCGTCTAGTAATGATGACTACTCACACCGGTGTGTGTTGAGTGCGTGCAGATGACAGGATAGATCGGCATAGCGAAGCAACTAACTCCGCGAGATCTAAAGATGAAGGGCCATATAAATAGTGCTGGCCGTGTAGTCGATCGAGGCGTCACTCAGTCCAGACAGTCCTCCAAAAGCACCACAGTCCATCGTCAACATGAGGTACTCCTTTGTACACGTCCTTTCGTCACTGGCCGGCTCTGCTCTCGCATTCCCTGCTCCCCAAGCGTCTGCGATACATGGACCTGTTGACCCGTCGGCTGTGGTCAGCGATCAGGTCTTGCCTACTGGGGCTTCAGGCTCTCTTCGTGGCTCGGAATCGTTGATTGGGTATGCCGCAGCGAACCCAATCTCCACTGAGTCGACTGTCATTCCACCTGAAGATTTCGAGCTTGGAACTGGGCAATCTGCAGATCCTGATGAAGGTCTGTACATTGATCTTACCAACGTAAAGAACCCGCAGCCTATTCGAGGTGGCACTACTGGACCGACCGACCCTGGACCAAGGTGAGTCTGAAAAATGCGCAACGGAATACCATTTTTGCTGACAATGCGCCAGGACGGACGCCTACGATGCACTAAACAGCGACATTTTTGCACCACCTACTACAGATGCAGGAGATGTTGGTCAGGCAAAGTGGCCATTTGGACTATCCCACAACCGCCATGGTCTGGCTGGTGCTGGTTGGGCACGTAATCAGAACATCAACCAGCTGCCAATTGCAACTGCAATGGCAGGTGTCAACATGCGTCTGAGCCCTAATGCTTACCGCGAGCTCCATTGGCACAAGCAGGGCGAATGGGCTCTGATGTGAGTGCACCACGCATCCCAAAACTTTCCTTGCGCTAACAAATTATCAGGCTTAATGGCAGCGTTCGTGTCCAGTCCATGAACGAAGCTGGCCAGACTTTTGTCGACGATGTTCAGGAGGGCGATGTGTGGTTCTTCCCTCCGGGTATTCCACACTCCATCCAGGCATTTGATACTGGGTGCGAGTTCTTGCTGGTGTTTGACAGTGGCGACTTCTCCGAAGACAACACCTTCTTACTCTCTGAGCTCATGGAGCGTAACCCCAAGGAGGTCCTCGCAAAGAACTTCCGCACCACAACCAAGACTTTCGATTCCTTGCCTGACGGCCAGCTCTGGATCTTCCCAGGTACTCCAGCTCCCAAGAACATCAGCGAACAGAATATCACAGGTCCCGCTGGCCTCATTCCCAAGCAGACACAGTACACATACCACTTCTCGCAACAACAGCCCCTCAAGGTTCCTGGCGGTTCCATTAAGATCCTTGATCCCACTACCTTCCCCGTTGCCAGCAGCTTCTCCACAGCTCTGATCACAGTCGAGCCGGGGGCGATGCGCGAGATGCACTGGCACACCACTTCCGACGAGTGGACATACTTCCTGCAAGGCTCTGCTCGCCTGACCGTCTACCAGGCCCCTGGGTCATCGCGCACGTTCGATTTCACTGCTGGAGATGTGGGCTATGTTCCGGTCCCGAACGCGCATTACCTTGAGAACACTGGTAACGAGACATTGGTATTCCTGGAGGTGCTGCAGGCTAAGGAGTACTCTGACATTAGTGTCAACCAGTGGCTCGGCTTGACACCAAAGCAGATCGTGAAGGATCACTTGAAGGTCAGCGATGGCTTCTTGGCAACATTGAAGAAGGACAAGCCTATTATCGTTCAGGGAAACCCTGACCTGACTACTACTGATTTCACGCCCACTGCAGGCGGGTCCTAGTTTCGTAGCGCATGTCGTTAGTTAGTAAAGGGATGTTATGTGCACTGTGCAATTATACACACCTTGTTTGCTCTGACCCGTGCCTCTCTGTCTGTGCAAATTGAAATCGAGTCAGGTAAACAGTAGCTTCGAAGCCGAACCAATCATCCCTCGTACATTCGTCGGGCTGGCGAGCCGTCCTATATGCCGATCGAAATATTAAAAATCCCGGGGATCTTTACGAACACGAAGATTCCCATTGCTTTTGAATTAGCACGCACTTGGGGATCCGTGCGTAGCCTCGGCGCCATTTCAAAAGAAAGGCACATCTCCAAAAGCAAGGCTGATGAATAGATTGAAATGTCATTATCATTATGTATATCGTTATGTATCCCGAAACCTCCCTATGCTGAGAATGCTTCCTCTTGTGAAGCTGTCCCTGAGACTGTTTCGTAAATGCAACCGTGGTGGTGTTTCTATCACTTGCTCCACAGTTCTTGTCTGCAGAATATATCCCTCATGCTGCGAAGGTACATAATCCTCTTCTTCGATGACTATCGAGGGCAGCGTGATCATTCCGCGTGACGGTTGACTCGATTGAGGTGTCGGGGATTTTGATTTCTTCGGTCCCTGAATCTCTGTCGAGGTGCCACCTCTTGGGTCGGCAGGCACGAGATCCGAAGGACTAAGACTCCTTCTGTAGCCACGTCGATCCTTTTTCTTCTGTTCCTTTGAATTTTCGTAATACGATGTGGTGCGCCCAGGGGACGATTTCAGACCGATACGCCACATGCAATGGCGGACGAGAGGTCGCAGTGTTGCTATACTACTGGCAGCGATGCCGATTCCAGGTTCTACCGTGCTCCAAATGGCCACATCCGTTGTCGCGTACAAAAAGTCGGGTCCGTTTGTTAATGTGTGAATGTAGAACATGCGAACAACCGTTGCCGTGCTACCAATGGCAGCGAAAGCAAGAATACCGGCCACGAGCGCTTTCGTCTTGAACTTCATTTGCAGATCCCAGATAATGAAGAGCGGGAGAGCTCCAAGGGCCCAGTCTGCAATGGCATTGACGGCGGAGAGTGATAATGTGATGCCTTTCGTGGGTCCATCAGGAATACACTTGTTAGAGGCGGGGTGGTTATTCCAGAACTCTGTGACTGTGACAGTTGTCAGTAGCGGTACCAAAAAGGTTAGCGTGGTGCGCGAGCTGAGATGTCACCCAAAGATTGGGAAGACGGATCCAGCGGACGTGCGTATCAGTGACATACCGGGAATGCACTGGAACATCACAAGAAAGAGATACACAAAAGAGAACAAGATGGTACCGCCCATCAGCAGTTTGATGGTCCAGACGTGCCAACGTTGGATGGCAACTCTCAGGTAAAAGTAGCCGATTGAGAACTTCAGGGTACCATTGGCGACAATGTACATGAGCTCGCACAGATACCAAAACTGCCGCGTGTCAGCCATCAAATACGCGATAGGGGCGCGCCAGGCTTACCAGGAGAGCGGTTCGAGCATCATCGTCTTCTAAATCCCATCGATGTCGCCCGGTGCCATACACTGCTGCAGTGATCTGAAAAGCCAGGTATACTGTGAAGATGCCCTGACGTTGTAAGCGGGAGGAAGAGGTTCATGAGCAGTTGTGGGTCTTACTATGGTGATACCCATGAAACTTTAAGCAGTCAGTTGAATATTCTTATGGAAGCAGAAGGAATAAGAACTTACGTATCGTCCAGACCCCAAGTATGCATCAATTTTCCTCGCACGTAGAATCGCAGAGTGACCGTTATCCATGACAGAAAGAAAAACAGCATCGCCACGGCAAGCACCTCATTACGACGGCTTTCGATGTGCGTCGTTGCCTCCATGATATCAATGTCAGCCAGAAGCAAGGGACCTCTCTGTCGCAGATCTGCCGCTGGAGGCCATTGACGATGAGTCGACTCGGGAAGGCGCGAGGTTGAGGATTCGTGAAAGAACTGCGGAGACTGTGTAACTTGAGGTTTCCGATTACCAGCTAGGTGTTGCGCTGCGCTACGTAGCGTTTTAGGTTCAGCTACTCTGCGGTTCTGGGAGCCTACGAACGCGGTCCGGTCTCATTTAGGGGACGCCTTCAGCAACGGTCATCTTGCGAACTTTGGTCCTGATTCATGCAAGCAATGTCGCGTGGGATCATTCGCTACTCGGACGTGGCGTATCATTAAAATCCAATTCGAGGATGACAGCTAACGAGTCTCGAGTTAGCCTCAAAGTTTGTCGATCACTGAAACATGGTCTCCGCGATGTCGGAGCCTGCTCCGCGATGCGCATGCGGAGATAAATGGAACCTTTCGCAGCTCAAAGGTTGTTGCGATGCAAGTCTTTCGTCAAGAGATCTTTCTACTGCGAAACGGAGGAACATCCGCAAGCACCTCACAGGCTTCACGAACGTGCAGAAGGGCGGGACCCGTCGACTCCGCAGATGAACCATGGTAGCCTCGCCGGAGGCGTTCTCCAGGTGCCGTTAGCAAGCCGCACGGCTCGAAGATCAAGACTGCATTGCGCTTTGACATGGTTGGCCAGGCTTAGGCATGGCTTGTCACCGTCCGGCAAACAAGTTTGGTTCCTTTTGATCGCCCCATGGATGCAGGGGCCAGCACTCCAGCTCCTTGGACGAAACAAACCCCATCAGGTTTGCGTTGTTGCGGCGGCTGCGCAGTGTTCTGATCAAACTGTCCACCTGTTTGACGGCAATAAGCTGAGCTCTGTGCACTAGGTTATCGCGATTGGAACGATCGATCCGGCAGATTCTAGCCTCGGCCCGCGGACGCACTGGTACTGAACGACAGCTCCGCCTCCACGCCTCAAATTTTGAGTTCGGCCAGCGCATACCAGCCCTGCAGTACAAATTCTCGTTGTTGTCACGCTGCAAGTGCCGAAGATTGCTCTGTGGCGATTCAGAAAAACAAATCTCCAACGCTCAGCCTCATGCTAATTTGACAAATGCCTAGCAAGCCGGATGAGACACTGCCGGCAGCATGCATGCAGACCGCAATTTGATGATTTGAGGCAAGCTGCTTGTCTAGGTAATGATGGGCGTGCTTCCGCGGTGACATGCCGTCTCCTACACAGGTTGCCTTGATCGAAATCGCTAATAACGCCAGACTGCTTAGGCCGTCCACGTGTACAAGATAACGAAGACCACAGATTTCGCTACAATATGAGCTGCGCTTGTGATATTGCGAGGATGCGAGTTATGTAGTGGATAGAGTTCGACTTACTGCCGTCTGAGCAAGCTGAAAACAAGCCCTATTGTGCATCCACCTACAGGGAGCAAGCCGCTATGCCACAGCAGCAGCAGCAGCAAACAACATGCAGTCTCCCGAGCGTGTCTTAGACAAATGCAAGACAAATGATGAACAAATCCTCTATAGGTAGGTATATTTCAACACCTGACTGGAGCACCTTTTCGTCGAGCATCTTCACTCCCTCCACAGAAAGCCTCCAGACACTTCTTCTTACAGCGCTCTTATGACCGACATGGCACTTGCACCACTGGTACCATTGCTTGCACCAGGAGTCCGCTACTACATTCTCCGCGATGACATCGCAGTCCCACTTGTTCCTGTGGACCAAATCCCAGCTTGTATCAAAAGCTTGTCGACTTCACTCTCCCCTGGAAGATGCAAGATAGAAGGCTGGCAACTGGTAGGAGAGACTCAACAATCTGCTCGTTTGCTTGAAGTAGATTCTGCCACGAGTTCGGAATTCTTGTCGCGTGATTACACGGCCCGTTTTCGGAACGACTCTAGGGCTGTATCGAAGAAGGAGTATTGTTCACACTGGATCAGGACCAACTCCTGTGACTTTGCACAGGATGGGTGCAAGTACAAGCATGAGATGCCAGATCTTGCGACGCTCAGGAGGATTAGTTTTGACGATTACCCGCCGTGGTGGAAGAAGAAGATGTCGTCGAGGGTAGACGTGGGTTTGCGACCGCGGTCGCTGCCTCGTAGCAACGACCAGGAAGGTCATCTTTCGGTCCAAACTCCAACACCACGCGCTTTCAACCACTCACCGAGTTCTCGTAGTACCGGCCGACCATATATCTCAAAGGCATTTGAGTCGTCGACTTCAGAGAGGAGGACGGCTACCAAAGGCAAGGCATCTGCATCTTTGCCAGGCCTCATCGACATCTGCATCGATGAGGATCGGTCCAACATCAGAGCACCAATGTTGCGCGCTAACCAGGCCCTACCACATTCTCGTGGTCTTAGCCGTCTTCGTGCCCCAGAGAAGAATAGGGCAAGCCCCAAGGAGGCCCCTGCAGATGAGACTACAACTACACACATTCCGAACCTTATCGACTTCGATGACGATCAGTCAATGACACCGTCTTCATCGCCAGATCCGCGCGTAACGGATGTACATCCTAGCGCCCTACCTGCACGTCCAAACCACAACCTAGCCCAGCCCACGGCAAGGGCTCCTGACATGTTGGCCTCTATTTCGAAGAAACATCAGGTGTACCACAAAAGGCAATCAGCCCCTCCCCGTATGCTCGGGGAATCGCGATACGCAGTTTCTAGGCCTCCTTCAACAAGAGCGCGTACAGCAGATATGGGCGATAGGTCCTCTGAGCCAGCCTACGCACGAGAATCGGTGGTCAGCTGGCACACCACAACGAGCAATGCTCTACGGGAAAGATCGCCCAAGTCAAAGAAGCAATCAAAGTCGCGCAGCAAAGGAGCGTCATCTCCTCCTATTCACAGGACAAGCCACAGCAAGGGAAGGATCGAACGTGAGAGGGACTCGCCTTGAAATGCTGACCCCATGTAGCCTGTTTTCAAGGAACCGACTGTCACAAGTTGCTGATGATTGTGGTTTAGATTTCTTAGGCTTTCGGACACGTTGGTTGACTTGTTATACCGGACGGATCTTATGTGATTTATGAATGATCTCAATTTGAGCACACCTGTGGGTTCACAGACTACAAAACAAGATATCTTCTAGAACCCATTTGGGAGGTTGCTCCATTATATATAGAAAGAATAAAATGTTAGCCCAATCCTCAGTTCTATGCCTTGAGCCAGACGTTGCGTTGTCCTCCTAGATACACCGATGGAGGGTTCAACATCAATTGGAATGCTTCTGCTTACGGTGTTACTGGGCAACTCCAGTTGTGACTTCTCGACTTCGAATATTTCGATACGAAAGCTGTCCGGAAAGCCTTCAGGGCTGAGATATACCCAAGATCTAAAAGGCATACTGCCAGTGATGCTATCGACGTAACTTGGGCTTTCAATTACTTCAAACACAACACTCAGGCCCGCATTGATGACAAAGGAACCTATTACGATTCTACCAGAAGTCACCAGCCTGAAGGCGATGACTGGCATGCAAGCAACAGAGATTCTTTTCGAAACTCTACCGCCAATAGTGTGCGATTCATCAAACTTGTAGACAACATCACCTCTAAGGTCCCCCCCCCCCCCCCCCTCTAG